>OZ023215.1:49500336-49860336 GCA_963995525.1 Escarpia spicata
GTCGGTCCAGGCGTGAATAATTGATAGAGAACGGTCGGCAATCGACCGAAGACGATCACAAATCGGGCCACTGCCAAATAAGTGGCCAGCTGGCTACTCAACAATCGCGTTAACTAGGTCGCCGTCTGTAGACCGAGTGATCGTGCTCGTTCAACGGAGACAACAACACGACCGGTGTGGAGTTGACAGGTAAGTACGTGTGTCTCGGATTGCGGATATACGACGTCTTACGTCCATACGCCATTCAGGGCCCGTCTGTCTTGTCTGGTTCGTTCACTGTGCAGAGCATAGCGTCAGGTGTGCATGGTGTTTTGATAACAACAAGAAAATGACTTTACGACAGCGCCATGTCGCTGACCTGGTTAGAATGAGGGGTGCGCAGGTTGACCTAGTTAAAACAGCAGGTGACACTGTGTGCTTCGTGTCGTAAACTGAGCACACAGTTGTTACAGTTTGTGAAATGTAGAAGTTGATAGCGAACGTCTGCTGTTTCGTTGGTTGCGAATGGATTGATTTTCACCTCCCTCTACACTCAAAAAGACATTCAGCCCCCGACCTAAACTTTTCTAAACTATATGACGTCACAACCCGGATATCTATAATTATTAAACTGGTTGGCATACCTGTGGCAATGGCGCAGAAAGCTATTAAATATTGGGGCTGAGTATCACCAAAACCTGCAGCTGCACCCTCTGTGGTGATCACCAGCTGCATCCACTCTTAAGGTACACCAAAAAACGTCCAATTGCACCCCCTTCCGTCTCACATAAAATATTACATTGCACCCCATCGATGCTGTAAAACATGTCACGACGGGCACGTGACGTGATACATCAACAGAAACATGTTATATAGAATGTTTCTAAAGTTGAGCTTTATTTTACTTTAATTTGTAATTGTATTTACTGGGGATGAATGAATGCTTTATTTCGGAATCGATTAATACAAAACATAACATAAATTAATGACGAAGAATATACAATAGGTTTACTTGAATTCCTGGTTTTGAACTACAATACGTCTGCCCCGTGAGATATCCGTGGGGACAACTGCCCTATTCCCCTGTTCCAGCGCCTATGTCCGTTTTAGTAGGGGTTGGGGGGGGGGGGGGGGGGGTTGAGGAGTCCTACATTACAATCGATTTTTCTGTTACAATCAAAGTCGCATAGACCTGTTTTAAAAATGCAATGTTCAGTCTGGCCGCCATCAACCCGATGAATATTGGTGCTTTCGCTACAAGTCAGATTCATGTTCATAGTTTGTTGTTTATTCTGCGTGCATTTATGATGTTTCTGTTGATAAATCTTCAACTGTATGTCCTATTTGTACATTCAGAAAAGACGAAGGGAAAGCAAAGGTTCACCGCTGCTTGGATATCATTTAATTAATGTATAGGGTTACAGCAGTTGATTAAATATTTCGTGGATCCTCGTAGCAAAACCCTATTCCAAAATCATAGCCTGTCCCAGCATGCATATAAATATGTGAGACAGTCGAATGTAATGTTTTCAAAGTTTACAAACACGTATTCATTAATGTTTAATTCCATTGTGTAGTATCACGTGACGCACGCACACCTCCATGTAAAAATAGACCTATGCTTAATTAAAATAAGCAATACAAAGTCCCGCGATGCAAATACGACCGTTAAATAAATTTAACCATTACTGCAGACTAATAGATGGTATCATGCTCTGTTGAAATACACCTAACAATTATACTATTTTTAATTTGTTTTATTATGTTTGATATTATTTACCTATAGTTTGAAAAAGACCGGACGAGATGGCATGAATTATGGGGGACTGATTGCGACATTAACATGTCTCCAGATTATTTATGTCGCCGGAACAATATATTATTATCGTCAGTTTGAAAAAGATAATAGATTTAGATGCTGTTTTGTCGTTAATTATGATCGCTTGTTTTGAAAAGGATTGACACGCTCCAGCGTGCAACAACGATTAGCTGTCCATTTTAGTGCGTGTGCGTACATACGTACGTGCGTGTGCATGCATGCGTGCGTGTGTTTATAGTGCGTGTATGTGTGCAAGCGCGCGTATGGGGGGTGGCGTTGCACCACTCCACTTCCCATCCGTGACATCCGTCTTCTTAATAACCCTTCCTTATTTCTTGTGATCTCTTTTCGCCCTGCTCCACCCGATCCTACCCCCTTCATTCTCCCTCACATATTCCTTCTTATCTAATAGAAATAGACCTGAAATATACCACCACCATTGCAACCAACCCCAGACGTAACAGTCATGCTAACGTTAGCGAGGACGTCCGGTGACGTCACACGGTCATGTCTCCGCCGACAGACTGATCCGGTTATTGGGCAAGGATGCTCAGTCCGGCCCATCTGCGTGGCTGCCGTGTGTCGCACTAGCAGACGGACGACATTCGCGTACTAGTGTCTGTCAGTTCGTGATAGGGCCTACCTTCAAGGCGGCATTGTCGGTCAAACTCGCCAGGTCTACTCGCAGGCCAACGGCTCGTACAGCAAATCTCCGTCTACTTCTCATCCTGTCTCTCTATTACCACATTAGAAAGTAGCATTGGAAATACATAAACATGCGAAATAATAAATGATTATTTTATGTTAGTTGTGTGTGTTTGCGTGCGTGTGTGTGCCTGTGAGTGTGTGCGTGCGTGCGTGTGTGTGCCTGGTGTGTGTGTGTGTGTGTGTGTGTGTGTGTGTGTGTGTGTGTGTGTGTGTGTGTGTGTGTGTGTGTGTGTGTGTGTGTGTGTGTGTGTGTGTGTGTGTGTGTGTGTGTGTGTGTGTGTGTGTGTGTGTGCGTACGTGCGTGTGTAACGTGTATAACGTGTGTGCGTACGTGTGTGTCATGGTTGTTATAATAACCATTAACCTTGACACGACTCGTCGAAACGTTTGGTTACGTACAGCAATAGAAACCATCGTATAACTCCATCGGTCAGCGCTAATTATCGTCACGCACGCATGTATCTTTTCCATAAAAATATATCGACGGTAAAACGATATCTCATGCCGTCATCGCAAGACAACATCGTGCTGTTTTTATATTCACCCAACCATTACCGCCTGGCTGACGAGTGACGAAACGGAAGGCTGTGACGTAATGCAATATCTAAGTGTGCCAGGTAAACAGTTTAACTGGTACACTGCTGTATTATATTGCATTGCGCCATGCGCTGCAGTCGTGGAAGATACTAGCGATGCAGATGACCGCTCGGTTTTGGCCCCATTCGATGGGTCTTGCGTTTACCGCGAGACACGAGTCATCGTTTGATATACTAGTGAGGTGCGTGTGCGTACATGCAGGTTAATTATTTAATTCGCCGGCTTCTTCTTCTCGGTTATAGTTGGTCTCTGTTTATGTCTGTGTAGGCGTTACTGCGGTTTGCCTGTAAGCGTGTGTAGGTTTTAAATCTTCCCGAAGCTACCCGGGCGAGACGTCGTGCGGTAAGCGTTTGTAGGTGTTACTGCGTCTTCCGGTTGTGATATCCGGGCGAGATGTCATGTCGTCGAACTGTTTATGCTGACTGTCCGATTCTGATTCAGGTCTGACCACATGGAACAAGTGGACACGATGCAAGCGTCACCGGCCGGACAGACGGACATGGCCGGTCATACGGACACAACATGCGTCCAACAGACAGTTAATAAACCGATGGGAAACGAGGACTTATCTCTGCCGGAAATGACGACAAAGACAGGTGATAAGAAAGAGAAGGGTGGGATGGCCGGTACCACGCAAGAGCCGATGCTTGATGAGCAGAAAGGTGCTGAGTCAGCCCCTGCTCCGGCCGGCTCAGCGGAAAAGGAGGAGGACCGAAGCACATCACACGTCAACGAAAGAAACAGCGAGGCCGATATAACTCCCTCGCTGGTCACCACACCGGACGGGGAAGGCGACTGCCTTAGTAGTGACCAGACCGAGAAAGAAACGGTTCTCATCGGTGACAATGCGACAGTGGACAAGCAGTCAGACACAAGTCTCAAGAATGAAGTGGCGACTGCCCAAGCCGCTGTGGCCGAGACCCAGGGCAGCTCTGTACAGCCGATCCACGACGCCGCCAATCTGGACACGATCGCCGATGGTGTGACGAAACAAGATGGCGATTTACCGCTGCCAGACGACACTGCAGTCACGTGGTTCCGGGCCGTCATATCCGGCGAGGTAACGGCGGTGGAGACCCTCTTACCGCGCGTCAAAGACGTGAATATTCGAGATCAGGTAATTATTTGAGAAATTCAGCTTCTGTTTGGATCTTCCTGCTTTTTCTTGTTTTTTTTATCTCTTGATACCACGATTGCGATGTTTCAGAATTGAAAGCCCATTAGGGCATATCGCACAATGACTGGATGATTGATTGGCAACGACGAATGGTTGCATATTACTGCACAAGGAGTAGACGTAATACACGTGTTTATGCACAAAATAACAGAAGATACATATACCACCTTTAAGTTTCTTATAACCAAAGGTTACAATTTGTAAACCATCTACAGCAATTACCAGCAATTTTGACGTGGTTCGAACTGTAAATGTAATATGCTGGTTTCACAAACGCTAGTGCTTAACCTTTCTATCAGCACCGAATATTAATTTTAAAATATAGGCCCCTACGGCGTAAAACTGAGAACACTTCTTGATAAAATAGTGGTATCCGGTTACAAATCACACCTTGTCTGTCATATATCTAAGTAGTGCACGCGTGTCTATCACGTGCTCTGGCTAGCAAGAACGATGTCGATGCAAGATAAAAAACATTGTTTTCAACGATGTGAAAACTTATGCTCCTGTTGTTTTCCTGTTTGGTTAACATAACAACATACACGTTGGTGTTTAAAAATCAACATATTCGTTATTATGTACCGCTAATGAGCAACATCCTAAAACACGAGTGGACGGTACGTAGAATTAGACCTATATTACTGACGCCGTATGTTTTGTTCACAGATTACGTGTTGTGTTCATAGACTGTGTGCTGTGTTCACAGAGTGTGTGCTGTGTTCACAGAGTGTGTGCTGTGTTCACAGAGTGTGTGTTGTGTTCACATGATAGCTATTATGTTCACAGCGTTTACGTGATGTATTGTATGCACAGGATGTATGTTTGTGTTGTGTTCACAGAATGTGTGTTGTATTCACATGGTAGCTATTGTGTTCACGGGATGAATGTTGTGTTTACAGAATGAATGCGTGTTGTGTTCACAGGGTGCTTGTTGTGGTCACCTAATGGGTGTTGTGTTCACAGGATGTGTGTTGCGATCACAGAATGGGTGTTGTGTCCACAGGGTCTGTGTTGTGTTTAGTATAATAGTATTCACATGATGTGTGCTGTGTTCACAGGATGTGTGTTGTGACAACAGAATGTGCGTTGTGTTCACAGTATGTGTATTGTGTTCACAGGATGATTCTAGTGCGCTGCACCTGAGCTGTTGCTATGACTACGGCGCCATTGTAGCGCTGCTTCTCGGCGCAGGCGCAAACACCAACGTCCAGAACGAGGCTGGAGAGACGCCCCTGCTGCTCGCCTGCAGGTCGGGCCATGCACCAATCGTTGAAATGCTCCTTCGCGAGAACGTCGACGTGAATCTCGTCGCCAAGAACGGCACTTCCACACTGCACTGCACAGCCGCCAATAAGCACCCGGATATAGTCCGGATGTTGCTGCAGAAAGGCGCCGACGTGAGCTTTACGAGAACTCGCGAGAGCGTGTCCGGCATCACGGCGCTGCAGTGCGCATGCGAGAGCGGAGACATGGAGACAGTGGCGGCGCTGTTCGACTGCGGTGCTGACAGCAACTCGAAGAACAGCAGCAACATTACACCGCTGCACTGCGCAGCCTCCGCCGGCTTTACCGACATCGTTCAAGCGCTGATCGCAAGGGGCGCTGATGTGTCGGTGTCCGGCACCGATATACACGGCAGCGGTGTGCAGTGTCTCCACCTGGCGGCCGCGCACAACCACGTTGACATCATGCGGGCGTTAATCGCAGCGGGAGCTCATGTTGACGCGACTCGCGTCCTCCAGAACAAATTCGGCGTTACGCCGCTCCATCTAGCGGCGATCAAGGGTGCTGTCGAGCTGGCGGAAGTGCTGCTGGCGAGTGGATGTGACGTCAATGCCCAAGACGAGGACGGACTGACGGCTGTCCACTATGCAGCTAAGTACGGTCATTGTCGCTTGTCCGAGCTACTCATTAATACTAAATGTGATCTGAACGTTGGCGCCACCTCGCCGCAATCAACCAATCAAACGTCACTGCATTTCGCCGTGCGCCACCGCCATTACGACATTGTACAGCTGTTAATTCGCGCCGGATGTGACGTTAATATCACCGAACGCATGCACCCAGCTGACTGCAATACTGGAACCGGAAACCGATTGGTGCGTCTGGCGCCGCAAGATGACGCAACGGTGGTCGACGGTTACAGCGCCCTCCATTGGGCTGTCGAGAACAACGACCTGCGCATGGTCAGGACGCTTCTGGAAAGCGGAAGCGACGTCAACAAGACGGCGGGATTCGAAAGCAACCGTGGTGTCACGCCGCTCCACCTAGCGAACCAGGACGGCTTCACCGACATTACGCAGGAGTTGCTCGCTAGGGCGGGCTGCGACAAAGACCCGCGTAAAACGACGAGGGAGCGGAGCAATATTACACCACTACACCAGGCTGTATACAACGGTCACTTGGGCTGTGTTCGCGCTCTCACGGCCGCCGGATGTGACGTCAACGTGCGAACCGACAACGGCTACACGGCGCTGCATTACGCCGCGCAACAAGGCTTCGTTGACATCGCCCGCGTCCTTCTGGAAGCAGGTGCTGACGTCACATTCACCGTCGATCTCAAAGATCAGCACAATATTTCACTGCTACACCTGGCGGTACAGAGCGGAAGCTCCGACATGATACGCCTCCTGGTGGCGTCCAAGTGTAACATCGACGCGGGCAAGAGCAAGGGCACGATGGAGCACGTGACCCCGTTACATCACGCTGTGTTGAGCGAGAACGAGGCCGCGGCGGAAGTGCTCCTTGACCTGGGCGCCGATATCGATGTCGCCACGAGCGACGGCTACACGCCGCTTCACCTGGCAGTCGAGAGCGCCAACAGCGTCATCGCCGAGCGCCTCCTGGCGAACGGATGCCGAGTTGACCCTACCTACACCGTTGGACCTCACACTAACGTCACTCCGCTACACATCGCGGCGCAACACGGATACACGACGATCGCGCGCCACCTGGTGGCGGCACACGCGGACGTGAACGCGCGACGAGAGTACGAAGACCGCAACGGTATCACACCACTGCACCTGGCGAGCGAGAACGGCTTCTTTGAGACGGTGCAGGTGATCCTGGACGCGACGGACTGCGACCGCGACGCTCAAGATGCGCTCGGCTACACTGCTCTCCACCTCGCCATCCAGTACGAGTTCCCGGATGTCGTCGACGTGCTGCTGGCCGGGTCATGCGCACTAGACCTCCAGACGATTTCCGGTATGACGCCGCTGCAGCTCGCCGACCAGATAGAGGACAGCCGGTCGGCGGCAGCCATACGCCGTGTCCGCAAGGGACACCGCCAGTCCACGCTCCGCTCCATGATCGGCGCCGTCGGTGGGCGGCGAGACCGCGACGGCAAGCGACAATCTGCCATCATGTCCCTCCTGTGCGGACTCAACAAGTCCTAGTCGACCCTTGACATTTGCCGACGGGCGTAAAGCTTGTTCCGTTTCCCGGAATCATCCTTCCATGCCATGGGTGTAATTATTAGCAGGAAGTGCGACGAATCAGGTCTTGGAACCGAATGAACACGTCGAACATTAAAGGGGCAATTTGAACATTTCGCGGGCGCAATAGTCAAATTGGGAAAATTGTTCCGGACTTATTAAATGCACTATGGCAATGTGCCTTCAGCATATTTATTCTAGTTAATATATATATATATATATACACACACATAATGAATACATCTTATATTAATATTTTTATAATGCACTATGATTTTGGTATATATATACCTGCTGCCGTTATCTTGTGTTTTACGATTGCTGAACCTCTGGCGCTGGAGCAGGTAATATTGTTCTTGGGTGTGCACATTATTTCACACCTGGCATCCGTGTCATCACGATGCGTCTACAGAAGTTCAAATGCATAGATAATTATGAATAATTATTCCTATTGTGGACAACACAATATGCAATGTATTGTTACGATAAACTAATATTACGTTAATGTATGTTAGGCCGCGTTACTATTCAGTAATGTATTATAGCCTGCGTTTTATTAAAGCTGTTTACGTTATTCTTTATTGTGCTGAGAAATGCATACTACATAGTACTTCAGTCAATAAAACGGTAAGTTCTTATACAGCGCAGTATCCAGTCCTCTGGACTGGTCAACGCGCTTTATACTTTACTCCCTGGCAGACGTGTTCAATCGAACACCATCTCGACTTCTTTGGGAAGCATTCAGCCACGCTGCAATTAATGCACGAAGACTATTCGTACACTAATATCCACCACTGTCTATAGCCAGGTACTCATTCATACAGCTGAGTGAACTGGAACAACGTAGAGTGAACGAACTCCCCCCGAGGTTCGACAAAGCAGTACATTGTTCAAACCGGGTTCTCTCGGTCGAGAGTCGGACGCTCTAGTCATTGCGCTACTGCGCTTCTACTGTTGAAGTTGCTTTCTAATGGTGAGCGTACGCTGCTAAACTTTTGTTGCGAGTCGCCTGTTTGATCGACTAAAAAACAGAATGCGCAATGTACGATGGCCCGTAATTAAACAAATCTAGAGTAGGATGTTGATTTGACCAGTACAGCAGTTATTAAATCAATTCATCATTCGAAAATTTAATCGCAGCAACAAAAGTTGCGTAATGTACGATGGTGTCAGACGAGATTCGTCATTTTTGTTGATCAAACATACGACTCGCAACAAAAATTTAGCACTGTACGCCCAGCATAAGATCGTCAATCTTCGAAAGCATAATTGATCTAAAAACATATAAAATGCCAAATTGATATATATGGTAGCAAGTATGATCCAATAAGTAAATGTAAATGTACAGTGTATTTTAACTCAGAATACAACGTTAAGAGTGAAATACGTTGTTAGACTGTGTATACATCGGCCCCCGGTCGGTATCCTCGTATGTCCACACGTTAAGTAAATATGCCGTGTCGATCTAACAAAGTCAACGGGTAAGTTGTAGATCAACGCTGATATATTCGGTAGACTCGCACACACGTACAACTGCATTGCTGATATCGTGTCAACTACCAACACCACCGGTTACAACGTAAACATCTCAGGACCATCTAGCATTTTTAGGAGGTTCGTATTTGCGTTTCAGTTTTCGCGTTCTCTAGAAGCTGGTCATGCTAGTTACAACTTCACGGCCAATTCACTAATGACGGACGACACCCGTCGCGCAAAATCACGATTAGAATTACTAACAGAAATGCCCCGTTACATAAACACCATAACTTATGTTGATAACGCGCTCACACACACCCGTTGTTTGTTCACAATGACGAAGGTAGGAAAGAATGTGAAGTTCACGTCCATAGACAGACCCTAGTCGTGATAGTGTAGAATTGTCAAATACTATTCGTATTGATATGCTACTGGCATGAGGGGAGACATAGGCACATTGCGTCAGCGTCAACTGTTGCCAAGACTATGACGCAGGGGCCTTTTTCGCGAAGAATTTGATGCACCCGCGAGGTTCCTGCGATTGTTAGGTTATGTTTCACAATACGCTCCGAACAACTGATTTACCACATAAAAAGGTGAGTATATGGGGTATTTTGAAAATGTAGGTCTTGCGTCCTATCCTAGGGGTCGTAGATTAATCCCTGAAAGTTTGGAGCTCTACTTATTAGCCGCAAACGCGACATGATATTGATATATCGCAGGAACCAACTGCATCGTGCGGCGAGGTTACGGAGATTCAGTACGAAGCTTCTCTGCGCGAGACTACAGCCCTCTGTCGTGCGGCAGCGCCGCCATCGTCGAATCAAAGCAAACGGAGCGTTCACATTGGTATAATCCGCATCCTAATTCGGTTAGCTGAATTGTAATCCATCGATTTTCCCGCATTAGAATTCGGGTAGCTTAATGCGGATTAAGGGTGTTCACATTGCGCTACCAGAATTGGGATCTGCATCCTAATGCGGATTAAAATTGTATGTGAACACGGCCTAGTCTTGCAATAGTTATACTACTTATAGTATGTTGATCTGAACCACATCGGTCCGCCTTTTCGGTAAATGTTGACGTGACCCTACAAATCAATGTCTGGTTTCACCAACACTAAACTGATTAATAACCTAGATTTGTACAAGCGAACTAGCAGGCAGCAGTGTATACCATATTGGTTCGATGTTTCTAGAAACGAGTCTGAAACAACACGTACAAAAAATCGAACCAGTGAAGAATTAACCTTTAATCTGTTCGCCTCTGCACGATATAGACATTTTATGTCGACTGTTTTGCAACACGGAACTTGGGATAACAATGTATTATAGATGGTCTGCATTATGTGCACCACTAAATTATATTTTATCTAATTGTTGATGTCATGGTGTCTTCCAACAATCCACATGGTTTCAAAAACAAAATGGCAACGCTTCTTTAAGGAATATTGTCTTTACCGGTTGGAATAGCGTTGTTTTTGTGCACCGCGCATCATAAATGGGCGCTGACAACGTGGACGAAGGCAATTCGGGGCGTTATTTGTACAGCAATGTACGCAAAACTGCAATACAGTCTGTATTTGTAAAGAATATAATATTTTGTACATGAAACGATGATGGTGTTGGAAGGAACACACTGACTTTGAACAATGAGGTAAAACTGTAAATAATGAAGGCGAATCTAAGGCACACACACACACACACACACACACACACACACACACACACACACACACACACACACACACACACACACACACACACACACACACACACACACGCACACCGTGTAACAGTCTATCATACCCCCGACATCTCCACCTATGTTATTATGCTGAGGAATAAGACTGCACTGTCTTGTGAACACAGCTATGCTCTGTTACTGTGCTGACTGATCCTGATTAACACCGAAGTGTAAATGTGTGATGTTATTTCAGCTGAATAGAACATTTATAAATTATCGACTACCATACGAAACATTTAAACTCGTCTGTCTTCATTCTGGAGCTTTTTTTGAGGATGAAGATATTCAAGTTGAGGTAGGTAGATGCCCTATTTCCCTATGGCATATTTCCACGAAGGAAAGATACACGGGGGTAAATAGCCACACTGGTATGTACTTCTTGTCCAGCGAATCACCGACGGAATCATCTTACGCGTACTTCTTTCTCGAACAATATGCAAATTTTCTGAATACGTGTCGTGTGTACAAATGCGATCCTGTGTCACACACGTATCCGCTTACATTAACGTTAGGCGTGAGCTTGAACAAAGGGGTGATCGGATATGTTTGCAAACTACAAAAAAACATGCCACATTACGTGTGGGTGGATGGCGAGTCGGCCGTTACCAAGTATCGCGGAGGAATGCCTCCGTACAATGACGCCACCTATCGTGTAGAACACACATTAATGAACATTGGTGTTTTTTTTGTGGATGTCAGAGGCAGTGTGGTGGGTTATATCTCGGCAACCTTGTCACGTCAATTGAACCCAGTGGGTATTGGCTGTGATATTGTCAGCCATTTAGGATCACAATACGAAAAATGCACGATTTTCCGGACTATGCGAAGTTATGAAGCCAGTCTAAGAGTGCATCTCCAAAGCAACCGAATGTGTGACGGGGTGTAGCGGGAAAACCAAATCGGTGGGCCGAACGTGGGAAAAAAGTGAACTTTTGTACAGAGGAGGCATACCCACGACTTAATTTAGATGTGATCCTAGGGACCTTTGGATTCGACGCCCTGGCTACGGACGTGTATGGTCTACGTGAATACCAACATAACTGAATTGGATATAAATCCGTCCACAAATTATGACGTCACCTCAGTCTCCAACTCTGTACACTGTTTTATTGCCACACGCCAATGGCACAACCACAGGCCTGCATCGATATGAATATATACTCAAGTATAATATTATTATATAAATGTTCCACTATTCACCGTAAAACTACTCATCCTCAACTAACCGCATACCCATATAATACTGTATATAGAGCAAACGATACCCGATACTTGGCCGGGGACCCGTCCGCAATTTCCCAGAGAACTACCCCGCTACAAATACAAAGCACGCTGGAATAGTCTATACGTATGCTGCACTAGGACGTCTAGCTGGGGTTCTGTTTGTATACACCAGGAGCGACTGGACACGGTGGTGTCACCGGGGCAGGCAGCCGATGTCCCGCCAATTGCTGGTACGTTGGGTACTGGGCCTGCTGCAGCGTGTACAGCCACGGCGCTTGCTGCGGCGTCACGTGACTCGGCTGCGACGTCACGTGACCATGTGGTGGCGCCACCTGGTTCTGCTGCGGCGTCACGTGACCCTGCGGCGGCGCCACCTGTGGAGCCACCTGGCTGTGAGCAGGCGTCACCTGGGTAAGCAGTGTTGGCTGGAGTTGCGACAGCGCGGTCCGAACGAGCGCCTGCGGCACTTGCACATGCGACTGAGGTACGTGCAGCACGTGCTGCTGCGTTTGTACGTGCGACAGCGGCGTGTGTGCCTGCTGCGTTAGTACGTGCGACTGCGGCTTGTGCACAAGCGTCTGTGTCGTGAGTACGTGTGCTGGCTGTACGTGTGCCAGTTGTACATTGGTGTGTGCCGCAGGAGTCTCGGGCGTCGAGATGACTGGCGAGGCGGCGTTGACGGAAGTCTGCCTAGCAACTGTCTGCTCCGACATCAACGTCGGCTGTGCGACGGCAAGCATGGCAGGGGTGAACACTCCGACAACCTGCTGTTGCTGTAGCTGCTGTTGTTGCTGCAGCTGACTTGCAGCGAGACTCGTCAGATACTGTATCATGTCCTCGCTGATGGTCGACGCGCCGACCAAGTGAGGTGCACCGCTCACGGCACTCGGCATGAGGTGGTGCTGCTGTTGGGGCCCTGGCGACTGCGGGCTCGCCTCGGGGACCGGCGCCGGGCGTTTGGCGTGCGAGGCCCGTCGCGGCGTCTTCACCTTACCGACGTCTTGCGCGCTGATATATCCGCGCAGCACGGCCGTCGCCGGGTGGTGGCGCTTGATGTGGTCTCGTAGTTTGTCATTGCGTGTCGTCCTGTAGTCGCACTCCACACACAGCACGGGCTTGACCGCGTCGTGGATCTTCTCGTGGCGCTGCATGTGCTTGCGGCCGGCGAACGCCTTGCCGCAGATGGAGCAGACGAAGTTCTTGATGCCCTCGTGCGCGTTCATGTGGTCCTCGAGGCGCGAGCGCCGGATGCTCGTGTACGTACAGTCCTTGAAGGTGCACCGGAACTTGTTGCCTGCAGAACGACGGAGACATTAGGGGAGAGCGGGGGATGGTTTTAATGTAATAATAATAATATAATTGCTTGTACGTTAATAGCTTTGAAAACGCGGCAAAACCAAAGGATTAAACAATCTCGTAATCGTGTAAACACGATTAGTGTGGTAAGCTGCAGTGTGTGTGTGCGTGCGTGCGTGTGTGCGTGTGTGCGCGTGTATGTTTATGGGTGGGTGTGGTATGTACGTGTGTTATTGTGTGTGCGCGAGCATGTGTGGGCGTTGTACGTGTGCGCATGTACTCGCGATCGTTCTAATTAACTTGATCAATGCATAATGCATATATTTAGATCAAGTAAGAGATAATGCAAGCTTTAACATGTTCAAAATTTAAAGAAAATTACATGAAAATATATAGGTTTACATATATATGTTTACATATATATATATGTAAACATATATTTTCATGTAATTTGTTAAATATATATACCAACAGATGTATCACCTTCTAAACATCTGTGAATGTGATGTCGTTTTTAACAAGTGATACGTAACTAAAGTAATTAGAACTAACATTTTTTGGGAAAAAATAATTAGCATGGCATTGTTGTATTAAACAGAGAAACTCTCACTAAGATCACCTATTACACACGCTGGTGATAGGGAGCCATGGAGGGGAACTACAGCAAGAGCAGAGCAACAGTACAGGAACTAGACGTCTGACCCCTCTACAGGGGAGGGGGCTGGTGATAGGGAGCAATGGAGGGGAACTACAGCAAGAGCAGAGCAACAGTACAGGAGCTAGACCTCTGACCCCTGTACAGGGGAGGGGGCTGGTGACAGGGATCAATGGAGGGGAACTACAGCAAGAGCAGAGCAACAAGTACAGGAGCTAGACCTCTGACCCATGTACAGGGGGGGGGGGGGCTGGTGACAGGGAGCAATGGATGGGAACTACAGCAAGAGCAGAGCAACAGTACAAGAACAAGAAAGTTTTATTTAGACCCAATTTCAATATGTGTATAATATCAAATTAACGTAACATGAACAGGCATATATATATATACAAATGCAGTGTAATTTCTAATTAGATGGGGTCTGTGACTCCTATTAAGACAATAACAGTCGCTCTCATAGGAGCCACAAGAATAATTTGTTTCAACTCAAATTTACCGAAGGAAGTGCAAATGTAAAATTGCAGGAAAAGAAAAGAAACCGAGCTACTAGATTGCATATATGCATGCATTGGAGTATTAAAAAGTATGGTAAAATAAACAAATACTAGTTGTCAATAGTACACCTCAATATACTTGATATGTATGTGTGTATGCACAAATACAATATCCATATGCTGATTTATACACATATATATATATACAATACATATCCATAAATATCACGTGCATTAATACAGTTTTAATGATTATGATAGCATGTATAGCAGTTTAATATTGTACACGTATCTACGTATTTTTCTAATAAATTGTTTTTTGCATAATTACCAAAACTTCTGAAGCTATGTGTTCCAATCTTCTCTGTGACTAGCTTTGAGGTATTGTTAATGACATGTGGCAAACTGTATCTAAGACATCTTTTGGCAAATTCATGTTTTGTTCTGAAAGGGTGTAATTCTTTTTTTTTTCCTTGTGTTGTAATTGTGTACGTAAGCATTTGTAATTATTTTCCAATTTAATAGGTAAGCAGGGAGGTCATGATGTACGTATTTATAATAAAACTTAAGTTCATGTAATTTTAACATGTCATCAATTTTTAAGATATTCAATTTTTTGAAAAGTGGCTCAGAGTGTGAATTATATTTACTTATAGATAAAATTCTCATAGTTTTATTTTTTATTTTTAATATTCGATTACCTTGGTATCCCCACACCATAATACAATAGTTGATTTGTGATAAAAATAACGTGTTATATAAGATAATTTTAAGGGGAAAGACATATTTTAGTCTGTTTAAGATGCCGACTGTTTTGGAACACTTGTTTGATACTTTTTCAATATGTTTATTCCAATTTAAATTTGTATCTAAAGTAAGTCCTAAAAAATGAAATTCATCTACTCTTTCAATGTTTGTACCATTTATATTGAGCGTAAAGTTATCGACAGCTTTATTTTGCATTGAAAAATCATATATTTGGATTTGTTTCTGTTTAATGATAATTTATTAATGTTTAACCATTCAATTATTTTAGGGAGTTCATCATTTATTGCCGATTCTATATTTCTATTTGGGGAGTTACCTTGAAAATGATTGATGGTGCTAAATAAGGTGGTATCGTCGGCATACATAATCAAGTTAAACATTTCGCTAGCTTTAGGAAAATCATTAATGTATATTATGAATAATAGGGGACCAAGAATAGATCCTTGTGGTACACCAATTGTGATAGGTAGGATATCAGAACTTTAATTTTGAAATTCGGTGTATTGTCTTCTATTGCTTAAGTAGCTATTAAACAGATTCTGGGTAGGACCCTGTAATCCGTAATATCTTAGTTTAGTTAATAGTATCGAGTGATCAATTGTATCAAAGGCCTTTGAGAGGTCAAGAAAAATACTGAAAGGAACATAATTTTTTTCAATTTGTGTAATTATTCTATCTATTAGTTCAAGTGATGCATACTCGGTAGTGTTTTTTTCTAAAACCATATTGATTTTTAACAAATAGATCAGAATCATTAAAGTATGCTGTTAGTTGACTAGATATTATTTTCTCTATCACTTTTGAAATTGTTGGAAGAAGAGATATGGGTCTATAATTTTTAAAATCAGATGGGTCATCTTTCTTAAAAATAGGAATTACTTTAGCGAGTTTAAGTGTATCGGGAAATATACCAGTATTTATTACTTGATTTATTACCAGGGTTAATGGTTTGATGATGGAGGGTTCAATTATTTTCAAAAGTTTACAGGAAATACCGTCACAGCCACTACTGTTTTTATTGGGAAGGCTTTCAATGGTTTTCTTGACTATTTCTTCATCAACATTAATAGACTGAAAACGGACATTATCATTTAAGTAATAATTATAATCCTTATTTCCATTGTAATGAATGTCTTTTGCTGTCGACTGACCTATACTTGTAAAAAAGTTGTTAAATTGGTTTGCAATAACCGTTTTATCTGTTATAGTTATGCCGTTACTTTTAAACAAAACAGTGTTGTTTGAATTGTTTTTGGAGATAAATTCATTTATGGTTTTCCATGTATTTCTGATGGCATCTTTATATCGGTTAAAGCGTGACTCAAAGTACATTTGTTTGGCAGTACGAATATTTTTCTTTAATATTGAGTTATATGTTTTTAGGTTAGTTAGAAGGACTTCGTACATAGGTAAATTTGGATTATACATTTTTAATTTCTTATAAAGCGAGTCTCGATATTTGATTGATTTTAGAAGACCGTGTGTGATCCAGGTTGAATGCTTATGTTTGTATTTATTATATTTCATGATTTTAACAGGCATATGCTTATTCTTAGCATGCATAATTTGTTCGTGTATTATGTTATAATTTAAATTGGGGTCAGCCGTAGGAGATTTGTTTAGTTCGTTATACATTGCATCCGAATTTATCTCAAGTTTAACATTATGCATAGCTGCGTTATTTTGTAGATTTACTTGAAAAAATTTTGGAGGAGGTTTGGATTTTACGTTGATATTCATGATTAGGAAGTAAGGTTGATGATCAGAAAGGGTATTTGTGAAGATTCCTGCAGTGCTATCTAATATTGATTTATTTAATTTACTGAAAAAGTTGTCTATCAGTGTTCCGTTAGTTCTGGTAAAGCGAGTTGGAAAGGTAATTTGTGGATAGAGACTGTATGAAATTATAGTATCAAAAAATTGACTATATATTTTGTTCTCGTTTATTTTCAGTAGATTGATATTGAAATCGCCTGAAATTATTAGATTATTACAACTTTCCAGAGTAGCCATTGCTGTTGAAAATTCGGCTATGAAATCTAAAATATTTTGATTTAATGACCTAGGCGGTCTCTATGTTTCCAATAGTAAGTATTTTTGATAAGCTGCCTCCAGTTACTTGAATTACTAACCCCTCCCAATGTTCATACATGTTGATATTCTTAAGTACTTTATACTTATATTTATTATCTACGTAAATTATTAAACCCCCTTTGACACTACAATGTTTTCCCTATATCATATCCGTGTAGACTGAATCGAGATAAATCATCGTGATTTGACTTCCATGTTTCTTGCAAACATATAATGCTAAATTTAAATTGTTTAGTATTAAGAAGCTCTACAAAAAGTTCAAGTTCATCAAATTTAGCATTAATGGATTGAATATTTAAGCTTAGGATACTAAAATTATCAGTATTTTTATGTGCTAACTTGTGAAACATATCGATGTCATAGTATGAAGAACAATGGATCAACTGAGATTCATTTTGTTCAGTACTATTTTCGTTTATATCTAGAAGATTTATTAAAGAACAGTTTCGGATACCTCCCAAGTGGGAGAGAAATGTCACATCAGAAGTCATGGCTTAGGTTCGGACATAAAAACTAATATAGCCAGCCTTTTTACGTATGTTAGGTATTTTACAAAAGAGTGAAATTGTGTGTATTTATTTCCTGTGCATATGTGAATGTTAAGAAATACTCCGTGTGTGACAGGGCAGATATTAGAGTAGTCAAGACTAGACTTAGAATAAAATAAATAACGTTGTGTAAGAGTTGCACAAGCTGTATCCTGAGCATTATACAAATACATTTTATAAAAGAGAATATTACGAATATTCCGAGTGCATTTATAACACAATGTACTTATTGCATCCGCAAAAAATGTGTGAGAATAAATTACAGCATATGTACTGCTACAACATGAACGTAGAATGAGAAAATCGTAAGTATATAGAACAAAACACAAAATGATTATTGCGTAGACACGTCGCTTTTGGGAAATACTATATATACTGCAGTCCCAAAAAGAAAAATAACTAACACTAAACGCAGTGAAACGAAAATGGATAAACAATGCCCTCCCCAAAAACAAAAACAACGTGAATATTGATTGTATATCGAATACATATCAATGCACATGTAGACATATCACATGACAGTCAGCGGCGATCTCTGACAACTAGTCTGTCGAACGAGATGTACGCATACTTCCCTTCAGCACGTAGCTGCATCATCTTCGGGAGTAGGTCTTTACGTTTCTGTACGACCTTCAGTGAATAGTCTTCATTCACATACATACCGTTCGGCTTCACGTGTCGGGCTTTGTTTAACAGGTACTCGCGGTCCTTAAACGATGCAAATTTCACTACCACGGATCGTGGCTTCTTCGCCCCGTTCAGCAGTCTCGCAGCACCCGTTCGGTGAGCGCGCTCAATCTTCATCGTTTCGACTTTGTCTGCTGTGATGGCGAACTTGTTCAACAAGCTGTTTTTTACCAGTTCTTCCGTTTTTTCCCACGTTTCGTCCGCGATTTCTGGGATGCCGTCGATCCTGACGTTCATTCGTCTACTTTGGTTTTCTAGATAGTCAACATTATCTTCTAGCTTCTGCAGTTGTGTTTGCAGGTGATCGACGTTAGTGGCACTAGGTTGCGTGTCAAAGTTCGATAACTCACGCTTGAGGTCGGCCACCTCCTGCTGAGTATACTGCAGGCTGTGCTTTAGGTCAGTCATAGATTTTATTGTCTCGGCCATGAAGTTGTCTATTCTAGTGTTTGTGCTTTCCATGAACGATTGCAAACACTTCTGGAATATGTTTTGTTGCATTTCCAGCAGTCTGTTGAACGTATAGTACAAGAGCTAGACCTCTGACCCCTGTTCAGGGGAGGGGGCTGGTGACAGGGAGCAGTGGAGGGGAACTACAGCAAGAGCAGAGCAACAGTACAGGAGCTAGACCTTTGACCCCTGTATAGGGGAGGGGGCTAGTGACAGGGAGCAATGGAGGGGAACTACAGCAAGAGCAGTGCAACAGTACAGGAGCTAGACCTCTGACCCCTGTATAGGGGAGGGGGCTAGTGACAGGGAACAATGGATGGGAACTACAGCAAGAGCAGTGCAACAGTACAGGAGCTAGACCTCTGACCCCTGTATAGGGGAGGGGGCTAGTGACAGGGAGCAATGGAGGGGAACTACAGCAAGAGCAGTGCAACAGTACAGGAGCTAGACCTCTGACCCCTGTATATGGGAGGGGGCTAGTGACAGGGAGCAATGGAGAGGAACTGCAGCAAGAGCAGTGCAACAGTACAGGAGCTACACCTCTGACCCCTGTATATGGGAGGGGGCTAGTGACAGGGAGCAATGGATGGGAACTACAGCAAGACCAGAGCAACATTACAGGAGCTAGACCTCTGACCCCTATATAGGGGAGGGAGCTAGTGACAGGGAGCAATGGAGGGGAACTACAGCAAGAGCAGTGCAACAGTACAGGAGCTAGACCTCTGACCCCTGTACAGGGGAGGAGGCTAGTGACAGGGAGCAATGGAGGGGAACTACAGCAAGAGCAGTGCAACTGTACAGGAGCTAGACCTCTGACCCCTGCACAGGAGAGGGGGCTGATGACAGGGAGCAATGGAGGGGAACTATAGCAAGAGCAGAGCAACAGTACAGGAGCTAGACCTCTGACCCCTGTACAGGGGAGGGGGGCTAGTGACAGGGAACAATGGATGGGAACTACAGCAAGAGCAGAGCAACAGCACAAGAGCTAGTTCTCTGACCCGTGTACAGGGGAGGGGGCAGGTGACAGGGCGCAGTGGAGGGGAACTACAGCAAGAGCAGTGCAACAGTACAGGAGCTAGACCTCTGACCCCTGTATATGGGAGGGGGCTAGTGACAGGGAGCAATGGAGGGGAACTACAGCAAGAGCAGAGCAACAGCACAAGAGCTAGTTCTCTGACCCGTGTACAGGGGAGGGGGCTGGTGACAGGGAGCAATGGAGGGGAACTACAGCAAGAGCAGAGCAACAGTACAGGAGCTAGACCTCTGACCCCTGTACAGGGGAGGGGGCTGATGACAGGGAGCAATGGATGGGAACTACAGCAAGAGCAGAGCAACAAGTACAGGAGCTAGACCTCTGACCCATGTACGGGGGGGGGGGGGGGGGGGGGGCTGGTGACAGGGAGCAATGGATGGGAACTACAGCAAGAGCAGTGCAACAGTACAGGAGCTAGACCTCTGACTCCTGTACAACTACAAGGGCACCAGAAGAACAAATCTTGCAAGGTTCATGAAATTGTATTTTGTATTTGTTACCTCGCATCCTATTACCGTTATACACCCTGCACCTTGTTGTATATTTGTGAGGGGGTATTGGGTAAAATAAACACCTTTACAATGTTCTCATTTTCCTCCATGCCACATTTTAGTGAGGAAAACTACTGGGTCACTAAACTTGGACCCTCTTTGACCTCTTTCCGATATATACCACTACTGACCCCAATTTCTACTATAATGGCATGTCACGAGGCCTGTTCATTTTCCAACACTACTAAATATATACTGGCCACAATACAGCCTGAAATCCCTACTGGCCAATTAATTACTTTGTGGCTTCCACAGTAAATGCATACATTTTTAAAGGCATTTCCAGAAAAACGGCATCATGGATGTTAATTAGTCCAAAACAATAACAAAAGTTATAAATAAATATTGAGTTTGTTACCATAATTAATTTGTACATGGTTTATTTTTACATTTTATTCATATATCGTTCGTTATGTAAAGGGAAATGTAAAACAGAAACTCTTAAACACGATGTCACTGAGTTCTTAAAAATTGCACTAGTCTTTGATTCCCATTCAAGAATGCACCATTGCCTGCAATCTGTTCCGCTACTTGTATCATGCTGAAGTGTAACTCACACACATTACATCTGATCTACTTTAATTTACCTTAGAATACCTTCTAAATGATGATGGTTTGTTAAGCCGAGGATGACTGTTCCTCATTTTGTAATATAGTACTGTATTCTTAATATTAGAACTTGTGTTCAATAAACCCGAAACAGTGTTCAAAATTTGAATGCTGCAAAACGTTCAAATTGTACAATGCATTAAAATTGTAACTTTACTTTGGAAATTGTGGCTTGTTAAAATATGTTTTGTTTTGGTTGAAATAAAATTATATACCATAATGGGTCATCCATAAAGTATGTCATGCTTAGGGGGCGGGGGTCTGTGAGTAAGCGTTATGTAATGATTTATGAAATGCTGGCTGGTGAAGCAGTCGATACGTATCACACAGATATATAGCATTAATTATTCAGGCAGTTTCTCGGTAGATTTCAACAGAATTTAAATGAATAACCAGCAATGTCTGATAACGTAGAACTTACTGTTTTTATTACTACACACTTATGTTTGTGTAAATAATGAATCAATACAGTCATGCAATGAATACAGGTGTATAACATTATCGATTTATGTATCACGGGGGTCTTTATCTAAATGAATGTAATTTTAGGGGTGTACATCCAAGCATTACAAAGAGTCACAAGGGTCTATAGTGGTCTAAACGGGGTGTCAACAAATACTTTGTGGATGGCCCTTAAGATATGATTTTATGGGAAAGACTTTGTATGTTTATGCTTTGTATGGGCATCTGGAGGACTACGTACCATTGTGTTGCTTCTTGTGCACGTTGATGGAAGCGAAGTGGATCGTTGCAAAGCCACAGACTTCACACAGGAAGGGCGTCTCACTGCCGTGCCCTTTCATGTGGTGTCTTAGGGCACTTGGGGTCGTGAAGGTACGATGACACTTGCCACACTGGTGGAGTGACCCCCCTGAAGAGGTAAACTCAGTCATACATTTGCCACACTTATGGAGTGACCCCCCTAAAAGGTAAACTCAGTCATACACATGCCACACTGGTGGAGTGCCCCCCATGAACAAGCAAACTCAGTCATACACTTACCACACTGGTGGAGTGCCCCCCATGAACAAGCAAACTCACTCATACACTTGCCACACTGGTTGAGTGAACCCCCTGAAGAGGTAAACTCGTCACACTTACCACACTGGTGGAGTGACCCTCCCCCTGAAGAGGCACTTAGTCTTACCACAATGGTGGAGTGATCACCTGAACAAGATCTTTAAACCTTCACATCTAACCAGCAAATTCATTCGAATAGAGTCAACTTTTGTTATTATATATATTCTTAAATATTTGTGTATATTTCTTCTTCCAATACACGCCTAGCCTCAACATGCTGAAGATACAGGCGGTGCCGTGGCATGGCAGGCGAACAGGAAATTTTTTGTTTGTTTTTAGAGTGCGCTATATAAGAACACAAATTAGTGTGTGAATAAATAGAAATACGTGCAGAAGAACTTGTTAACGTCTAAAACATGGGGTAGTGCAAAGTCTGGATGTTGCTTTTAAACGCATCCAGGCTGTTTTGATTTACAATATATTGAGGGAGGGAATTCTAAAGTCGAATGGTACTGGGGAAAAAAGAATACAAGTGGTAGTTGCATCTGGAGTGAGGGATACGGTAAGATAAGGAATGTTGTTTTCTAGTGACTATATTTACAGGAATAAGGTATTGGTTTGCTGGTATACCCACTAGGCCATTTGCTACCTTGTACATTATACATAGTTTTGCATCGGTTCTTCTGTCTGATAGGGATCTCCATCCTAATGTCTGGAGCATGTCTGTTACACTAGAGGTATTGTGGTGGCGATATAAGACATATTGGGCTGCACAGCGTTGAATCATTTCTAGTTTGTTTATTTGTGTAAGGGTATAGGGATCCCAGACAGTACAGCTGTTCTCCACGATGGGTCTGACAAGGTGAAGTAGGCCTGAGTTTTTATTTGAATTGACGGAACTTTGAGATTTCTGCAGAGGAAGCCTAGTGATCTATTTGCTTTTAGACAAATGTTATTTATGTGGGCATTCCATCGGAGATCTGAGGTTATGGTTACACCAAGATATTTGACCTGTGAAACAGTTTCTAGTGTTTGACCGTGAAGCATGTATTGATTGTTTTGTTTCTTGTTACAGGTATGACATGGCATTTTTGAAGATTGAATTCCATGTTCCAGGTTATGGCCCATTTCCCAAGTTTGTGAAGATCTTCCTGGAGCACAGCTGTAATTGTCTTAAGCAAAAAGTCTAACTGTAGATGTAATATTGTCTGGGATGTCATTTATGTAAAATAGGAATAGACAAGGGCCAAGTACAGAGCCTTGTGGTACTCCTGATGTTACAGGTACCTCAGAGGAGGCCTCGCCCTCTATTATGATTATGAGTTCTATCTGTTAAAAATGATCGAATCCAGGAATTTGTTTTGCCTTGGATGCCATAGTGATGGAGTTTGTAAATCAGTTTTTATGGCTGACCTTATCAAAAGCTTTAGAGAAATCCATCACTATGACATCCGTTTGCATGCCAGACTGCATATGTTGAAGATGATAAAGAATGTTGTGTGAATGTGCATGTTTCATTATACTACTAACTAAGATATGTTCCATTAGTTTTAATGCTATGCATGTCAGGGAAATGGGCCTATAATTTGAAGCTATGTATTATTTACCAATCTTGAAAATAGGTGAGACATTTGCTTTTAGCCAGTCTGTGGGGACTTCTCCTGTAGCATATTTAATATTATACATCCAATGTTCTTTATAGGCATTACAATAATTACAATAATTAGTACTAGATTTGGTTAGACATTTTATTATGATTAAACTCTGATCTAATTTCGCAAAACTATGTCTGGATAACATAGAGTGTATTGGACATGTTGATGTATACAGTAAGTGTAACATTCCAATTTCCGAACGGATTACAATAACTTGAGTAATTATTAGTAATTGAGAAAAAAACAGCAAGACAGAACATGTTGATTACAATGGTAGTTTGTTGTCACTGATAAGAGAAAACCAAACAAAAATAATCACATGTCGTGAACTAGTACTGGGTTGCTCTGTGTTGACCTGGTAAATTACTTGCCTGGTTTGCGACCCCGTCTCTTCCTTGGTGGAGGCTCTAGCCCATTCTCAACTTTCACTTTCTGTTCGAATAGCAAGCGGTCCTCACTTGGCAGAGCACCATCATCTGGCGTCTCGGTTGTCTGTGTGCATGTTGTGACTGACTTGCTGGGCTTCTTCGGTGTGTTTTTCACTATGCTGTTGGCTGATTTGGCTGCCGCTTGTGACGTACGAGAAGTCCGATGTGACACCAGCTTCAATGGTCGCGATGACTTCCGTCGCGCACTAGTTTTCATCACCACCGGCAGCGCAGCATTGTCTTTGCTGGTCTTCTCATCACCGGTGATTGGTGCAACTTTCGAGTACAGAACATCACCAGTTTCGTAGTCAACATACTTCCTGCGTTTCTTGGGCGGATACTGGTCGTGTTTCTTCGTATCGGTTTTCTGTCCTGTGGCATCTTGTTCATCATCTGCTTCCTGTTTGATGTTCGACTGCTGCAAGTCTAACAAAGCTTTCCGCAGTGGTTCACTCCACTCTGTGTCAGTGTCTGAGTCGTTCTCTTGGGCAGGGACAGGTTCAGTTGAAGCGTTCTCCTCCTTCACGGAAACTTTGCTATCCCTATACTGTGAGGTTCTGTCTTCCCGTTTCTTTATCGGCAGCCGTTTTCTGCTTTTATCATTGCAAATAGATATGGCATCATTTGCAACAGGGCACTCTGTACTGTCACTATTCAGCGCTTGACCTTTGTGAGTCTCGTTTTCTGCTGATTTCTTTCTGTCTTCCTCCACTATGGTCAACTGGTGTGCTTCTTGCTCTTGCAAATCAGTGTCAGTCTTCATTTTGTACATTTCTTCTTCTTTACTTTGTCTCTCTTCTTTTAGTTTTTGTTTCTCATAATTTTCTTTAACTACTTTCAACAGTTCCACGACCACTGGTTGTATCAATATCTCATGTCCTTGTATCGCATCACAGGCCAGTATCTTATCTATGTGAACTTTTGAGAGAATGTTTGCTTTGACAATGTTCAGCAGTTTGTCAAGACTGCTCATGCGGTCTGTGGCACTGTGCACCACCCACTTTAAGATCACTTGCAAGATGTACCCTTCGATGTCATTGTCATGTTCAGTGTTGCACCGACTCAGGACTTGCTGCAGGTAAGATTCAGGAAGCTGCAACAACTCAATTTCTTGAGCCAGCACACCAAAGCTGGTGACTATAAAATCCTCAACAACAGCCGAGAGTTTCTCCAGATTATGCGTAACACACATCTTGTAAACGTCGAGCCAGTTATTGATGTCAATGATCTTTTGCATGTGGAACTCGCAGCACTGTTTCACGTCTGCGACACCAAGCTGGCCTGAGACGGTAATCAGGTCACTTGCTGTGGCTAGGCTTACGTGCAGGTCGCCCGAGTAGATGTAGTATAACACCGCCTCGAACGCTGCTCTGTCGACAGTTGTCAGGTTCAGATGTTGTACCTGCCAAGTGCCGTCGCCGCTGTCCGCCCGTGTGCTGTGGAAGGCGGCGTGGAAGTATGCGCTACTCGCCGCCAATATCGCACGATGCGCCCAGTAACGCTGCCCGTCAACTTCGATGACAACGTCGCAGAGAAAACCATCTTTCCTCTGTCGTATCAGCTCTTGCGTGAAATGCTGAATGTGCTGTTCGTTTTTGTACACGACGCGTTCGTTGTTGAGTTCTCTGTGAACGACGAAGTGCACGTTGTCTTTGTTTACATGCTGCGCCGAGTCGGCGTTTGTAGGCGGCGCAATTACAGCCACAGGGGGATCACTCGACGTTTCACCAGATTCCCCCGTCATTTTAATTGCATTATTTCACGCACTTCGACGCAGCAAAGTTGAAGTTAGAAGAACATACATTATTCCCTACCAGTCAAAGCTCGATAATGACACGTCACTGTCACTGTACACAAGTACGTTTGCAACGACGAAGTTGAAATGCTAATACATATGGAAGATTCCTCCCTGTGTAATGAAACCATTTTATGCGGATATTTGTATATTGCGCATGTCGTGTGACCTACAAATCTAATTTCAGGAGTAGTGAATCGACGAATCGAAACGTCTATGGTTTGCCCACGACTAGGGTAATTAAACTGATAAAATACTACACATTATTCAACAACATGCTCGTTTCCAATCAGATAATTATTTAATCATTTAGCTCGTCAGTGTACACGCAGCATTCTGCGGCATCATCATGATAAGACGAACTCGACACTCGTTAAAGTCGAGCGCTGTGTTTTCGTCCCCCTGACTTCTCAATCCGTGGTCTGAAGTTAACAATTTGGGGCGGTCACTGCAAATTTACAGGATTATTAAATCTTTGTTGGACTATTCATTTTCACGTTTGATGTATCAAACCAGGTATGCACAGCCTCTGGTGACCACAATTGAAACCTCACAATTATCGTGATAAAAAAAGAGTAAACATTTGAACAAACATTACAATTAATTAACTACATAAATTTTAACAGATTTACACAGTATTGGAAGACAAAATTCAATGGATGGTTTAATTTGTATAAAAACCCAGATTGTGCCAGGAATCATATTGAGTAATAATCACATATAACACACATAACTTGTACATACAGTTGACATACATTAAAGTACTATTTCATATTTATTTACAGGTTGGTGACACTAATTAATTAATTATGCATTTTAATATATATTTAATATATTTTGATGTTATAATTAATTAAGAAATATCCCATATTAAAATGCAGATTGAACTCATGTATGGGGGCACTTTCTCTATGTCAAGGGCGTCATGATATATGGAGTATAAGCTTTACATTTTCCCAGTAATTTGTTTAATCTACATCACACTCAAGACCCAAGAAATGGGCCACATTTTGCAGGTTTTAGGGACCATCTCAAAATATCAGGGTATGACAATAATAAATCAGACGAAGTTCAACTGATTTGGATATTGTGATGGATATGTCAGAGATAGTAGGTTACTCTTGACTTGAGAGGATGGATTTGTAGCAGGAAGTGGTTTATTTCTTCCACTTCCACCTGCACTCTTATGAACTGCTTCAGGAAAATAAACAATGCCTATTCTTAAATACACATGTACATGACACTAAATGAAGTAGTTGCTAATATTCCCAGTCAAACAGATTTTGTTTTGCATCAAACACCGTAAGTTTGAAAATGTGAAATCTGTGATCATTATGTAACGATTATGTAATACAGCCCCCTGTATATGGAGTTTATTTGTCTTCTCCACTTTTATCCAATAAATATCAAGCCAGGTATTCTTCTTTTAAGCCACTGTAAAAATTGCAAATGCAGTGAAATCTGTGATGAATATGTACTAATGATTATGTGAGACATGGAGTTTATTTAGCCTTCATCGTTATTATTTGATATATTTAAATATTCTAAAGCCATTGTAGCTTACATAAATGTTTAAAAACAATGACATTTGCATAAGACAAACACAAAAACACAACATTGAAGGCACATATTTAATAGCAAGCATGCAGATAAATTCTCTATTCAAACATTGTAGCATATTAAACAATAATACCAAAATTTATACACATGCTATCAACTCTATTTTCAAGCATTTTCTCCCGATAAAAATGTTCCAATTTAATCTATAGAGACTTGTGCATTGTGCACACGTTTTTAATTTCTTAATACATTTAAAAAATCTTTTTGGCTGCTAATGATCAAGATGGACATCGACAAATTGAAAGTACATACGAGACATGCTAGCAAGCTTAGCAACATTGTTTAATATGACATTTCAAGTACTCTGTTACTCATGTGATCTAGCTCTCTGTTTATCTATAGTATAAGTTAACTTAATTATATAGCCACCTAGTGGCTGGGATCAGAACTAAAACTACAAGCCATGATTAGGTGGCTTGTGATTCAGTAGAAAACCAACATACAGCATAAATTCATATTGTAACAGTTGATATATTTCCTGTTAACCATGTATATTTATAGCTATTAAACATATATATGTAGAACTTACAAGTTTAATAACATATGCTACAGATGGTACTTAAAAGAATCGTCAGCACCAATTCAATGTCACACTCCAAATACACAATGGTGAAATGATACACTGTGTAATACCAAGTTGTACCAGCTCACTGGGTCAACATGCCAAGTAGTACCAGCTCACCGGGTCAACATGCCAAGTAGTACCAGCTCACTGTGGCCCAACACACCAAGCAGTACCAGCTTTGTGTGGCCTAACACACCAAGTAGTACCAGCTCAGAGTGGCCCAACACACCATGTAGTATCAGCTCACCCTGGCCCAACATACCAAGTAGTACCAGCTCACAGTGGCCCAACACTCCAAGCAGTACCAGCTTTGTGTGGCCTAACACACCAAGTAGTACCAGCTCACCCTGGCCCAACATACCAAGTAGTACCAGCTCACCATGGCTCAACACACCAAGTAGTACCAGCTCACAGTGGCCTAACACTCCAAGTAGTACACATGCACTGTGGCCCAACACACCAAGTAGTACCAGCTCAGAGTGGCCCAACACACCATGTAGTATCAGCTCACCCTGGCCCAACATACCAAGTAGTACCAGCTCACCATGGCTCAACACACCAAGTAGTACCAGCTCACAGTGGCCCAACACTCCAAGTAGTACACATGCACTGTGGCCCAACACACCAAGTAGTACCAGCTCAGAGTGGCCCAACACACCAAGTAGTATCAGCTCACCCTGGCCCAACATACCAAGTAGTACCAGCTCACCATGGCTCAACACACCAAGTAGTACCAGCTCACAGTGGCCCAACACTCCAAGTAGTACACATGCACTGTGGCCCAACACACCAAGTAGTACCAGCTCAGAGTGGCCCAACACACCATGTAGTATCAGCTCACCCTGGCCCAACATACCAAGTAGTACCAGCTCACCATGGCTCAACACACCAAGTAGTACCAGCTCACAGTGGCCCAACACTCCAAGTAGTACACATGCACTGTGGCCCAACACACCAAGTAGTACCAGCTCTGTGTGGCCTAACACACCAAGTAGTACCAGCTCACCCTGGCCCAACATACCAAGTAGTACCAGCTCACCATGGCCCAACACACCAAGTAGTACCAGCTCTGTGTGGCCCAACACTCCAAGTAGTACACACGCACTGTGGCCCAACACACCAAGTAGTACCAGCTCTGTGTGGCCTAACACACCAAGTAGTACCAGCTCAGAGTGGCCCAACATACCAAGTAGTACCAGCTCACTGTGGCCCAACACACCAAGTAGTACCAGTTCACAGTGGCCCAACACTCCAAGTAGTACACACGCACTGTGGCCCAACACACCAAGTAGTACCAGTTGTAACATTACATGGAAGGTTCAACAAAGAAATGTAAACTAATCTTTATGCATATACTGTCTGCCAACCCCTCCACCCAATGACTAAAATTTTACACAAACACACCCACCCACCAACCCACTGAACCTCCTGTCCACATGAATCCACTACCCAGTTGACCTGTACAACCAGAAAGTTAAGTAGTACTTTTATATATATCTACATAGGTCGATAAGAAATCTGTCTAGTTTTGTCGAGTCGTCTGTGACACTGCCACATTCTCATCTGCTTGCTGACGGACGTCGCTGTTTTATGGAGCACCATTGCCCACAAGAGAGCATTCTCATCTGCTTGCTGACGGACGTCGCTGTTTTATGGAGCACCATTGCCCACAAGAGAGCATTCTCATCTGCTTGCTGATGGACGTCGCTGTTTTATGTTTGCCCATAAGAGAACATTCTGATCACACAAGGTGTATAATATACTATTCATCAATTATTATTAAATAGACCTTGCTTTGTGCCGCTATCGGAACACCTAGCAGGATATGGTGGCGCCCTCTAGCTCGATACCATCTCAAGGTGTTTGCTGTCGAAACGGCTCTTGTAGTTTTTCGCCATATATATAAAGAATGTCAACGCTTCCTTCTCGAACACGGGGATTGTCTTAAAATGTCGCGCAACCATCTGAAACAGAAGTACCATACAGTCAGGAACCATGTGTAAAAGAAGTACCATACAGCTAGGGATCATCTGTAACAGAAGTACCATACAGTTAGGAGCCATGTGTAAAAGAAGTACAATACAGTTAGGGATCATCTATAACAGAAGTACCATACAGTTAGGAACTATGTGTAAAAGAAGTACCATACAGCTAGGGATCATCTGTAACAGAAGTACCATACAGCTAGGGATCATCTGTAACAGAAGTACCATACAGTTAGGAACCATGTGTAAAAGAAGTACAATACAGCTAGGGATCATCTGTAACAGAAGTACCATACAGTTAGGAACCATGTGTAAAAGAAGTACCATACAGCTAGGGATCATCTGTAACAGAAGTAACATTCAGTTAGGAGCCATGTGTAAAAGAAGTACGATACAGCTAGGGATCATCTGTAACAGAAGTACCATTCAGTTAGGAGCCATGTGTAAAAGAAGTACGATACAGCTAGGGATCATCTGTAACAGAAGTACCACACAGTTAGGGACTTCTGTAATAGAACAATACAAGTAGGGACGGTACAAAGAATGGGTGAAGACAGACTGCCGAAAAGAGCATGGAAAGAAAAAGAGGGTGGCAGATGACAGAGAGGAAAACCAAGGCCGAGATGGAACGACAGCATAAAACGAGACCTGGGGAGGGCTTGCGTGAACAGCCATGAATGGATGGCCATTGTGGACAAGAGAGAGAGGTGGAAAGAACTGATAAGAAAAGTAGAAGAAGCTACCAAGTGACGTGGACCCCACCCCGCAAGGAGAAGAAGTTAGGGAGAGTTGCGAAAGTTTGTGTGTGTATACGATTGGATGACTTCATCAAAACAAAATAACATATTTGCCCCAAAATGCTAGAATGTTGTAGCCGTAGACTGGGGGGGTGGGGGGGGGGGTGATGGATGCATATACACCTTCTGCTGAGATAAAGAGTTGTCTGAGGGAAAATAGTTCTGTTAATTTGTTTACAAATGTTACCAACACCCACGGTTGGCTTTTACGATGTCTTAAGCTCCGGCTGAGATCTTAAGACTGAAATTCTGCTTTCCTTAAAAACACACTCCCGTGCTATGGGCCTGATTGGGCAGAACAGTTAATGTAATTTGACTTTACTGTGCATATCAGGACTGGGCACAGTGGTACGTGATGTCTGGCAACCATGTCATGTCAGCTGAATCTGGCAGCTATTCTCCTGTCCCACACGGTGAGAACTGGTGGAGGGTGGGAATCAATACAAAACATTACATGTCTGGATGTTACAAATCCATGAGATAATCCTTATATGAACTCACATCAGCCAGCTGAGACTTGTTGAGTCCGGGCCTTGTCTGCAGCTTGTAGTGGCGTTTGTATCTGCGTAATGTGTTCACGGGCATCTGAAGGAAGTCAACCTGGAAACAACACTGACGGTCAGAGTCAAGAGAGAGACGTAGTTATAGTGACTGCAGTTAAACTGGTTGTCAATTTCCTGACCCCGAATCAGCCACGGTAGGTCATTATTAGCAGGAAGTTCACTGAATCAGTTTACCTCGTCCCACTCTGTGGTATGTGTGTGGGAACCAGTCAACTTCAAAGGTCCTTCTGGGTTGGGGCGCATACAATCAATTTGAAAATGTTCACAAATTATATATCTGGTTCATCTGTTCTGACAAGTCTTAAAGTAGTGTTTTTAGCATTCAACAGAGTTAAAAGGAGGCATGTCTGTTCCTAGTTTTTGGTTATTAATTAATATGTTCTTAGGACTATAATAAATATGCTGAAGGTATACTTTCCGCCAAGTTGTGTTTAGTAAGCCCGTAACAATGTTCGTATGTGCAAATGGTAAAAAACATCCAGTTTCTTTATTGGTAATACAGCCAAGTCGGGCCGAGTTAACCACTGATGTTCAATGAGTTCCCATTTTCCCACGTTCAACACACTTCCTGTTATAAATTACTGTGCTTGCTAACTGCAGGTAGAGGAACGGACTGTCTCCCTTTAACATTTTAAATGTGTGAATAGTTGTGGGTATATCAAAGCTCAGTCATCACATAAGACTACTGTACAGGGACAGCTCCATGTAAACATTAACTTACAATTACATCGATACGACTGCTGTAAGCACTGGACACTTCATCCCCAGCAGATATATACAGTGTATTCCAACACCAGCTCAACTACTCTGAGAAGTCACGCAGCAATTACTTATGCAAAAAAGGCGCTTCAAACAAAGTGCAAGTGGCGAACGTGGCTAAGACCAGCAAACCATTAACCACATCACCAAACATGGCTGGAGTCTCCAGCGGAGGTACCTCTGAGCACCAATCAACTTTCCCAAAGCAACCGAGTTGATAATAAACCAACTAAAAAGACAACCATGTCACTTTGTTCTATATCCACAAGAAAGAAGAACTCAACTTCTGCTGATACCACAACTATTGATGCATCACATTAGTTGTTGTAATGATTGAATTGGATTGATAGATTACTGTTGGTATTTATTGTCAGTAATACACTCAACTATCGGCAGTAACAATATTTTCCCCCAAAAAATATCTTTGCCATAAAATAATGTTTTGTAAACATGCATAATTACATTTTTCATTTTTGGATTCATCAATTGCAATCCACTGCCTCAGGCCACAAGATGGCGTCACCCATAAATTATAACCAGGAATGATAATACCATTGCAATTATGAGTGATCATCTCAGAACGTTGATGTTTGATATCTTTCATCTGGCCTCAGCCCCGTCCCCTCCCCTAAGATGAAAGTTTGTAAACATTGATATAATAATATAAATATATTAACAGTATCAGTGAGAAGTGTAAAATATGTTCAACACCATATGAACCTGTTTCTGACCCCCCTTCCACAAATGAAAGACAGTTCATCTTATATCGGACATCAATGTTCTGAGATGATCCCTAACCCCCCCCCCCCCCCCCCCGATAGTGACCACTGATACCAGGTCTCACCTCTGGTTGATCGGGGTCATCATCACCGTCAACATCTGCGTCACTGCCCTTCCTCTTACGTCGCACTCGCATGTTGTGGATCATGTTCTTGTGGAAGTCACAGATATAGATGTGGTGTGCCTGCAAGCACCGCCAACAATATGTTCAAGAAACAATTAAAAACACTTCTTTTTAAACGTGCTTTTTCATTTTAAATGATACGTGTGCGCAGTGACAAACCCTGAACATTATATAGTATAGATCTACCTTTAACTTTTTTTAACTATCTTGATCTATTTATTATTGATGTTTTTAATAACAATAATAGCTACATTACATAGATTGTAATGCGCCTCTGAATGGTAATAATTGCCAGATTTATGGCGCCGAGAAATCCAGTAAATTTATTATTCACATTTCACCAGCAGAATTGGGGCCAAGTACATTTGTGACCTGCCACAGTGAAAGGTGTAGTAAGTTGCAAAATTGGGAAATGTTACACAGGTCGTGAGCTCTAAAACGATACCTCATTTGCTGAAATATATTCAGTAGTTTTTTATTTATTGCTTAATTTGAAACAAACTTTAAAAAAGATGTTTTGAAATTTGAGAAACAAGGTAATTTAGACTTATATCGTCTAGTTCTTTAATCTACAGATTCGTCAATTCATTTATTTTATTAGTTTTAGATTGAAGGAAAGTTCACATAAATACAATTAATACATGGCTTAACAAACACACCTAAGCAGTTTTCAACAATGACTTTTTTGCAAAACATAATTTGGTAATTGTGCACATATTTTATTGTATCAATCAAAACACGTTTATATAATCAAAACAATCACACAAGACTGTCACTGATTAATTGATCAGAAGCATGAACCAACCAATTGTCGATTAATCGGAACAACACCAGTGCCGATACTTACGTTGTGGTCAATGTTAAGTTTGAGGCGTCGCTGCTGGACTGTCTTCTCTATGCGCTTGCTGTAGCTGGCGTTGCCGGCCGGCTGGCGACACCGGTCTCCGTCCTCCAAGAGACAGCAGATCTGGTCATGTCCACTCCGTCCTTCCTCCTCCGTACTGAACCCGTTCATCTCACCGCACGCCTGAGGGACCTGGGATGGGATGGCAGGGAGGGAGGGAGGAATGTTATTTGGTTGCAGTTAAAAAAGGAAAAGTAAAGGTAAGTTCTTACACCACGCAGTATCCAATCCTTGAGATTGCTCAAATGTCAAAGTGCTTTATACTATTAAAATCACACCCCATCAATGCTTTTCTGGGAAGCATTCAGCCTTACTGAAAAATAGTAATACTTATAGAATAGATGCACAGACCCAAACAATTGCCTTTTGTTTCCATTTAAAGGTCACATAAAGTTAAACTAACTTTGCCTGAAACATTAATTGACTTTCTTGGAAACATTCCTCGTTTATTAACATAATTATTAAAATAACGTTCTCAGTATTTGAAAAAAATTAAAGTAGATTTACAAACACTATTTGTACAATTGCACATACACACATGTATCTTTTTATAAAACAATTTTTGATGTCACACATGTTATAAAACCATAATTTTATATCCTTGTACAATAGGGCATCAGAGTTGTTGATGGAATTATTAACAAACATACTAATAGCACTACAGTAGCACTCTCCCATTATTTCATATCCTGAATCTGCCTGCTGTCACTGGCAAATGATTGGTTGCAATACCACTGTGTGTATTGACAAGGGCTGGGAGCCAGAGAAACTGGCAATCAGATGCAATAAACAAGGCCACTGGAGTAAGCCAGACTGAATGGGTTATTTTGAACTCATTACACAGTTGCTCCAGTGCAATTGGCCCAGGAAGCTAATACACAATTAGTTGAATAACCTGTCAATTGCCAATGCTCTCTCACAAACTGTGTGACAGATCTCTCTGGCAGAACTGGCAGTTTGTTGAATGGAAAACTGTCTGGAAATGCCAGGGCTCAGGCACAGAGTTTGAACACTCTTGGTTCAGCAGACTCACCTCACCAACATCCCTTTAGTTCAGATCAATGTAACCAGGCAGCAAAGTTAACATTAACATATATATGTAACTCATAACTATTAAATTATGCTATTAATCATACTGGTGAATATGGGAAACCAAGACTAAGTCTGTTTCTAGCACATATCAAACATATTTTAGTAATACAATAATAACATGAACACAGGGTTGTGGGTGAAAAAACGAAGATCGCCAAGCATTTTATTATTATGTGACCACATGTCACATAATCACCCATAGCAGACAGGGTTGGGGTGTGCTGGGAGATCGCATGTGGTCACATAATAATAAAATGCTTGGCGATCTTCGTTTTTTCATGCTGTTAGGTATGAGAACTGTAATATCTTGTGGTATTATTTGTATAATTTGTTATGGACAATATCAACCAATATTAGAAAATAAACAAGCCTTTATATGGAACCGTTTCTTTCTATTTCTTGGTGGCAGCATACTGATTATAGCTCATGGAATATGCATGTACTAGTGTGTGCCAATATTACATTTTCAGAGTAATTTTTCGAAAAAGGAAACCTACCTGGTATTCACTGACATGCTATTTCATTTGCATGTATATTTTTTATTTAGTCTTGGCGAAAATACCAGAAAAACTATAACTTATAAGTGATTTATGAACCGATGAGTAAAATTATCATGTTGGCTAAACCTAAGGCTAAAGCCTAAAATTAAAGGAAAGGCCACGGCACAGGCACAATATACCAAAAATTGGGTAATAAGTAACGTAAGGGAGACTTCTATTAAAACATATAATGCCCTTATTGGGATGTTCCATTATGCCTATATTGGAACCTGCATGGTGTACCTAAGTCTTTGACTTTTGGCTTTGATCCTTTGTCAAGTGTGTGAAATGTGGTGGCAGCAATTGAGTGAATGAATTGACTACCGAAGAATACGCCAAGCCCAGGCCAAGGCAAGAGTAACGGCAGTTTTGCGGCTGCACTGTGCCTGTGGGTGTGGAGTAATTTAGAAATATACAGTTTTGTAATTCCACAGGTATTAACGAGTTGATTTCTTTCGCAAGATCGCGGGGTTGTCAACATTGGTACTGTTTCGGTGTTTATAGCGAGAACTAAAACTTTAACATTTTCATTGCCGCATTGCATGGCCCAACTTTGGGCTTGGCAGACTGCGGAATCAAAGCATGATTATGACTTTGCGCAGTAAGACTGCTGCCAGACAAGCAGAGCTCTAGTCGTGGCACGACCTGGTGAGTTGTGCACGACGCAACCATTGTAAGTTGAATGATGATTTCCAGTATCATGGAATTCTTACCTACGACGTAATTCGGCCGAATTGCTACGATTCCTAAAACGTCTGTTGTCATTTCCAACTCGGTCAGAATGGCGGACTGTTTTTGAGATCAAGTTATGTCAAAGTTCAAGTGCCATATATGGTATCAGAGGCTCCGCCTCTTGTTTACAACAGTTGCATAAAATGTGTCGTACCACATAAAACAATGACATTTTTGTTTGGCATACGAATAATGTTGGTTATCGTGTAGCTGCTTTTAATATAACTTACAGGCATCCTTTGTCACATAACATGGATTGGAAAAAATAATCACTGTTCCCGCGATTTTCAGGGCACCTGACTACGAATTATGATTTTGATTGGTTGCTGTTGAGCAGTCGTATTCAAATGAGCTACGCGGGTTGTATGAATAAGTTGATTGGGTAGTTTTAGCGGAAATTTCGAAGTTAACCAATCAGCGGCCCTCCTCGACCGACCGGAGTTCAACGGAGACAGCGTTGGTCTGCGCGCATTGCTTGCTGGCGAGTATTCATTCTACGATTGAGGACGTGTAAGTATATCTTATTTTTATGCTAGTTATTCGTAACAGATTGCGAGAAAAAAAATTGGTAAGGTATTTCAGACTGTACTACAGTTTTTCTGTTATTGTCAGGTTATACTGGTTGATGATAATAAAGTTGTTCGGATTCGAAATGTTCGCTTATTCAAGGCATACGTGCCTAGGTGCGCCATGTACGACCGCCAGCAATGGCTTCGTTCTATAATGGGAGAAGATACGGAAATACACAATCGTGTAATCACTCTTAAAACGCTTTAAACTTGATATTTCGAGACGTAGTAAGGCACGATTTCGTGAAAAAATCATGTATACAAAATTTGGCTGAAAATCATTGAGCAGAATTTGAATTATTTGCGATTTTCATGTAGCCGGCCTTTGTCATTGGCCCATTGGAAATGCATGGCCGGTTGAGCTGATGCCTGTCGCTGTATTAAAACATAGAAGCCTGGCTACTATATACCTTCTACAGCATAGCTATAGTGACTTTCATAGTAAATTGTTTCCACAAAGTCTGCGTTTTTATTTCATATTCAGCTGGGGTGATATGGTTTATAAGACATTTTTAAAGGCTGTTTCATTGATGAAGTGACATTTTTCCCCGACGAAGGTGAAATTTTCGAGACATTCTCGTCGCCTATTTTCCTATGTAAACTCGAGTTCTAACGTACAGCCAATACCCAGTGTCGGCTACTGTGACTGTAGAACACATCAGTGAGACTTGGCGGCAAGATTTTAATGACTAAGTCGGGTTATTTTCTTATTTTCCCGTAACTGTTTATTTATTTGGGAATGTCTTTGTTTGAAATAAACTGGTTTACACCGGCCATGAAGTAAAATGGCGATGTTGGCGTGTCGTGGTGAATTCACAAAGACGAAGCGGACGATCTGTATATCTCAAGGCGGTGTGTTGAACATCCATTAGGCACACATCGACTCAATGCATCGGCTTACCAGCAACGTTATAGGAACATTTACTTTTCATACTTTGTTAGGATATTAGTAAATTTCGAGCAAATTGAGTTGTATTATATCTGGGTCAGCCGAAAACAGCCAACAAGACAAGATGGCTGGAAATGGTTAAAAGTGATTCACTTAATTTTTTGGCAGTTTATTGTTTGACTTTTAGTTTGTTGATATTTTTACGAAATTTGCATTATGCCTGTTGTATTAAAGCATGTTGTTTAATTATTTTTCAGTTAATATTTCAATATATGAAGAACAAAATTGTGAGTTTGTTGTAAAATGAGTTTGCAAGGCCAAACACTTCAAAAAGTTTGTAAGATTGATGGTGGGAATTGGGATGTTGAATTTCACTCTCTAATTAAATATAATTTTATGTTATATGGAAAATGTTATTGTAATGTTTATTTGATTATTTATATTTCAGTTTATTATTAGTTGTGTAATCTAATTTAGGTATACATTTGGATAACTTAATTAAGTTATGCTAGTTTACAAGTTTGGTTTTAATACAGTGTTTAGTTATATTTAATTATTATGGAATTTTTAATTATTGTGAATATATTATTGGAAATAATATTAAAACATACAGTTTAGCCTAAATATAAAATAAGCATTGTTTATGTGAATAACTTTATGAATAATTAAGTTAATTGATGTTTATATGGAAACTTATCTGTATAGGACCTGATAGGTTAATAAATGATATGCATATTTTAATGCTATTATTTACTATTATGTACAGTTAAAGTGGCATGATGGCAAATTTCTACACATATTTACGTCAGTTTTTAATTACACTTATATTGTCTTTGCATTGTTTATTAATATTTTTCATTCATGTACAATATTACACTTAAAAAAATCAATGAGAAAATTTACATTCTCTTTGTTTTGTCTACTTTTTTGCATTGCATATTTCGGTAGAATGTTACATCAAGTAAATATTATTTGGAATGTCCTACAGTTCAGGTCAAATGTTGATTTAATTTTAGATGCTTGCAAAACTTCAGTTCGCTGAACAAATAAATACATTTGTGCACTTTTGAATGCAATTGTTGTAATTGGCAGCAGTGTTCTGAGAGGTTATTATAGATGTATGTATGTCATATTCGTGACTACATGTGTTCAGATGTCCAAGGCTGTGTCATTTTGCAAACTGCTTCGCGGTGGTATGACTGAAAGAAAAATGGGTGATTTCATGTCGGACCAATCAGTTTTGACACTTTGGATGACCCACCTCTGGATTAGCTTAAATTTTATATATCAGTTGGCACACCATATAAACAACCATGTCAAATTTTTGAAAATTGGGTTATATATTTTATAAGTTATAGGCCCTCAAAGAAATGAAAGTTGAACAAAATTGAATTTTATCGGGTTCGTTTCACTCTCCGACCCATAACGTCACTAATAATAGTGCTACACTAATAAATATTACATTTTTGGAAAGGTCTAATTTAACTGCATTTAGTGAACATTAAATCAATTAACAGAATATTTTCTAAATACATGCTATTTTAGGTCGAGATGTGTTAGTGTGATAATGTTGTCTAAATATAATTATAATGTACTGTGTGGAACAAGTTAATAATCTAGAAATACTCTTTAGATAAAACTTATCTTGTTTCAGTCAAACATATCTGACTGACTTGTTTAATGACAATGAGTACTAGTTTGGTAAGTACACCATAGTACTTAGCTCTGCTGATGGGAGTTGCAACGTAACCAAAATAGTTGCAACTCAGGATGTGTATTTCTGATAAATTATTTCATAATTCAATGACTAAACCACAACTATCACCACTCAAAACTGTATTCCCTTTGGCCCAAATCATATTTGGATGGCTCCATGTTAAATCGATCAGTGTTGACTCTTGTACTCATGAGCATTAGTACACAAACGGTTTTCTTAACTTTTGTTTAATTGTTCGACCCATAACTTTGGTACGTCCTGAGGTAATAATTCTGCAGGAATTATAAATGTTAGTTTAGGAAGAGTATAATTTAATTGAATCTGGTGGGTAATGAAAGCAGTAACAGAGTATTGTACAATGAGCAATAATATACAAGCACATTTGGTGTACAGAATGACTATAACAAGCATTAGAGTGCAATTTTCATATACAGGGTCTATACTATTTTGATTGTATCTTATTTACCCAAATAGTAGCCACTACTATTTTCTCAGGATATTTGAGTCACATACTGTTCTATTGAAAGAATACATTTTTGGTCCAATTGGTTTGTAGATTTTTGTTGCGCGGGAGTCACAGGTTTTTAAGTATTTTGTTACCTGATTTAATGTCCACTAGATGCAGTTAAATGAGACCTTTCCAAAAATGTTACATTTATTAGTGTATCACTAATATTAGTGAAGTTATGGGTCGGAGAGTGAAACGAACCGGTGATCAAATTCAATTTTTTTAGGGCTAAAACAAAAAATTGGCATGGCTGTTTGTGTGGCACATTCCAGTTGGCATGCAACATTTTAGCCAAATCTGAGATAGTGAGGTTTTTTAGTGATTGATTTGACATGGAATCGCCCAAATGTTTACCAATACACATGTAACTGATGTTGCCATGCTCTTGTTGCAGGTTTACTTCATTTCGATTTTGAACACTCGCTGGAAAGATGGGGAAAAAAGACGGAAAGCCTAAGGGGAAGATGTCCGGGTATGCCTTCTTCGTGCAAACCTGTCGCGAGGAGCACAAAAAGAAGCACCCCGGAGAGCCTGTAGTCTTCGCTGAGTTCTCTCGCAAGTGTGCCAGCAAGTGGAAGGTATTTACACCATTTCTAATTTTTTTATTATATATATTTATTGATGTTTATAATTGTAGCAGTTGCTAAATGTCAATCAACAAGGTCATGGTTCTTCGATTTTAAAATGTCTAATTTCTAAGCTCTCCAAAAAAAACCTATTTTGGTATCTGAAAACATAGTCATTATGTACTGTACATATTTGGACACATAAAATAATGGCTGTTCCAAAACAAAAATTAATTTAACAGATTTTTATGTGTCCGAAAACATAGTTCTAAATAAATTATGATACCTGTCAAAAACTGTTGAGCAATTGGGTTTATTACTAGTGTTGTGTTTGTGCTAACAGGGTGTGTGTTTGTAGGGTATGGGGGCGAAGGAAAAGAAGAGGTTTGAGGACATGGCCGCAAAGGACAAGGAGCGATGGGAGAGGGATATGCAGAACTACGTTCCCGCCCCCGGAGAGAAGGGCAAGCGAAAGAGGACCAAGGATCCGAATGCACCCAAGAGGGCTCTGTGAGTACAATTATAAGAAGTGTTATTTAAATGAAGAAATGTTGGCATGCAGGAATATGGCTTAGTTGTAGAGGATAATTATATCATGTGGTTTGTTTGTGTGTGATTTGCTTCCTGCGTGAGTGGTATAATTTATTTGTATTATAATGCACATGTGTCATCCTGCCATCAGTGCATTGCTAAATACAGCATGACCACTTTGTTTTTACAGGTAATCAGTGATTTTGACTAAGTTTGTGGGGTATTGTGGGTAACTTGTCAGGCCTTGACACTTTGTTCGGCAAGAGTTGAAAGCTGACGATGGGCGATAATATGGTGGCGGCGACAACTAATGCTGTTCATGTCATTGTTCTCTTTGTTGTCTGTGTTTGGGTGCAGTCTGAAGCAAACCGGAATGCTATTTGGACCTCAAAATGCGCTAAAACGCAATATTTTTATCACCCCTATGCCTGGTGTGATGAGGAATGATTTAATTATTGTGTCAAATTTAGGCAAAACTAGTTAATAACGGCAAAATCGAGGTGGGTCCAGGTAATACACAAGTGCCCCTAAATTTTTTCTGACACATTTTTGTATGCGTCTTTTGGGCACATGCAGCAAAAAATTCATATAATTCTGGATATATGGCACTTTATAAATAAAATTATTATTATCATCTATTTCTTCGTTCCAGATCTGCATTCTTCTTCTTCTGCAACGACGAGAGGTCGAGTGTAAAGGGAAAGTTCCCCGACTACGGTGTAGGGGACATTGCGAAGGAGCTGGGAAAGCGATGGGGAGTCTGCCAGGAAAAGCCAAAGTTCGAGGCGATGGCTATCAAGGACAAGGCCCGATATGCCAAGGTCAGTTCATATTCTGTTGTCACTGCCACAGGATGTAGTCTTTTTGGGCCTTGTAGAAAAATTTTGTTTTGTGTAGCGAGTTGGAGTTGAATATTTATTTAGTCATCTGTTCAGGTGGTATCGGAAAAAAAATGGGAAGCCAGACAAATATTTTAATGGTACCTGACATTGTCAATTGTTTAATCATAATAATGTGAGGACTGTTGCATGAAAATGCACATCAGACTTAGAACATGAACATCGATTAAACTCAGATATAATGCCAATTTGTAGTCCAGTAAGCAGGTTATTATGTTTAACGAATGTCCCTTTTTGCAATGCAATGTGTAATCTGTGTAGGGAGTTCAGTCAAATTTTGGAAGTTCTGGGGACCATATAATTAAGATAATGACCTTGTAAGGAAGATCAGTCAGAATCCTTTGTTGAATTTAGGGAGATTTTTAAAAAATGCCACCATGTCCTGGTGTTGACAGTTTTTAGTATACCGATCACTATTAAGGAGCGAAATTGAGCTCATGAGAATCTTGATGAAACGGTCCCCAGCTGTCTAATTTTGAGATACATTTGTGAAATGTGGCGAGAAATACAAGTTTGTTATTGTCCGCAGGCAATGGAGGCATACAAAAAGGGAGTTGCACCTGCTGCGTCCAGCGCAAAGAAGGCAAAGACGTCTGTTGCGAAAAAACCCGCACCTCCGGCTGATGATGATGACGATGATGACGAAGATGATGATGAGGAGGAAGATGATGATGAAGATGATGACGAATGAGCGCGTTGTTGAGAGGACTTAAAACTGTGTGTTAGGAGGCGTTCTCTCGGAAGGCAGCAGACTGTTGCAGGCTTCCTGCAAATGTCACTTGTAACGTACAAGATGTTGTTGAATGAGTCGCTCACTGGAGGGAGCTGCGACAGACGTCGGTGCGGCGAGCAAGAGAGGAGGGCGTCTGTCAACGAGTGACGTGTGTTGCTGCTCCCTCAATCTGACTCGTATCACTGTTTTTAACGTATCGTTGTCATTGATGACGGTGTCTTTTAGTTGCAAAGATGTTCGTGCACAAGACCTCCCACTGTCAGTCGTTGATGGCGGGAGTGATGTTTTATACATACGGCCTGTCTTGAGGCCGCTGCGCACGTGTCGTCATTGTTGTATCGTTGTGTTCAGCGCGGGGTCGTACGACACAGTTTGCTTGTAGCGTGGATATATAGACTGGCTAGTACAGCATAACTAGCACGCACACTCACCCAGTTGATGTCAGCATTGGTCAGAAGGTGGCACTGTCTGTCTCGTAACCTGTTGTCTCATTACCCGGCAACCGAGTCCATACCGAGAGTTAGTACGGTAAGGCCGTGTTAACGTTGATCGATTCCAAATTGTATATCAACGTAAATTAAGATTTTCATTTAGTTCAGACTATCTCTGTGTGAACAGAGGAATTCACACGCAGGGGTGTCTACCCTTATTTGGTGCTTCCAAATAAGGAATTTGTAACATGCTGTAGATTTGAAAACATGCAGTGTGGTTTCACAGATATTTACAACAATATGCCACCAGTTCATGGAGTTTCAAATATTGCTGCGATTGTTCTTGAAAACTGGTTTGAGAGAATGGATGGGTGTTTTTTAGAAGACAAATTACCTCTGTTGATGTTGGTTGTGCCTGCCCCAGATAAATTTACAGTCCCTCATAGGGCTTTGGTGTTTGGAAAATTCGACGTGGATCTTTTGTAGTCGTCTTCTGCAATGAAACATCCAATTATTTCAATCACCGTTGGTTGTAGAATATGGAACATTGGTCCTTGAGGTGACAGGTATGTTTAAATGAATGTTCATGTTATCAAATCAACTGTTGGTATGGTGCAGCATGTTTCACAAGGGTTGGCAGTTGAGGTTTTGAAGAGACGGAACATAATTTGGTAACTTGCAACATTTGACCCATGAACTGGCATTGGGCATATTTGTTTTCAGTCAGTGTTTTGGTGCACTTAGAAAGTCTTGTGTGTCATGATGTACCATCACGGTTGTTTAATAATTGCAGGTTGTCGGTTTTACTTTTGACAAAATTTGCTGAACAGTAAAACGCTGTATAAATAATGTTCATTAAACTGTAGTTTTATCACAACTTGTAATTGTTGAGAATGTCTTTATTTCTATATCGCTTGGGAATCCTTATCATATCATTGGTTACAAACCAGAGATGGGGTAATCGTGGGCAACTTTGTGAGTAATTGTACTCGATTACATTGATAAAAAAGCCAAGTAATCGTAGTCGTACTTGATTACATTGCCAAAGTAATCGTAATTATGATTACAATTTTTGTTCATACTTACAATGCAAGCAGATAGATTAGACAGAAGTGGTCTAATAAATGTAATAGTAATTGGGCTATTAATTTTTTATTACAATTGAGCATTTCTGTTGCATAAAAATTCACATCTGCTTATTGTAATAGTACAAAGTTATTAGTGACAGGCTCTGAGAAGCACTGCAGTAAATAAGACTCCCCTACCACATTGCTTTGTAATGTTAAATGCCATGCCACCTGTACTGTTTGCACTGTTGGTATGACATGGTTCCTAGGTCCTGACTGGCTGGTTAGCTGCTAAATCCATGTCTATTATATCTAAGGGTAAACCTGTCTTAAGTTCACTGTTCATTATTGTATTCTGTGTTTGACCTATCTGATTTATAGCATATGTGAATCTGACCCTCTGTATTTGAAATGTTATTAGTGTAACATATTTGATTGTGTATCTGAAAATTTTAAGATATTTGAAATTCTAAAATGCAAGATATTTGATTATGAAGAAACAGTATCTGTCCCCAACTCTGCTTCTCTAAGCACACAATTGTAATTGGCTTGCTTACAGAGATCTGTAACTGGGTAACCTGTAATTGAGCCATGTGTGTGTGGAGGCCATATCTGGTCTGCAACACAATACCGTGGAGTAATTGGCTTGCTACTCCTACATTCTTTCATTGAGCAGTTTTATCAGAAGCTATGAATTTATAATCCTATAATCCCACTGATCTTTTCACATTGTTTCACCAATGGCTCAGTCATTGTATGCACAGTACCTGGGACTGGAACTAGGACCACTAAACCAGTAGTTCAACAGGGCAAATTGATGTTTCACTATAAATGCTTCAGAAGTGCAGCTCATTTCAATTCAAAGTTTTTATGATGTCAATAAATAATAACAAAACCTGATTAGCAATAATCAGTTCTGAATTCAAAGAAGGTCACATACATGGTACAAACATGATTTGCATATTCTTAAAAGTAATCATGATTACATGCTAAAGTAATCATTATCAATTACATTTGTTTGTTGAGTAATCATGATCATACATCTTCATAGTAATCGTAATTGATTACAGTTTTATTGTAATCACCCCATCTCTGGTTACAAACCAATGCACAGATAGTCTAGATTTTGCTAAATCATTTCATTTTGTTAGCTCAGATGAGTTGTTCTTACTATAAAAAATATTGATTTTTATATTGATACTACTTCATTCCCATGCTAACAAATCTAATATCTGCCATTTTGAACAATCCATTCTTTATTCAACAAAATATTCTTGCAAATCCATGTTCAATATCCAGTAGAACCTCTTTATGGTCACCTCAGTAATACAGCCACCTCATAATTAAGGTCACTCTCGGATAGTCCCAAATTATTTGTATTAAATTATATATAATAGATATAATTTATATTATATTCATATTAAAGTGAAGCATATGATATTAGTCACTTGTCCAGTCCCAAGGGTGACCTAAATAGCGAGACCACTTCATTGTGAAACTGGCAAAAAAAAATTGTTTTTGAATACTTATTTAGAAACCTAAAAAAACTAGGTTTTGCTTTACTCTGGCAGCATCGGTTTCTAGTTGACATCGACATTTGATCAAAGTATTTTAATCTGAAGAAAGTGTTGGCGACATCTGTGTAAAAACAATTTAACAAGAAAAAACTAGAATACCTACATATAATACAGCACCCTGAATATCCGCCCTCGGAAAATAAATCTTTCCTAACTACCTGCTCTTAATGTTGGACATCATGTAACCAGAAATCAATATTTTTCCGAGGCCTAAGCCATGGATTGTACCGCACTTGGTAGGAATATGAGACTTGATTGACAGAGTCCAGTTTCAAATCCTTGCTGATGTTTTGAAGATTCAGCAACTTTGTTCACTCTACGATGCTTCAGTTCATTTCAGTTCACTCCACTTTGCCTCAGTTCATTTCAGTTCACTCCATGTTGTCTCAGTTCATTTCAGTTCACTCCACGTTGCCTCAGTTCATTTCAGGTCACTCCACGTTGCCTCATTTCAGTTCACTCCACGTTGCCTTATTTCAGTTCACTCCACGTTGGCTTAGTTCATTTCAGTCATTCAACGAGTTCATAGCTGTAGACTGATGGATATACATAAACAATTGCAGCATAGCTGAAAACTTTCCAGAGAAGTTGAAATGGAGTTTGAATTAACATGTATTCAAGGAGATAAAAGTGCTCTGAATGGTCCTAAGGACTCGATACCATAAGAATGTTTCTTTCCATTATAGTATGAGCAGACTAAGTATAGACTTGAAAGTCAACAATGATTTTATTCGAAGTCAACAATGGTTTTATTCGATATTCTACAAACATTTCTTGCCAACATACAACTGAACCTGTAAATTTTCTGGTAATGGCTGTCATGTCCAGGTCTGATTTGAAGGTATTAACTTGATTTTAATCATAAAATCATGTTGTATACAGTATAGTACCTGTGGTTTACATCATATATAATATGATTTTACGATAAAATAATTTAATGCTATAGCTTTAAAAAATCATCCTGAGCACATCTGGTCAGGTTATTCTACCGATGAGATTGTCGTCCATTCACTGAAACTACGGAGATACAACATCAAATGTGAGCGAGTATCCTAGACAAAACATTCTTGACGAACCACTAAATAAGAAACAAACATTACAACAGTAAACCAAACCATTCACTTACTAAGAATTTGGTTAAGAACTGTGTAAATAAAAAAATAGGCACAAAAAAAAATAGGTGAACTCTTGCGCATGTATTCCACATTACAAATACCTTTCATTGGCCGTTATATACACATGTATAACTTAACAATGGGCAGCAGAGACGCACGTTAAAATACAAGTTCCTGTCTACTTGTAGACACTAATCATGCTGCTCTTGTAAGGTTCCACAGAAACAATTCTAACAACAAGACTACACAGCAGACTCATCTATTGTTGAGGTTTCACAAAATTACTAGAATAAATAGATTATGTACATAATTTTAAATGTAATAATGGTTACCTAATACACTTCTCATTTGCAAGTGTACGCAGCTTGAAATCTCATTACTACACCACAAACGTGAAACATGGAATGCTCAGTTTCGACTGATCTGTTGCGAACAGCGCTGGTTTTTGCCAGGTTAGCTCACTAGGTGGCATGACAGTTTCTTCTCTCGCACCAAATAATAAATGCTATGCCCTCCATAGAAGAGATCTACTTTGTGCTGCCTTGCAGTGGGTGCAAGACGTTTCGGAGGTTATATATGGATTGACGGCTCAGCAATATATATATATATATAGGGAAATGAAGGCATCAAAGAGGCGAGAATAAACTGGTGTGTGACCTAGCAAGTTTGGCAGTCTTCGTTTCTGGAACAGCAATGGGAGGCCAGGCACACTGGCTGACATTTTGTGGACCTACACAGGTGTTTGTCACGAACTACACTTTATAACATAACACAACACTGTAGCTGCGTAAACAAATCCGCAGCAAGATTAATACTGTTGTCATGGAAACATGGAAGATTTTGTGAGAATCAAGTGTGCTGTTACAGAGGCTGGGCTTACTGGAGTGAAGTGAGTGTCGTCTTGGTAACATAGGCTGCTTAGCAACCTGGGCACTAAGTACTTATATGTTCCTTCAACTGCCTGGAGTACTGGCAATCGCAAAATATTTCTGGAATGTATACTACTAACATATCTCAATATAGATATATATAATTATATGTATGATTTTCTGTGAAGAAAGTAGATACAGAAAGTCAACGAGACTGACACAGAGGCTCAGCACCACGTCTCTCCCTGAAGCCTCTGTAAGACAGGCAGCTCTTGCACCCAAGCCAATATGGCCCAGCTCTACACTACCACCCGGCCTTGCAGTGATCCTTGATGAAGATACTGCTATACCACCCAGACCTAGACGATGATCTTTGATGATGATGATCTTGCTGTGATGATCCTGCCGTACCGTCCAGGCCTCGATGATCCTGCCGTACCATCCAGACCTCAATGATCCTGCAGTACCATCCAGGCCTCAATGATCCTGCCGTACCATCCAGACCTCAATGATCCTGCAGTACCATCCAGGCCTCTATAACCCAGCACTACCATCCAGGCTTGAATGGTGTCATGCAGTTCTTGACCAACAAACTCATCACTTGTGCCTCGTTGTTCCAGCTCCACTGAAAGGACTAACCAACTGCCCAGTCAGACCAACTGCCCAGGCCAGAGATCGGTGATTCTGGTTTTGCTGACCTAGTTGTCTCAGGCAAGTCTCAATGATGATGATGTCCAACAGTTAGTTGGTCGGGATCTCCAGACATGGATAGCCTTGTGAGGAGGCTGCAGGTTATGAGATCAGACACTGTCTTCTGTCGCAATGCATACAACATCTTTGCTGAGTGGAGCTCTGTAGGCTTACTGGACTAAAGGCCTTCTGGCTTGTCCTGTGTTGTGTCATAAACCCGTATCAACTCTGCCTAAAACGAGCAAAGATACACTCTAATTAAGTAATTACATATCAACATGCACAGAAGTTTCTCATCACACACATCCTCTTTCTTATGCTCTCGGAAATACATCAAAAACACAAACTGTTTCTTAACATCAAAAGCAAGTAATAGAATCCAGTCTTAAGGCCAGACACGGCAGGTAGATAGGATTAATTTTTTATTTCTGCAAACTTCAATTTTTCTGCCCAATGCATGAAATAGGTCTTACTGAGTAAAATATATATTGAACTTTTTTCAGCCAGACCCTCCGTTTCCATGGTAACAAACAAAATGGCCACCATTCTGAGCAAATTTTTAAACACTGCCATTTTTTTATTGAATCAATATATAGTTATAAATCTTGCAAATCCATATTCTCTATAGATTCTATTGTGAACTGTTCAGAGCATTTTTTTAAATGTTGTTTTAATTTTTTAATTTTTTTTTTGGTAAAATACGAAAATAAATCTTGTTTTTTTGCAACACATATGGCTATATCTTTCAAACTATTCATGATTTTAAAAAAGTGTCTGATCATTGCACACAATAGAATATGCTGAATGCAACACTGAAAACAATATTTATATAGCATAATTATTCCAAGAGACATCCCGTTTCCAAATGCAGAAATTTGAAGAATTTTTTTTATAGAAAATGGCTGTCAAAGATTGCATAATGGATTTCATTACTTGATATCGACATGTTTGATCCATAACTAAAACTCACTTAGAGGTACGTAATTGTCATAGAAGTGCACTTTATTGATAGTATGGATACAAAGGTATAATAATCTGGCAGAAAACCATTTTCAGTATTTTTTGTCTAAAAAAAAACACCATTTCACCTGGGATGTCTGGCCTCAACTAAACAAGTTTTCATAAATCTGCAGCTAGCATTTTCAAGTGAACCACAGGCTACTAAACACGTTTACACAAAATGAACTACAATTTGACAAGGATGACCACTATTTTTAATCCTTTTCATACTGACTAAATTTTGATATTAATTTAGTATGCTATAATAATATGAATGGTGGATTTGTTGGTTTACATTCTGTAGTAGGCAGAAGTTATACTGTTAGGACCACTGACCAACACCTAACACTTTCAAACTACCCTAGACGCCTTTATTTTAGATGTATTTTAAAGGTATGATGTCTGTTCAATGTAAACAAAATTCAACACCGTTACTGATGCGAGTAGCTCGGTTATTTCTGGGAAGGCTGTGACCAAATAAATAAAACTTATATATCTGCACGGGACAATGAAGATCAACACGGTTTCTATGGAAAGTGATCATCCATCCAAAGAGCTGTTGAAACATATGAGACGTTTCAACCCATTTACAGTGGATTTTGTTCACGCACTGATGTCATGTGACGCGGCATATGTTTAAACATTTGCTCCAAAGTAAGTTTATTTCTTTCTGTTTAATGGAATCTTAGAGCCATGAACACTACATTTCATAACAGAGGTGTCTTATATTACCAAATATTCATTTGCCACTGTGTGTAATTAACTTTGTTTTAGATTGTGTTATTGTGCATACCATTTGCTGCCCCCCTCCACATGGCATAATCACAAGTGGCCACCGGAGTTTTTGGGGGCAAAAAAATGCTACATGTTTAAATACAATTTTGCTGGCAGGGAAGTACATACCTTCAACATCAAATTATGTATTATAGTATTAAGAATAATCTATAATAAATCTTTATAAATAAAGGAACAGACATCATACCTTAAAAGGTTTTAATATTTAATCTTAACATTTAACAAAGTTATACCTGATAAAATTAATTATTACATGCTGAAAATCATCATATTTTAACACATTTTTAACTAAACTTAATATCATAACTAATGTTATACCCGTGTTCAGTTTTTTACTTTCTGAAGGACAGCTGATCCCATTCTGCAAGAGTGCAATGACAACAATATAAATGCTATACCATTCGAATTACAATATTTTAATTTTTTTATCAAATCTTTTTTTGCTGTTTTTCAAAAGGACATAGCCTGTTCCTAGTTTTTCATATATTAATTAATCTAATGTTCTTAAAATTATACTAACTTTGTTGAAAGTATACTGCTCGTCAAATTGTGTTTAGTAAGCCTGTAACATCGGTCGCAATTTGAAAACAAGCTTTATTGGCAATACGGCCGAGTCGGGCTGAGTTAACTGCTATACAGTTTGATGTTCAATGATGCTCACTTTCCCGTGGTCAGCACAGCAGACTTCCAGTTAGAAATTACTACGCCTGTTAATTCCGGGTAGATGAACAGACTATGTCCCTTTAAGATATTACCAGTATGTTAAATTTAAAATGCAGAAATTATAGGACAATACTTACTTGGTTAACAGCACCATTTTCTTCCTGTGAAAATGCATAACCACCTGAAAGGAAAAATAATGAATTAAACCAAACATCCTCACTGCAGTGGGCGTATTACTAATGCAGCAATGCAAAATTTAAGTAAACACAACTAATTCATAGTTGAACTTATTTAACAAAAATGTTGGAGGGAATTTGGATATTTTGATTCTACAATTCATGTTATGGTTCCAAAGGGCATTCTCTCAGCAAAGAGGACTTCTAGAAAATAGATTAGTTCTATAATTTGTGTGAGACGTCATGTCATGATGGTTCAGACCTTAAGGTTACTGGTACATTTTCTTTCTTTGTGATGATCATATAAATAGTATATAAGATTTTTTGTTATGCCAGTTTGAGTTGATGAAAAATGCAACGTAATTGCCATGTATGGGACCCAGGTTGAGTTGTGGTGAGCATCTGATTTGGAAGTTTCATGATTTGAGAAATGCAGTTGCAATTGTGGCAACTTACGGGAATGCGTGTGCCTTGCTCTTGTTGGTGTCAGCGCATTGACTAGTAGACGGGCCGTTTCTGACAACCTGCAAGCAATGACAATACTAATGACACAGTAACTTAGTGACATTGCCATGACAGTGAGCACATTACCCAAGACTTTGGTTCACTTAACAGCCAACGAACTCATTCCTGATGCAACAAAGTTCAGTCCTTCAGACCCTGGCAAATGTTCACAAACACTGAGGCTTGCACATGCACAGTGCTTCATTGTTACTAATTGATATCGTTATTCAAAGATATCAAAACTTTAACCCAAAAAACTTTTGTAACTGCATAGGTTGAATGAATATCACACTGGGGTTTGTGGGTTACCAAATTAAATATTTGACTTCATTTCTTACTAGCAATCTAATTTCTTCCAATGTGTTTACACATTTGTAAATGTACTTTGCACACTTTATTCTTGTAACTGCTAACAGGAGAATTTATTTTTCATCTGAATTTATTTGATATCTTATTGTTACTACTGTTCAATATAACTGTTTCCCAGCTACATCATATTTGGTTAAAAAAGAAATGAATAATTTGTGACTAGTTTGCTATATTTTCTACATCTTCTAGTTACACATGCTGGTAGAATACAGGGTAAATACAATGACTGTCATGCTGGGTGTAGCTGGTTGCCCCTCCAGTGCTTTGTTAGGGCCTGCACGAGTAGACATTAACCAAGTCTCACAATGGCATGGGCTACAGAACTGGTAAGTAAAAAAGTACATTTGTTTTGTTCTTTAATTGAGTATAACATTTAACTTTTCTTGACTATCAAAGTACAAACATGTACATTTGCTTGCACTGAAGTACAATTATGTAAATGTTTGTGGATGCAATGAAGTATCCTTTACTTCTATGTTAAAATGTAACTGACGGCTACGTGAAAATATTTATATCGGTCACTCTATTTTACCTGATTAAAGTACTTCCATAATTACTTCACGTACAATCATCTACTTTTTACTTGTATTTCAAGTACAATTTGGAAAGAGTACTTTTTGCTTCTATTTAAGTAGCTTTTTTCCTGGCTACCTGTACTGTTACTCTCGAAAGTGCAAAACAAATGTACTTGTACCAGCTCTGGTCATATTATGTTAGACACCACTCTGTCCAGTATGCATTGTTAGTAATGCATTCTCAGCTGTGTCAGTGGACAGGAGGGGCATACAAGGGTATTCTGCGGTGAAGGGTGGACATTCATTAGCAACCGCATGCTGACATGCCGCTATATTATAGTTTAATATCTAGATCTTACAACAAATACTTGTGTTAGTTTTGTGAGGCAACCAGTTAGTATGGTGGACAGTAAAACCAACTAGAGTGAGAGACCAATGGTGTCAAGCTGTTTTAAGTCTTTGTTGCTTAGCCAGTGCGTTGCCTGAAACCTTATTGACTCTGAATGCATCAGCAGAGGTTTGTTATGTGGAAAACAATCAAGAATTTTCACGCATCCATCCCTCACAAAAAGAAGGTTTTACGCCAGAAATCAAGAGCCTGTGGATCTCTACAGTGTTGAGCCCAAACTGCGGAGAGCCACAGTCATAAACTGTGCAACGGCGACCAAAATAACACGTACAGACTTGTGACCGACACCCAAAAAATCAAAGCACTCTTTTACCTGTGGCTGGGGCTTAACTGTATGACACCGGCAATAACTGGTCATAATAAATATGGAAATGAACATTTTGCGTGGAGCTTCATACAACATAACAGATAAACCTTATGGTCACCTCAATCGAAATATTGGTGGAATTGAGATCGGATTGTGCACCATCGCTGGGAAATACACGCACTGGTAGAAAGATCGAATGGCTGAAATATCAAAGCAGATGACACAACACCATTAAAACAATTTCGTCAATGTCTCTTGAATGACGTGTCAATCATAAGTCAGAAGTTAATAAATCGTCGCTCAGTTCGTTGTACATTGGCCTTGTCCACAATCCCTTTGATAATACTTGTTTACTGTTTGTAATTCTTGATTGTTTTCTTCACAAACCTCTTTCAAGTATGATAATGACCAAAATGCATACTGATCACCATAAAACAGCAAAACAAAATGAATGGCATACAGGTCCTCTAGGGCAGTGCTTCTCAATCTTTTTGAGTTCACAGCACACTTTCGAGTTTGCTCTAATCAGGCGGCACACTCAACCAAATTTGGCCATGTCAACATAGTATGTTGTTTTAACTAATTTATAAGTAGATAGAAGAATAAACATCTGCGTTTACCACATGGGTGAACACGTCCTTACAAACATGGCAGATTACATTTTTTTCAATATGTCCCTTGGCTTACACAACTTTTTTAAACAATTATACAAATTACAGTGTACTCTGAAGCTATATTATGATAGATTGTTCTCATTACCATTCGACCAATTATAGATATAATCAACATTGTGCTTTTTCAAAGAATTTATCACAGACAACATTGTCAAATAAGGTATGCATAACTGTTCAAAGGTTAAATCAAATGAAAATTTGATAGCCTAAACTTCCATTTGACACCAGTGAGAAACTGACATGAAGTTCTTGATGCACATTCTTTATGTACAACATCTTGTTTATTTCTGATCAGTAATACTGCTGTGAAACTCACTTCACAAAGGTATGTTGTTAAAACAGCAGCAATACATCAATAGCAGATTGTTAGATAGTCTTCATTTGGTATTCCAATGCAGCGTAGTAAACTGGATATTTTTTTCCCTACGTGTATTTTGAATCAGTATATCACGCCAGCAACCTCGGTGCGGAATCTAGGAGTGATCTTTGATAGTAACTTCAATTTCCGACAACACATCTCTCAAACATATCGCTGCTGTTTTTATCATATTCGTGATCTTCGCCATATTCGCCGTAATATGTCATTTTCTGTTGCTAAAACTACTGCAACAGCGCTTGTTAGCAGCAGACTTGACTATTGCAATTCCCTCCTTTATAATATCGCTAGCATGGATATCACGAAACTTCAGCGTGTCCAAAATTGTCTAGCAAGAGTAGTTACAAGATCTCCTCATTTTTTCACTCTGTACCACTTTTGAAATCTTTGCATTGACTTCCTGTACGATATCGTATAATATTTAAGATCTGTACCATTACATACCAGGCACTCTCCAGTAAGCAACCATCTTATTTACATTCACTGCTTACTCCTGTAAGCAAACCTATCCAGCTTCGATCATCTAGTTCTTACCTACTTTTTGTTTCTTGAGTTAACACTAATATTGGAACTAGGACTTTTTTTGCTGCACCAACTCTTTGGAATATGCTCCCTCTTAGTGTTAGATCAGTTTAAAATATTACAATATTCTGTCGTCATTTAAAAACTTATCTTTACAACCTTGCTATCCACCGTAGCTCTCTAGCGCCTTAACCCATCTGTTGACAACTGGAATACTGCTTATGGATTTTGAGATTGACCAATCCTTTTGTTTTGATGCGCCTCTGAGCTTGGTTTCCAAGGATTTAGGCACAATAGAAGTTATCTTATTATTATTGTAAAATGCGTTCAGAAGAAACTGGGTACTGTTGGTCATAAGGTCTGTGAATTCCCTTCACACCTTCATACCATTTACTGATGCCTCAGTAGACGCATCAAACTGATAGACAAACCCACTCACTGCTCCTTGTTATTCAGCTTGAAATAATGCAAGAAATATTGGTCGTGGCTCACAGTACATATTGATGCAGACCAGTAAAACGTTCCCTGAAGACACACCCTGGCAACAGAACCTTTAGGTCTGCGCATGCTTTGCGACAAATGTCAGTACCGGTATTACGTCAAGCTGACCAACTTGCAGCAGTAGACTTTAGTACATACGTCAGCTTGACCCTTTGCTGTCCACTTGAATGCCACCCTCTCCATCTTGTCCCATCTTGATCACACCATTCTGGTGTTAATAGTACGAGGCCAGCATAATGTTTGTTGTCTTCCTCTTTCTATTTGTCCCTTAATGTTTAGAGTGAAAGTTATGGTAACAACGGTTAGCTATATTACTGCTGCCTACTGCAGCAGTGGGCCTCCTTGTAACCTGTAAACATGTTGTCATATCTTTCGTTTTAATCTTGGCAATCTTGATTCAAGTTCTGCTCTACCAACTGCTTGTAGGAACAGTTGTATCTTCCAATGCAAAGATTTACATTTTGCAGAACGGTGACATTTTAGGTGCAGAACCGTCACTTCATTTGAAAAAGATTCTGACAAATTTGACTCTTCTCTTCCAATTCCACGGCACACTATGGACGTTGTCACGGCAACCAGTGTGTTGCGGAGTACCAGCTGAGAAGCAATGCTCTAGGAGACACTGGTGCATGTTCTACAAGGCTAAAGCAGCTTGATGCCAGAGCAACATATGTCACAGTTAGTATTATATAATTTTGCAAACAAAAATGTCTTTCTGTAACAAAATCAACAGAAACCTTGAAATGTAAACAAAAACCTGATGCTTCCTGGCAACTGAATTCATGTTTCATAATGACAGATCATAAAGCCCATATTAAGAAATGTAACCCTTTTTTGCACGCACAATGGTTCTGCCTGATAGGACATTTTGTAACACTTAACTAATTGCTTGTGTTGTGCACAGTATGTCATTTGTTGATTAAATAACTAGAGACTGATGTTACTGCCTTTCTTTAAATAGTAATGTAAGGTTCCTTATGAAAGACTGATGCCATTTTCCAAGTCTCTGTGGTGGCACCTGATGTCAACCGCTGTTAATTCTACCCAAGTCATTTAACATTTGCAACAACAAATACACACTCTGCAGATTAAGAATCTGCTTTTACCGAGGAAATTGTATGTTGACAACTTAAATACTGCCTATAAATTTGAGACTAACCAACCATTTTGTCTCTGAGCTTGGTTTCCAAGGAAGTAGGAGCAAACGTAGTTACCTTATTATTATATTATTTATACCTGTCATCGTTTATTATTTACCAAAGTTTTCTAAGATAATGTACTTAATTTTAACTAAAGCACCTGGGTCATTAATTTTCCTCTACTATTATTAAATATATATGTACATCTTTATAATATATATAATACTGTCTCTATTTTTTAACCCCACGAGATGTTTTGGCTGCACAACAGATTGTTGGCTAGTTCTCTCTATCTCATGTAGGAATAACAAAAACTGATTTGTGTGTTTACACCCAGTAGAATGTTAGTTATAATCAGGACACTACCCAAAGAGGAATCAAATGTAGATTGCAGATTGTTCACGTTAATTACAAGCAAGACACTACTCAAAACGTGGAATCAAATGTAGACTGTGGATTATTCAAAAGTAGTAACCTTCCCATTGAAGGTACAAACCACAGTCATTTTATGACAACACCTTTTATAAAGTATAAGGCCACGATACTACATTCATCACACAAACATGTGTTTACAAGAACCACTCTTTTTAATACTTTAACCATTGCCCGTTAGTGAATACCAAACATATTGGAGCTAGTGCATGTGTGTATGCATGCGTGAAAGTACAGAGGTACCAGGAAGCACCATTCATAAGAACATGACAGCTCAGCTCTTACCTTCTGTATGGTGTTTTCATTGTACCTAAGCTATAGAAAACAGACAAAGCAGGTTAGGCCTGCTGGCCCCATTACTCTAAAAGCCCCTAATAATAATAATAAGATAACTTCTTGTATGCCAAAATCTTTGGAAACCAAGGGCTGAGATGTCCTTCCCATTCACATCTTAACTGCCACCACTTAAATATCCATCCCACTTCCCCGTCTAGATAAACTTACATACTTTATCTAATTATCTCAAACTGCCATCCATCCCTGTTAATTACCCAACGAAGTAAGAAAGTTATTAAGAAAATTAACCTAATTGTTTAGAATCAATTGTTTTTATCTGCTACAACCCCATTTGCATTTTTAGGACACTGGCCCTAAAATTAAAAGACGTCATCATATATTGTATATGTAATGCTTCTTAGGCTAGGCAGATTCCAGATAAAACCTAGTGGATTTGGTTTGATGTAGGTATATGTTAGCTTTGGAGATGTCTGACATTCAGTCAAAATAGACCCAATTTATCAATGAAAAATGCTACACAGAAAAACATATAGAATTTCAAGACAAAAATGCTGATTTAAACGTTAAAACATTATATGTCTTCTCTCACCAAACGCACCCCTTCATACCACAAAGACTGCTCCACATTTCATAAACCAAATGCTCACCAGTAATTAAAAAAACCAAGAATTAACTGGAGATCAATTGTTGCAATCAACAAAGACCATAAGCCACACATTGTGTCAGGTTCATGCGCAAACTAACAACCATGCTATGAGCCTATGTCGTGAAAGTATTACGTCTATGAAGCTGTAGATGAAATAAAAATGTAAGTTAAGCACACTGCAAAGACTTACTTTTTCCGTGAGACCTGCTGCACAGCAGTTGTCGGGTCTAAGTTGGCCTTCTCTAGTTCCTGCACCTCCTGCCGCATATTCTTGAAGAGGGTTCGCTGCATACTGAAAAATGATCCACCATTACTACACACACTGTCTAACAGGTGGCACCACTAGTATCACTCGAGGCAAATCTGAAACGGGTCACAGTTGGGTGCAAACTATATATGATAACTAGCATTTAGATCATCAATGCCTACACATTTTCTTTCTTACAGTTAAGTTTTATGCAATTAAACAAGTGTTATTAAAAAGTAACAGTAAATTTTGAAAATATTCCATTTACGACAGTGCCAGTATTTTGTGTTTCATCCAGCATACACTAGATGTAACAAGTAATTCACAATGTTTGATTTGATCACCCTATCTTTGTGAACAAACTACGCCAACTCTAGTCAACACACAATTGTGACCTTGCTAAAATTTAAATAACCTTCACCTATGACCCTACAAGCAGATGTGACAATGCAGTAAATAAATGCTTGTGTTCTGATTGCAGGAAAACACATCATCTTCTTGTGAAGACAATTTGAAAGCAGTACTGCAGAAAATGACAAATTTCACCACAAACAATTTAGACAGATGCCAGAAAACATTTACTTATAAGGCTATACAACAGATATATCTTATTTCCACGTCTTCTTAACTCAATTTTCATTATAAAAATCCCTTCAAAAATAAGATTCTTTGAAATTACACAACAGATGTTTAAATTTTGTTAAGAACTGGAGCATATTTTTTCATCGGACAAATGAAATCTTCACTGGTTTACAGATAAGCAACAAATGTATCCCAGTAAGGAATGAGCAAACACGATTGCTTCCTGCAGATAAGGACATTTTCTTGGGCCAGAAACAGGACATGATTGAGTTGAAACCTGGTCGGAAAGATGCTATTGCCGCTTCTGTTGCTGCTGCTACTCGTGTAGTAGCCAGAGTTGCTGCTGCTGCTGTAGCTGCCAGTGTAGCTGTTGCTGTAGCTGCTACTGCTGGAACCGCTACTACTGTGGCTGCGTTTGCGGATGCTGCAAATGTTGCCGTGGCTTCTTGAGTTACTACTGCTGCTACGTGTGCCCTTGCTTAGGCCATGGGTCGTGAAGACTGTCGCACCAAACGAGCAGGCATCAACTGTCCTAGTCGGAACTTTACAGCTACAGCATTTACGACTATGACGCGTCGTGCTGATTTCCACGTTTGCATCGGGCGTGTGCTTGGCGGACACCGCGAGTCGTTGCATGACTGTGTTCTCCCTTATGCTGTTGGGGCAAAGTTGCAAGATGTACTGCCAGAGGTGTGTGACAGAGAAGCAAGCACCTGCTCCCCTTACATCACGCCGCACTGTCTACCCCCCCTCGCACAGCACTTACACCTACAGAGCCAACTTCGGATGACCTGTGGTGCTGCCTAGTGGCCAAGACCTTCCAATTGGGCAAACAGTGCGAGATGCCCCCACAAGGCCCCATGTGGTGGAAGTATTTCTTGCAAGAAGCTTAAAAGGGGTGTCTGATGGATTTATTGAAAATAAAGCATTAAAGCAAGCAAAAAATGTAAAACTCAAAACACGTCTAAAAACGCTTAATTTTTATGGTCGTTAGCAACGTTATAGCTGGTCAAATCCCAAAGATTTTGTTTCAAAGCTTACTGGTGAAGCAGACATGTCTGAAACGTATGCTAATTAGCAAGTTGCTTCTCAATCAGAAGATTTGTCAACTGTGTCAACAAAGCAACATCGTTCACCACGATTGTTAGTCCGTTTACAGGTTGTTTTGGGAATGAATACTTGGAAGCCTTTTGTGTGATAGAAGAACAGAAAGTGTAACGTGTTGGGATTGGACCAGCTGAGTGCTAGCAACTGTTGAATTGAATGCTTTTGGACGTGTTTTGAGTTGTACATTTTTCGCGTGCTTACCTATTTTTGATTACATGTGATACGTCACCATGCCCACGTCTGGCCATGACCTTTCTTGGAAATATCTGAGCTCACCATTCGAGGTTTGAGTGATAGCTCAGTGATTTTTATAAAGATTGAACTGTTCAATTAAAAAGTTGTTTCTGCTACATTAAAAGATTTTTGGGCGATAAGTATATGCTAGAATACTTACAGTTTATACTGTATAACATGATTCTACAATAAAACTAAATTAATGGACAACCTCCCTTTAAAGAATATTATTCCAAAACATGTTCAAGCTCTGGTATCCTTCGATATATGGCCCCACCCAAAAAAAATTGAATCTCTGCAAATGAAGCATTATTTTGGTTTTTGGTTTTATTATGATTACATACACCTATAACTCGTTCATTAGATCAGTCATATATAAATATAATTGGAGAGAGACTGGAGAGACTAGGAGGATTTTTTTAAATGACCAAAAACAGGACATCACCCACCGTATACTGGGACACTTGGAAGGTCTTGTATTACTGCATATAGAAATGGAAACAGCAACATTTTGACATCATAAAATGTTGAAACAAATGACGTCAGTGGCATCTTTAGACAGCCACTGAATCATGGGAAGCACGAATGTTTATCGAAGGGATCTTCACTGCAGTGCGATGGAAGGGTGCAGTTGCAAAGCGCTAGTAACTACATGTATACATAGGTGGCAGCACTGTCATCCACACCGACACAAATTCTGTAAGTACCAATCTGACCACGACGTTAAACACGAAATATGAAATTGATTTTTCGATAGGCAACGTAATTTTGTTGTTAATTTTTCGGTGTGGTTAGCAATGCTGTGGTTACAACTACAGCTACAGTTACTACAAATACCACTACAAATACTACAGCTGTACCGGAGTTCCTACGACAGACCTTCCAAGTTGGCAGAATCAAATAGCGGGAGATCTCCACCATTTAGGATGACATGGCTGGATGGGTTTTCAAGGTTTAATGGAAAACAATGACGCACAGAATGTGTTTTACCTGAACTTCTAATGAGCACTGATCTGTTTCTATATTCTGTTCGCCCCCAAAAAAAACATGGACATTTGATGTGAAGCAATGCTCATGTTATTTTGCAGTATTAATGATTTTTGTTAACATGTTAAATTAAATCATACAATCATATTGATTACGTAAACATTTATTTGTCCCCAAAATCTTAAAATAATTACTAAATAAAATCTAATAAACCATGCAAGTTTTTTTGCAGCATGAGATCGGGAAGATGTTTGGAAAATGTCCAAAAACCTATCGGAACACTTGGAAGGTCTGTGTAACATGCACAGTGCAAGAGCAAGCATAGAGCAACAATTATTAACAGCAGTGCATTCTGGAAGGTTGATGATGGTAGGGGGCGCCAGTGGTATTCGGGTGAACCTAAAATCTTGGAGGAACGTTTATTTATGATCCTAAATAATGCACATATTATCATCAGTACAATGCCTTATTTATGTGATTATAATATAGTAGTGGTATTTCATTGATTAATAACTATGTCTTATACGACTTGCTTGACTAACAATAAGTACTATTAACACCAGACACAACTGGTCTGTTCTGCCATATGAACTTACATATCAATCATCAATATACTGCCTTATATAACATAGTAATATTAACTGACTGTGTCCGAATATGGCGTATATGGCCAACTAATACCATCATCGCTTTCCCTGCCATGTTACTATAATTAAGATGTATTGCCAGATTCCATATTTACCAAGGCCAAGCCATAATGGGCAAGTTCATCAAGAATGTGATTATGATATCTGGATAACATCAAACACCTTCACGTGTTTGCATAGAATCACACACAGATATGCGATTGTTTGGGTCACGAGAAAGTTAATTTAATGTCCATAAATAGCCTACTCGTGATAGTGTAGAACTGTAAATTAATAAAATATTATTGATATATCTTTACTACTCTAAATTATCTGCTTTCATATGTAAATGTAATTATTAATTTTTAGTGGTAATATATTTATCTGTACATTGACATTTTAAACACCTGAATCTTAAGTAGATAAATGTTTATTTTATAAGGTTAGGTTTATTATGAACAAACAATGTTTAATATTATTTAGTGATATATTTCTAATATATGTGAGGTGTCTACTACTACTGCAACTGCCTACTACTACCTACTGCCATTACGACTATTTAACTACTACTATAACGACTACCACCACTACTACTAACATAGTGCTAGTACCAGTAGTACAGCTGCTGTTGCTATTATTAATGCATATTATACCACAATTACTGCTGCTTAATCACAGCCACAAGGGCACCACCATAGCAGCAGCAAAGAACAATCACTACCATCATCTCAAAGGACTGTATTTAGCCCACTACTGTCTCACCCTGGCTGGCTACCCCACCTCAGTCTTGAAGCAAGCCAAAGCCCTTCTACACGGGATATCATCAGGTAACACATTCAATGCTGATCAAATCATCCAACTGCTCCAGCAAATGTTACACTTATAAAGACAACTAAAACAATGTATCGGGTGTAAAGTCCATCTGCCAGTTTTTGAGTTCATCATAAAATGATTTTGATTTTTTTAGCCAGACCAATGAGAAAAACAGAAGCAAACACCGATACAGAGATGAATTGTTTCTGCGTAGCTTTTGCTGTAGCTGAAGTCACTGAAAGCGTGTGATCAACTGTGAGATGAAGCGATACTCACGCAGCCCAGGCAAAGTCTCGGATGAGTGCTGCGAACGGAACTAGCAGCAGCATCGTCCAGAAGTTGAGACAGCCAAACACATACTTGTCCTGCAAGAGAGCAGACGAGTGACAGATCTCACTGGTGACTTCCCAGTCTCCTGTGAGCATCTAAACCCTGTCTGGGATGCACTGTTCCCAACTCTTTCTCTGTCACTATCCATCCAGCAGGATGTAAAATGCTCAATTCGAAACAATCCTCTCAGTTCTGTCCCCGCAAATGAACCGTTTCAAACGGACGTGTCTAGTAAGAACAGTTCAACTCTTCCCCTCATGCTGCTGGTTGCTCTGTCTTATCAAATGAACCGTTTCAAACGGACGTGTCTAGTAAGAACAGTTCAACTCTTCCCCTCATGCTGCTGGTTGCTCTGTCTTATCAAATTAATTACCAATGTTAATTGTACATTTTTCTGTATGAACACACAATGATTCATTCAGTCACTGTATGTCTTGTATGAACACTGATTGACTCATTTAGTCACTGTAGGTCTTGTTTGAACACTTACTAACTCACTTAGTCACGGCAAGTTTGTATGAACACTTACTAACCCACTCAATCACTGCAGGTCTTGTATGAACACTTACTAACTCACTCAGTCACTGTAGGTCTTGTATGAACACTTACTAACTCACTTAGTCACGGCAAGTTTGTATGAACACTTACTAACCCACTCAATCACTGCAGGTCTTGTATGAACACTTACTAACTCACTCAGTCACTGTAGGTCTTGTATGAACACTTACTAACTCACTCAGTCACTGTAGGTCTTGTATGAACACTTACTAACTCACTCAGTCACTATAGGTCTTGTATGAACACTTACTAACTCACTCAGTCACTGTAGATCTTGCATGAACACTTACTAACTCACTCAGTCATTGTAGGTCTTGTATGAACAATGAATGACTCATTTTTATTTATTATGTTCACATTCATTCGATACAAACATTTCCTGACTAACTCAGTCAATGTAGATCTTTTATGAACACTTACTGACTCATTCAGGCATGGTGGTCTTGTTTGAACACTTCCTGACTCATTCAGTCAACATAGGTCTTGTATGAACATTTACCAACTCATCCAGTCACTCCAGATCAGGCATCGATTTTCATGAGATTCGTTGGAGTCTCTCAGCTCATATTTGGGTGTCCGCAAACAAATTTGAGCCTGTACTTTGTCACCAACAACAACAGAGCAAGCAGGCATGGGGCAGAGATTTGATTTAATTCCGGTATTTTGTTGAAACAAAAGCGAGCATTTCCGTTTGACCTGTAATCCAAAATGGCCACTGTCCTCAGTAGTATTTTAGGACAAACAGAAGTAAGATCGCCCAGCCGATTCAAGATGTACGTTGAAATTAGCTGGCTTAAGAGCGGATTTTTCATCATTTAAAGGTAGGGAGTCACAAGGACTCTTACAAAGAGCTATATATGGAGTCCGATGTTTGAAACAAGGACTCACGAGAAAATCGAAGCCTGTTATGAACAGTTACCAACCCATTCAGTTCCCATACACCTTGTGTGAACACTTACTGACTCATTCAGTCACTGTAGATCTTGTATGAACATTTACCAACCCATTCAGTCGCTGTATGTCGTGTATGAACTCTTACTGCCTCAGTCATGCTAGGTCATTTATGAACAGTTACTAAGTAATTAAGTCATCCAAGGTCTTGTATGAACATTATTGACTCATTCAGTTACCCTAGGTTTTGTATGAACACTTACTGACTCACTCCCCCATCCTGTCTTGTATGTACAGCCTGTACATTTACTGACTCACTCAGACATCATAGGCTTTATATAAATGCTTACTGACTCAATCGCCTGAGAATGTGTGCAAACAGTCACTTATTCTTTCTGTCCAACTGTCTGTAAGCAATATTTTCTAAAACATGTCATCCCATATTAGACAAACATTTGTCAACAATCTCGTGTTGGAAGGACCATCCAAAGTTGTCTTTGCATGGGATTAAAAAATTTTCAATCAGCTCCGTTTTCAAACCAGCAAACATTGCCGAAAAGTAATACTTAACAGTTAACCGGATGGTTCGGCTCATTAGATCAAGAATAATTCCGATTTGATTAGTGTCAGGCTGAACGGGTTGGCAACAGGGCATCGTCCAAATGAAAAAGAATATCCTTAAAAACGCACAGAAAAAACTTGAACAGGAAACATCGGAAACGCCTTATCTAGCTTACTAACCTGCGCACTGAAGGACAGACAGGTGTCTTCAAATGACTCCCTTAACAATGCTACAGCATGGTCCATATCCCAGTTAGCAGGTGATTTTACGACTAGCTGGCGGTATAGAAAAATACCAGCCAGCTCTCAGCCTTTCTGCTCGATTAGACCAATGTATTTGGGCTCTCCAAGTGGAATACATTTTGACACCTCACTAATTACATAGCATGTAAAGTTATTGTTACACGTAAAGCCTTACGACATTGGATATTTATAATCATTGCATAAGTAGAGTTGTTTCTTAAAGTTACACATGTTAGGTTTCAGAAAGTCTCCAAGGTCTGGTAGTAACAAATAAGTACAGGTATCACAACAATAGCAAAATAATGATCAGATCAGAAACAATAAAATAGTTCACATGTAGAATTAAACAATCTTTTGATGGAAACTTATGAAACATGACAGTTTTAGTACCTGTACTCAAGATACGTTGCATAGGAAATTAGATGTACAACACCATATCCGTCACGAGTCTGATATCTCAGTATTTACAAGCAAAATTGTGCATCCAATCTTATATGGCTTTATTGAGCAGCTGATACCCAAATATTCAGTTCACCAAAATACTGATCACCGAAACATTGTTCATATTCACAAGTTTTTTGCATGCAGTTGTAACAGATATTTGAAGGTAACAGAAGCACTATCAATCAATATTGGTTCATTTGTAATCTAATAAATGTACTCATTTACATAAGGCCAACAAAAAGTTCTGGTTTCTGGTCAGTGAAAATGTGTAACATTTTACCGAGAAATTTGCGTGTTTTCAATTATGTGTACTGCAAAATGTACAACACCTTCTGTAAATGTATAAAGACGTTTCCTTTCGCCTACTGAATTAATTACATATACCAATGAAGTTTGCATATAATCCATACTTTATTAACCAAATGGATGAGTGAAAGAACATTGTGTTATTTACTGACAAGAACATTTTCTTCCCAGTTTGTCTTCCCTTTCTCCCTCTACCACCCTCTTCCACTTCCCACACCCTCTTGGTCAGTCTCTCCTCACTCATCCTCTCGACATGTTCTGCCCATCTCAGTCTGCTCCTAACTACCTTCATTTTCTCGTATTTCTTTAAACTACTGTACCTTTAAGTTCTAGATTTGTTGAGCATCCCTTAATGAATCTACTGTATCACCATTGCCAGTGACAGGATTTTGGCAGTTTTAGTGTATCTGCCAATAATCTCTGTGCATAAAAACCAGAAAGCAGAACTTTTAATGGGCCTAATAAAATACAAAATACATAGAGGCATTGTTTAACCAAATATATTATTGTGTTATCATATACAGTGCACACAAGATGCTGTGTAAAGCATTTTATATAAGTATCAACAGTACAAACAATTGTTTTACTGCACAACATCACACCCATGATCCTAATTTTTTTTAATAAGATTTGCATTTAATATTAAAATAAACTAGTGTCTTCCTCACGCCAACAATGTTAGACTATTACCAATGCAGCCTATATGTTGCGAGCGTGAGGAGATGGGTATTTCTGAAGACAAATGTGCACTGTACATGATAAAAATAGGTGGTGTGGGTGTATGAATGCTTACCATGCCAACCATGACAGCGGCAAGGTCAAAGGTTGGCCACATGTGCGAGTAGATGCCCAGGAAGACGAACCATGACGCAATGCTGCCCCAGATTGATAAATGCGTTAACTGCAAAGAGAACCCGTTCATACTTGACCCTTTCACCGTACAAGACTATGAACCGCACACCGAGCACCTTCAGTTCCAAGAGCTCTTTACTATTATCACTATTGGTAACACATTCATAACACATCATGTTTCAGCACTGTGTTACAGCCAACACAAATCTTAATCAAAGGTGCAAATATGTAAAATGTGTTAAATAAATTTTCAATATAAATTTACAAGTAATTGTGTCTAACAAACAATGAGATGTAGACACATGAATACACTTTATTGTGTATTTCACTGTATTACTGTTTATGTTATAATTTAATGTACATTTTTACTTATATTCTAATTTGTATGTAAAGAATATGCAGACAGTCTGTGAAAAAGAGCATGGAAAGATGAAGAAAACCAAAGCTGAGACGGAACGACAGCATGAAAAGGGACCATAGGAAGACAGGTGTGAACAGCCAAGAATGGAAGGTCATTACAGACAACAGACAGACATGGAGGGAAATAATGCAAAAACCACAAGAAGCAACTGAGTGACGGGGACCCCCACCCCGCAACGGGAACAGCAAGAAGACGTAGAGGGGTTTTTCAACATGAAATAAAGATACATGTGATTCAGATAATTCAAGGTTGATGGCTAGGAGACAGTGATGCCCAGGAGGAATGCTGCACAGATACTCACTATCGTCCACGCAGACGTCTCAATGCCGGCCTTCACACAGACTGTTATGATGACATACTAAAAGCAAAAATAGACACATAGTCCACGGTCATAGTGCCCTTTCTGGCATAGTGCATGGTGCAATGAGGGGTGGTGCAAGAAGGAATCACAGTTAACACAAAGGTAACAAATACACGTGGATAGTAACACAATAAGGTAACGCTGACGTGACAGATGAATGCATACTATCATGAACCAAATGTCATTTTGGATATCATATGTTAAACGGATGTCATACATGTAACACATGTCATACATGTAACAGGTGATACAAGTAACAGATGTCATACACGTAACATAAGTCATACATGTAATGGACATGTAACATATTATATGTGTAACATATTTCATGTCATACATATAACATGTCATATATGTATTATATAATTATTGTTACATGCATGTCATTCGTGTAACAGGTGCATGTAACATATCATACAGGTTACTGATGTCATATGTGTAATATCTTATATGTGTAACCAACCATTACAAGATAATACACAAGCCAAGGGTACGTAGAAGCCAGATCCACACTGGATACTGTGGATATCACAGTCTGAGAACAGTGGTTGAGAAACACTGGATACCGTGGATATCACAGTCTGAGAACAGTGGTTGAGAAACACTGGATACTGTGGATATCAGAGTCTGAGAACAGTGGTTGAGAAACACTGGATACTGTGGATATCACAGTCTGAGAACAGTGGTTGAGAAACACTTACCGTATAAACCATATTCCCTAGAAACAGATAATCTCCAACTTTTCCATTTTTGAAGGCGATATCTGAAACAAGCAGTGATAGGTCTGTACACGCATCTGTCTGTGGCAGCGCACTCGAGCAATCACCTCAAGTTTCCCGCTAACATTAACAGGAAACATGTTGTCTTATATAGATGCAAACATTATCAAACAACCAACACAAATTATTTTCAATTAAACATGTTACGGTATTTATATACACCGCTATGAAAAGACCAAAGTATTGTTCTATTATGTGTGTAGTTATTGCAGTTAGTGTCAAAAATATCTCAAATGTTTACCCAATGTTACATCCTGCAATCTTCTCAATGAAGCAAGACAACTGCTTTCCTTATAACATCTCGTCATGTCACTCTTCGAGCTAACCTAGCAGTTTTGATATTCGTTGTCATGACTACACAAACTTCCCTTTGAAGACACTGCAATGTTCTATGGCTGCCGTGACTGGATATGTGACACTGTGATTTATGCATGGTACAACTCGTTATCCCAGTTATATGTCTCATTTATTTCTTATTTACTTATGAAACATTTTCTGGTATTTCTGTGAATAAAAACAAAACCTTTAGATTTTAGCATCAGTCATATTTGGCGTAAGTCTCCAAGACATCAACACAGTTTGACCTTCTGACATTTGTGGCCATTTTCTGATGTCACAAATAATTTTGTTTCACTTTAAATGTTCTGTAATTTCTTTATGTCATATCTGGGGGGTGTAGTTTGTACAGTTTTTTAACAAAAACAAAATCAACACCATGGTAAATAACAAAATAGTAGTTTAAGTCAATATTTAAGCAATAGCTTTCTGTGAGTTCTAGCAAGCTAGCCGCTAGTCTAGCTGACACTAAACCTACCATGAGTGAGTGCCAACACTGGCATCCAGCTGACACTAAACCTACCATGAGTGAGTGCCAACACAGGCATCCAGCTGACACTAAACCTACCATGAGTGAGTGCCAACACAGGCATCCAGCCGACACTAAACCTACCATGAGTGAGTGCCAACACTGGCATCCAGCTGACACTAAACCTACCATGAGTGAGAGCCAACACAGGCATCCAGAACAGTATGATGGAATGGTAGACAGCATTAATAATCCACAGCCAGAAGATCTAAAAATAGCACACGAGATACTCATTGAATACGTCTCTCAATCGTAGGTTGTACAGTATTATCTGAAGCAGCAATCATGGTGTTCTGCCGGTGAGATGGTCTAGATGGTAATTTCTACAGTCTGCAGTTTGTGGATTTTTTAAACACATGTGTGTCCAAAATGCTATGCACATTGCAGTGGTGCAGTTCTGATTTCATAATCGCACAGACTGAAGTGTGACTGAAACTGTTGTGTTATGCCATGATGCAGTCATCACATTCAAAGTTAAATTATTTTAAGACAGCACAATAACTGACTGTAGCAATAGGGATCATAGTCCCTAATATTAAGTTAATTAAGAACTGAATACAAAATAGACAGTCACACACATAAATGGACAAATAGAACTATTATTCAAAAATTTGAAGTAAATGTGGTATTGTTAAGCTAAAATTAAACAAGATAAATATTTGTTATTCAAATATAATTGTTAGCGTATAAAAACATTTTGAATAGGTGATCGCTGCTAATGCAGCGAGACAATCAACTGAGTGAATGTTTACCACTGGGGTGGGGGGGGTGAAAAACAGCATAACCCTTGCACTTATATGAGGATATTTGACATAGATTTACGTAACTCGGAACAATAATAGAAGACAATGCAGAACACTGTGAACAATTGTACATAACGACAACAGTTAGCAAAAACTGGCTGGATTTGGGCCAGAAGTACAGAAACATTCAGAAACTCACAAATTGGCCTTTTTGATGTCTTTTTAGGGGGAAAACAACTGCAGGTTTTCAAAAGAAATAATTATCTATGTTAGCTTTACACTTGTAAGTGGATAAATTGTTAATAAAAACTCTTCCACCGACTACTGACCTTAATTTTAAAGATTAAATAAGGTTGAACAAACGAAAATACACCAAACTCATGCGACGTAAATACAAGTACTTGCCTGCACATTAAACAGCGTTGAGTTTTGAGATATTTCATAGAGCGCTGGACACCGAAGCAGGTTCTGAACGGTGCTGTGTCGGTCAAAGAGACCGAGTGCCAACGGAGGTGCCGCTGTGAAGATCTGCAACCAAGAATCATCCCTTAGCACTAACACGCTCTCACCTTATTAACCAAATGGATATAGTGCATGAGTGAAAGAACATTGTGTTATTTACTGACAAGAACATTTTCTTCCCCGTTGATCTGTTGCGGGGTGGGCCCACATCACTCGTTCAGCGTTCTTGTCGCGTCAGATCCATCTATCGCAGTTCTCTGCCATTCGCTCACTCTCTCAGCTGTTTACCCTCTACCCTTACAAGATATATCTTAACACTATCTCGCCATCATACTTTTAGTCTTCCCTTTCTCCATCTACCTCCCTCTTCCACTTCCCACACTCTCTTTGTCAGTCTCTCCTCACTCATCTTCTCGACATGTTATAATTGTCTTTGTAACATCACAAAGCAGCATAAAAATTCAATTAAAAAAAAAAATAGTGCTCAATGTTGTAGGCAAAGTCCGAGATAAAATTGTTAGTTTATCTAAAAAACTGTTACTGAAATTGTTCAATTCAAAACAAGCATGCAATAACCGCCTTAGCAACCTTAAAAGACAAACGAATATATGGCAACATACTTCATAACAAGAATACAATTAAATTTCTGTTGAATAAATGCATAGTTACTCATTTACTGTGCCGAGTAAAATTTAATTTAACATTTAAAAATATAAACTTGATTATAAAGTCCTTGAATCTAATACTTATCCTTGGGGAAATCTTTTGTTGTAATCTTTTTAATATAATTATTTCACACATTATATTCACATGGCAGTATTTCTATAATATTCTTGTGTACGTTTGGCACAAGGTCTCGCATAGAATAACATAGGAAATTCATTGTTGAATTAAAAGATATTAAAATCATCTTTAACATACTCAATCTACTTACGACATTGTAGAGGCCAATTGTCCATCGTTCAAAGACAATCTGGCCAGAGAAGCCACTGACCACAGCAAACCAGAACTGCAATATTAAAACCACTTAATTGTTAGTCAATATGACAAGTTAAACCCATCTGCAGTTACATCATTATGACACGTCACAGGATGAATGTATAATCACAATTCCTCGTTACTGAAATAAATACAGCATTATAATTAATACATGGCCAATCAACATTGGGAATATATCAAACTGATCTGTTATATAACATCAAGAATTTCATTCCATAGGGTTGCGTCATTTGCATTTGGCAATTGTCTTGTCATGACAAAACATTAACTAGTATATTATGTAGAATGTTGTGCCTAGTGTAAATTAAACTGCTTCCTTGTTCATCTGCCATCTGTTTTTTTCTCTGGATTGCAACCTTGCTGAAAACATTTATACTGATATTGACAAGAAAAAAATTTATCTAAAGTTACACACATGCCAGAAAAATGCAGGCAAAGTTTATTAAATTAAATACATAACAAAAAGCTAAATAAAACAATGTCGTTAACTTGATATATTTCCATATATTTTGATGCAGCTATTCTACCTGAAATGTGATATACAAACCTCGATGACGTAGAGACAGATGTTCTTGTAGAACGAGTAGAGGATGAGTTTGGTGACGCGGCTGTAGTTCCACGCACCATGCACCAGCAGCAACTTGGTGAGAAAGCGGAACTGAAAAACAGCACAAACCATAGTTATTTAAAGGTAGAAAGGAGTAAACAACAAGACTGCCTCATCTAGCAGCCATCTTCTGTTTCACTGACACGTGTCTTGTGTAATTTGTTCTATTAAAACTTGACAAAACCAACATTTAACATTTGTGTAATCATCTATATATTATTCTTATTTTAATGCTACAAAAACTAAAACTAGACAGCCAAAAACATTTTCTATAGTTAATCAGCCTATGGCATTCAATTACATTCGATTGCTGCTATCTATCAGGCAGTGAAATGTTATACCTACATCAAAGGGATTCGAGTGCCACATTCTATCAGACTATAGAGCACAACTAAATCAAACACCTGTGTTTAACTGTTACACTTGTATGACAAAATTTTTAACAAAATTAGGATACATGTAGACCTATACCACCCAAAAATGTGTATTGTATATGAGAAACGTCACATTTGGTAGATGGGTGTGATGACGATATGGTGAATGTTACCTGCGAGATGGCGTAGTCCGAGGCACATACGGCCTGTAAGCCTTCTACGCCAGAGATCCCAATGCCAACGTGGGCTGCCTACAACCGAGAGATGGCATATGGGTGGTCATGTAAGTCGGCAAACTTGAAAATTATGATAAAAGCAGTAAGTTGATGGAGAGGGAGTTCGATTTTAACAATGTAAAGCAGGGAAAGGATAAGTGAGTGAAACATGTAAACATGTAATGCAAATTGATACTAATATCCATTTTGGATCGTAAAAATGCCAAGTTCCACACCACATATTGGTGGTGGTTTTTGGAACTAATACTAAACGCATAATGTGTTTTGGACTCATTTTATGAATACATATTTTATTGTGTTATCTATTTATTTATTACATACTCATACACACACATATATTTGTTATTATTAATCGTAATAAATATTACAGTTATTTATTTAAATATTTAAACAACTACCGATATATCCTATATTTTGTATAATTTATTAAACAAAAATTATTTATTTATTGATCTTGATCTAATACAATTTAAATAGAGAAATCTTAATTGTTTCCTTAACTTTTCTGATGATTCCAGGTATGTTAATATATTGTGTGTACACACCTACGAACTGGCTAATCCCAGATATATAATAAAATGACAGCATTCTGTAACCATGTTCACTCACTGTATGTGTGTGCATACATTTAGATTTCAAGGAAATGATGTTCCCATCCAGTGTATCCATATACAGAAGCTTGCGGAATATGGGTGTCAGAACTAATGTGGTTCCGCTGTACAACACACACACACATACGCTTGTCGAAATTCTAATAACAATTCCTCTGGCTTATTAAATTGCATGCGAATGTGAGGCGTTTTACCTGTATCATCCCGACATCATTGGCACCGTCGCCAATGGCCAGGGTGATCGCCTTCACGTGGTTCTTGACCAGTTCGACTAACTCCGCCTTCTGTAGAGGGGAAACCCTGCAACACCACACACAATCATCAGCTCCTGTTAGTGGTACTAGGTTTTACTCTCATATTTTACACACTCCAAACAGCTGTTTTCCAGGGCTAATATGGCAATCTATATTATGTTTGTGGATTTACATGAGTTACTATTTTTTCTGTATAAATATATATCTACTTAATTTAACTCTTGTATTCTTCTTATAGGGCCTACTATTCTGAGATTTAATTTATTGGGTTTATGTTACATTTGTTTATATATAACCTCTATATGCTCTTATATCATATCATTTCTTCTACCGTTCCTTTTAATATGTTTTAGGTAATTTAATATATTTTACTTATATTATGCTATTGTCAGTGCTTTTTAGTAGATTTCTTAACCGCACACACAGCGTTGTATAAATGCTTATTATTACTATATATATATATAATATATATGTTATCTTTGGAGTATTATAAATGCATCTCCTCTGAGACGCGAAAGTTCACACACCTCTTTCTGTGGTCATTTGCATCCATGAGCCAATGGCCTCTGATCTACCAACTAGCAACGTATTTCAGAAAACACAACAACAGTTTTTTATAGTTATTTACTTGCATGTTTTTGATATGCTCTGATTTTCTAGAAAGCTATTCCTCTACCCGAGAACTGATCAATTCTCCAGATGGCGCCACTGTAAAGGAGGGGTTTGTTGTTACGTTAGAGTAGGTGTAGGCATAATAAGATTGTCAGCGCCACCTACCGGCAGCAGATGACAGCTTGACATTCGACAGCGAACTGGATGAAGTTTTGCCGGCAGTCGTATGATAATGCATGCTCCAGCGTCTACAAACACGGACATGGTGGTTAATGACAAGTAGCCAGTGGTCACCCAGCTCAGACCACACAGGCAGTGGCCATAATTGACCACAACCCTGCTGCTATGATCACGTTAACAAACATTGTTTCTCCATGACAAATATACTTTTCTACTGCATACATGTTACAAAGTTGAAAACAAGAAATACTCAAATTAATAAGCACAACCAAAAATTCAGTAAGAACGTGAGACAGTTTTCTACCAAAACAATAACTGTGCGTGATAATTTACTAAAAACAAATGTATGAAAAGTGTATGCCAGTGCCATTAATAAATTGGCAATACAAACACAGCACGCATCAGGATTACGGCTACCAAACATAATATTTTCTGATGAAGTGCGCATCTAAATCTGTGGGAAATGAACCAGAAATCAGGTTCTCCACATTATGAATAAAGACAAACGTATCAATAACTTGATATATCAGGACAAAACAAAACACGGCCCAATTTCGTAATGTTACAGTGATTTACGCAGTTATTTCTGTGTGTTTAGAGACAGTATTGCAACTCACATGTCCATCAACAATCAGTGCCGTTGTACCGTCCCGCTTAATCTGCTTATGTTTCTCGAGTTCTTCTCGTGTTTCCTGGACACAACAGCACATCAATCAGAGATGCAGAACGCATGCCATTTACAGTAGAACCCCTCTAAGACGACCACATAAAAGGGCCTGATTAACGGGGTGGCCTGATTAGAGAGGCTGGTCAGATATGCAGAAGTGCAGTTGTGGTAAAACTATGCATATACACGCACGTGAATAAGTGCCCAGTGTTATTACAATGTACCATTATAAATATTATCTTCTAGTATTACACAATAATTTTCCGCATTTGATTTTAGCTGATGCCAAAGGAATTCATTGGTTATTTTTTACAATTATGTATGGCCACGGAAAAATCTGTGAATGTGACCGTTTTCAAGGGTGGTAGTTTCAGAGAGGTGCCCACTATGATGAGTTTTACTGTATGCTCACACATATCTCCATAAACTCCTACTCAAATTATGCATCAAGTTTGGGCACATTTAGTCACAAACATATAATTCAGTTTCAATTCCAGTAGCATTACAAATGTGGCTGTATCAACTTTTATACACAAATGCAGTTTTCCATTCAGATTTATTTAATGAATATTACTCTTTAACATGATAACTAAAATGCTGGTTTAATTTAGCAGTAATAACATCTGTGTCACCTACTTAACATACAATACAAATACTGGTTTAATAAATCAATCAAAACCAAGTAAAATACAGATATTATACTGGCATGTTACGGAGCACTCACGTCCAAACTGTCTGTGTTCAGTACGACTATTTCCATCCCTTGTTTCAGTAGTTTACTTGAAAAACCTGCAAATACAGAAAAGTTAACAAATCTTGTCAAAGCATTTCTTGACACCAAGGTCTTTGGGTTAAACCAATCTGACACCACAGGAAATACTTCATTTCAATTATTCAGCGTACACAGGAAATACTTAATTAAAATGTTGATGTAGAGTTACATAACTTGCTACACTCGTAGAAGACATGCTGTGCATTATGATCAGTTTGCACAAGAGCTGGTAAAAACTTGCTGGACTTGGTCAATAGTATGGATACATCCTGAAACACCTAAACTGGTCTTTTTGGACTCTGTACAGTTCAGAGTCCATTTTTATGGTAAAACAACTGCAGATATATGAAAGAAATTATTATTATTGTTATAAAACCATGCCATTATGCTTTTAAGTAATATTATTTGGCTAAGTTGTGATACAGACCTATGTTGATAGCCGTCTCCTGTTTGTCGCCAGTCAACACCCAGATCTTGATGCCGGCCCGTGCCAGTTTGTCGATGCTCTCCGGAACCCCCTACAATGATCACAACCCTACTGATATGGACACTTCTAATACAACCACCGTGGGTGTCAAGCCACATTTATACTTCCAGCTGCAGTTCAAACAAATGTAACGCCTACAGCTTGGCAAGCAGCCAATTTCAGTTATTTATTTGCCAAGAAGTAACTGTGTTCAGACTTTTGCATTTGCAAACCTGAATATGAGTTGGAATTTTAGTGGTGACATTTGTGGAATTATCTTGCAAAAAACTGCTTTGATGGTGGGTGCATTTGCAAGAGGGTTAAAACAATTGGAAGTAGGTGATTCTGACAACATTTATTTAGAGCCAGTGGATATCGTGATGATTTAGAAGTTTTGAATGGTCACATTTTTCTACAATCACACAAATGTCCATCAAGGAGTAAATAAACAGTACTGTGACCCAAAAATAGCTACTGTCAAAACGATGATCATTTCTCTGATAAGACCACATCGAAAATTAAAATCATTCCATTTACACATGAGTACTTTATCCATGAAACACATTTGTTTATATGCTTATGGATGTTTTACAGGTGAACTTGATTAACAGACAAGATAAAAAACAATATGAATACAAACTGGGCATTCTATTTTTATTGTCCTCTTTTTATCATGTATGTCTCCCTTTACAACATATGACAGATGTAAGTACACATGATGAGATATTAAAACTCACATCCTGTAGTTTATCTTCAATGGCTGTTGCACCCAGGAGTATGAGGTTCTGTGGAATAGACAGGAAACATTTTGGCAAAAACAGACATAATTATAATATTTTTCACACAAAAGCACCTAGCTAGTGTCAACTGATACGGACAGGAGTGAAGTAGTAAATAAGGACAGATAAAGAACAGACGGAGGAGACATATGGGAGAGGGGTATGGGTAGGTGAAGAAAGGAAGGAAGGAAGGGAGAGATGTACAGAGGGAGGAATGAAGAGGGGTGGAAGTGTGGAGGGAGGGATAGAGGGATGGATGGAGAGGAAGGATGGGTGGGGAGGAAGGAAAGGATGGAGAGGGATGTATGGAGGGAGATATGGAGAGAGGACGGGAGGTATGGAGAGAGAGAGGGTGGGATTGGGGAAGGGATGAAAAGAGGGATGGGGGTGGAAGAGATATGGGGGAAAAGGGTGACATATGGACCAGACATTATGTAACAAATTCTACTACATCACTGGAATGGGGAGTTGAAGTGGACTTGTACATATGTAAGCTGTAGTATATATGTAAGCATGTGGTACATGTGTAAGCATGTGGTACATGTGTAAGCATGTGGTACATGTGTAAGCATGTGGTACATGTGTAAGCATGTGGTACATGTGTAAGCATGTGGTACATGTGTAAGCATGTGGTACATGTGTAAGCATGTGGTACATGTGTAAGCATGTGGTACATGTGTAAGCATGTGGTACATGTGTAAGCATGTGGTACATGTGTAAGCATGTGGTACATGTGTAAGCATGTGGTACATGTGTAAGCATGTGGTACATGTGTAAGCATGTGGTACATGTGTAAGCATGTGGTACATGTGTAAGCATGTGGTACATGTGTAAGCATGTGGTACATGTGTAAGCATGTGGTACATGTGTAAGCATGTGGTACATGTGTAAGCATGTGGTACATGTGTAAGCATGTGGTACATGTGTAAGCATGTGGTACATGTGTAAGCATGTGGTACATGTGTAAGCATGTGGTACATGTGTAAGCATGTGGTACATGTGTAAGCATGTGGTACATGTGTAAGCATGTGGTACATGTGTAAGCATGTGGTACATGTGTAAGCATGTGGTACATGTGTAAGCATGTGGTACATGTGTAAGCATGTGGTACATGTGTAAGCATGTGGTACATGTGTAAGCATGTGGTACATGTGTAAGCATGTGGTACATGTGTAAGCATGTGGTACATGTGTAAGCATGTGGTACATGTGTAAGCATGTGGTACATGTGTAAGCATGTGGTACATGTGTAAGCATGTGGTACATGTGTAAGCATGTGGTACATGTGTAAGCATGTGGTACATGTGTAAGCATGTGGTACATGTGTAAGCATGTGGTACATGTGTAAGCATGTGGTACATGTGTAAGCATGTGGTACATGTGTAAGCATGTGGTACATGTGTAAGCATGTGGTACATGTGTAAGCATGTGGTACATGTGTAAGCATGTGGTACATGTGTAAGCATGTGGTACATGTGTAAGCATGTGGTACATGTGTAAGCATGTGGTACATGTGTAAGCATGTGGTACATGTGTAAGCATGTGGTACATGTGTAAGCATGTGGTACATATGTAAGCATGTGGTACATATGTAAGCATGCGGTACATATGTAAGCATGCGGTACATATGTAAGCATGCAGTACATATGTAAGCATGTAGTACATATGTAAGCATGTAGTATATATGTAAGCATGTAGTATATATATATGTAAGCTGTAGTATATATGTAATCAGTTACATTTAGTATTATTACAACTAGCACAAACAGATTCAGGGGACGGTTTATTATATTTGAACCAGACGACTGATGAAGATTACGTTATGCATGTTTTCTACAATCTTTAAATAAAATGTCACCAATTCATTAGTAATATTAAACTTATGCAATTTTGAACAATCATAGAAACAATCGTCAAACGTCCAACATGAACTCTTACCAGTGCAAACCCTTATACAATGGGCAATTGCAAAGCGAAAATACGATTACAGTGTACGTTTATTTGTTGGGTAGTGGTTGAAAGTTTGGCGGGGAGACGTAAGGTGTGTAGGATGATTTTCATAACACATATACAAACGTTATCTTGACTATCATTAGACAACACCAGTGTGACTACCTTTTCAATATTCTCTGCGACTGCAGCGACTTTCTTCTCGCGGTCTACGATCGCAGTACTGGCTTCATGAAACTCCTCCTTCCACTGATCATAGTCCGACTCAGAGAGGTTAGCAATGGCAATACAGAGTGTACGCAAGCCTGAAACGCACGTTCATCTTCTTCTTCACCAACCAAGTTCAACAGTTTAAAGATCACTGTTGCTATTAGGAGTTTATCAAATGAGATCCCAGCTCAAACAGGTTTTTCTCATTTCCCTGCATGGTTTTTTTATTTCCCCAGACATGGACACCAGATAGCAGGGACCAACGCCTTATTGTGTCTCATCCAAGAGGCACAGGCAACAAGGGTGAACAAAATTGCCCTAGTTTCGACATGGTAGCCAATACCAGATTTGCACCTCGGTTCCTCCAATCAACACTGTCCAGCACTCTAATCACTTGACCACTGTGCCCCACTTTTGTTGACAACTGGAATAAAATGAATGCTTACAGCTGAACTTTCACTGTATGTATTGGCCCTGCATGACGGTGTCTTGAAACGTGTTCATTGCCAAGTATATAAGGGGTGGTTGGATACTCGAATCAGTTTGCAAACTCCCCAAAACATGCAGCATCACGAGAGGGTGACTAGTGGTATTGGTCGTCACGAGAAAATAAATTGCTGCAGTGGTGCAACCTACTGAGTGGTGCAGACACTAATGCATGTTGACCCAACTGAGGATATCAGAACCGGACAGTGTGATGGGTATTGTCTTGGTAGTCACGTCACATCGGTGGAGTCCAGTGGCTGCTGGTTGCAGTTTTGTAACCAAATCTCTAGACCAACATCGCATATATTTGTGCGAGTGCGATGGTTTGAACCAATGCAAAACTCTATAAATGTATTACCCTGCAAACTTACGAGGCAACCCATAAAACAGTACAATATAACAGTTGCACGCAAAAAAATTACACAATTTTCCTATGTTCGCATACCATCATTGCTATGGTAAAACATTTGTTAAAGTCTACGAAAACGAAAAATACATAACATTCAAACAAAAAATAACACAGCTTGAACATTAACAAACATTTTCACATATAAATTATAAACATAAAGCGCCACTGAGGGAAAAATAACCACATAGTTTACCTGTCTTTTCAAACAAAATATAAATAAAATCTGCATGAGACAGAACAGTGTATGTAATGAATATTCTAGTTGACACATTGCACGCATGCATTCGTGTATGTATACGTGCATGTACAACTGACATCTATTTACCAAGTGTGGCGAACTCTTCGAGGTGTTGCAGTGTGACATCCTTGAAAGGCTGGTTTGGTGACAGTCGCTCGCAGATGACACTGTCCTGAGGGACAAACACAGACAGTGACATATATTGTGACGCATCGTGACAGTTCGAGGTAAATTTTGGCAGTATGGACTAATTAGCATCTTGTAAAAGGACATCATTTAAGTTTTACAATGATACCAGTGGCATCCGCGTAGGTCAATTGGTTGAGTTGTTGAACTGATCCAACCACAAAATTCAAATTTTGATATGGACGACATCGAAGTTAGGTATTTACAATTCAAATCATATACCCTCCAAACCAAAGCACACATAAAAAAGACTGTTTCATGACAGCAATTGCAAACTGGATTATTCAAACTGGTAGTACATTTTGTCGTTTCTAAAAATGCAAAATATGAAAATCAATACTTTCAGCCCTGCAAATGTATTTTGGCTTTTCCTCCTGTTTGGTAAATTGTATATCATGAACCACTATGGCCTGTCAAATATATTATAGTAATACATGTATTTAAAATATAACAATAGATACATCTGTGTGTGTGTGGTGTATGTGTGTGTGGTGTGTGTGTGTGGTATGTGTGTGTGGTGTGTGTGTGGTGTGTGTGTGGTGTATATATGTGTGTGGTGTGTGTGTGTGTATGTGGTGTGTGTGTGGTGTGTGTGGTTGTGTGGTGTGTGTGTGGTGTGTGTGTGTTGTGTGGTGTGTGTGTGTGGTGTGTGTGGTGTGTGTGGTGTGTGTGGTGTGTGCGGTGTGTGCGGTGTGTGCGGTGTGTGCGGTGTGTGCGGTGTGTGCGGTGTGTGGTGTGTGTGGTGTGTGTGGTGTGTGTGTGTTTGGTGTATGTGTGTGTGTGTGTTTGGTGTGTGTGTGTGTGTGTGTGTGTGTAGTGTGTGTGTGTGTGTGTGTGTGTGTGTGTGTGTGTGTGTGTGTGTGTGTGTGTGTGTGTGTGTGTGTCTGGTGTGTGTGTGTGTGTGTGCGCGCGCGCGCGTGTGTTTGTGTATGTGGTGCGTGTGCAGGTGTGCAGGTGTGCAGGTGTGCAGGTGTGCAGGTGTGCAGGTGTGCAGGTGTGCAGGTGTGCAGGTGTGTATATGTGTGTGTTCGTACATGCATACGTATGCGTTACTGCGTGTGCACAAAACCAATTATCACAACTTTTTACTTTTTAGAACAGAGAAGCCATCATGGACCACAACTAACTGCCTACATAATCAACACTGATTACATATTTAGTCAATTAATGATGACTCCCCAGGTAATCAGCGATGAGTACTACTGACGTGAAAATGCACTTACAGCTCCTTTCACCATCAGCAGCAGGTTCCCTTCTGGTGCGCGCACGACCACGGACATGCGTTTGCGCGTGCTCGTAAACTCAATCACGTTGAGAATTTGATACTTCTCACTGATGCCATTCTGAAACAACCACAACAGTGGTTTTGAAAGAGGAATACCAAAATCACTCCGCAATTGAGACATCAGTTCTGAAAAATGCCTAAACGAATGTAGTTTACTAACTCAAGAATCTAGAGACAAGGAGATTTGGAGACCAAACAGACTCTGAACCCAATTCACTAGACTTGAGGTGGTCATAACCACGGCTTCCTAGAGGTGTGCCCCTTGAGGAGGGTGATTAAGAGAAGGAAGTCAGAGGGACTTACGACAGAGATGATGACGTGGTCAGGCGTGCGTGTGTGAAACACGACGCCATATTTCTTTGCGCCGACAACCAAAGCCTGTTCATCTGTAACAGTCACAACGCATGGCGTCTCACAGACCAATCACATCGCTTGGTACAGACTCTCATGCCATCGCACAGACCAATCAATCACATCACTCAGAGATACATTTAGGCATATATAAATTTTATATAATTTTTTTTCAAAAGTAATAAAACTACAACAAAATTCTTATAATTTTACATGACTTATTTTAACACCAAATTTAATTAAAACATTTTATTATTAAAGAAGCAGAAGGATATTGAGCTGAGATAAGCTCAGGCAGATGGAGAACGTCATAAGACATCTCCCACTGAGATAACATTTCTAAGGGGAAGCAAACAAATAAGGCCAACCACGTTTCCATGGCAATGGCAGACCTCACAGCTCTCAGTATCCTCAAAGGTATTTTCAGTATTCCTGACTAACTACTAGTAACACTTTTACCGTGAAAAATAAACACTTGCATAATATTCACTTGTAAATTTTTACGACGTAAGAAATACTATATTGTTAAAAAGGCACACGTATACATAACATAACATAACATTATCACAGACACCATGTAGAAATGTTGACATATGAACTGGTCAAATACGCAAGCAGTCACCAGACCAGCACAGAATAAAAATGCAAGGCTCAGACAAAATAAAATAATTATGATCGGAGATAAGAACTTTAACAGATAAATAAAAGTAAATTACAATACTGGCTGAATAAGTTGTACAATCAATGCAAATCACAAAAAAATATGAAAAGAACATAAAATTAATGCGATACATAATATAAATAAAATATTCTAACTGACTTCCTATTATGGTTCACCCTGTTGCCATTGGCGAATTTCTCAGATAATTGGCTAAACAAAAATCTAAAATTCTGGCCCACTTTCGCCAATTCTGTATCCATTCATATGAAAATCTGGTCTCCGTGGGCAATTTGGCTAAATGTTTTTTATCCTAGAGGGAACCCAGTTAAACTATCAAACATACATTTGTACAAGCTTACTGGCATACATTATTCTATAAAGATTCAATCAGAAACTCAAAACAAATCATATATACCTGACCAGCTTGGAATAAAAATAACGCAAAGTTGCAGATACAAATAAAATATGATTTGAACAACCACAGCACAGCCATTCCATGTATGCAATGACAAAGCTAATCTGCTGATGGCTGTTGGCCTGGTAATATGTTCCTTTCAAAGCGTCAAGTCTGGCCTCAGAGTGTTGGTGTGCACAGTTGATAGGATGGCCCGGCTGAGATTTTAACGCCAACAGAGCTTCCAGTGTGTGTCATCCGACAACGAGGCTCGCTGGTCCGTTCGGTTCTTGCAGACAGTCGCGAAAACTCTCTCACAATCGCAGCGAGTTGTTGTGCTGTCATTCTTGAGGTTGTAGGCCATCTTGAACTGCACACACTCTGGGGACAACCCCTGGATTGCAGCTGGCTTCACGAACCGCGTGAGTCGATTCCTCAAGACCTTGAGCAGTGACTGCTGCAGCACGTGGATCTTTGGCTCGTCTGACTGCAGGCGACGAAAACGTCATCAAACACCTTCACGGTTTGTTTGTCGAAGATTTGAAAAACAACAGCACGGAGTCCACCTTACACTCCGCAGAGGGCTTGTCGGCCACACTGTTGTTCTTCTTGGTTGCTGGAACACCCTTCTCCTGTGCTTCTTCAGTGACTTCCAGTTATGTAGCAGCGGTCCGAAGCATCTACCAATGCTCAGCCATCGCATACACAGACATGCTTTAGCATTCGTTTTTGTTCCACGTCAAACAGCTCTGCTGCTTGACGTTCTTCTTGAAATAGCTCGGGCTCCAGCAACTTGAAAATGTTCTCACCAGTGGCCAACCCCTCGCAGATGGGGATCAACAGCAGATCTGAGCTGATGATGCCCGTGTCCAGATTTACAGACTTGATGATGAGCGGAAACTGTTTGCTCTTGTCATCGTTCCTTCCGCCTTCTTTCGGCAGCATCGCATATGTGACACATAAGATAGTAGACCAATCAAATTATATTATGTTAACTATATAAATTAGGAATTTAATTGTAGCCTTCCGTAGGAGAAAATACCATTAAAAGTTAAAGCACACAAAAAATTAATGGATAACAATATTGTACCCGCACTGTACTAGGTGTTTTAATTAATGGCAGATCTAATGAAAATCAACATTCAATGGGATAATAATGTTCTTTCTCCATCGGTGATCATACATAGCAACTTTAGTTGCGTCAACCTACTTTCATAATAATGGTATTACATTAATAAAAAAATAAAATTAAAATCCAGTGACAGTGTCAGAATTGTTGTCACTTACTGACTCAGTGGCTACTACTTATTACTGGTCAATGACAATGAAAATGCAGATTAGCCTATACTGGTCTATAGGCTAGACCTAGTAATTGTATTTGTAATTACAAATTATTAACTTTTGATACTAATATCATAAGAACAAGGAACCTACCAGAAGCAATGTGGCTATCTGGAAACATCAGTTTGACTGCCTTCGTGAAGGTATCGACAGCGGCGAGAGGCAGATTCTGTTCGACAGTCAGCTCGTAGAGCCTCCCCTCCGCCCGGGTCACATTCAGTGTTCTGGCATCAATAGACTTGTGGTGTGCCAAAAAACGTTTGTGATGGACGTATAGCACTTCACCGTCTTGGCAAGTCCGCGATGTTTCATGGACTGGACGTGGCGGCTCACATCATTACCACTGCCATGGGCGATCAAAAAACTGTCATCACAAACTTTACAGAAGCCATACATAGGAGTCGTCTTCTGCGGCAACAATGCATGGCCATTGCTTGGTGTATGTTGCTCTAAACTGCTGAAATTGCGCACATTTCTTCGATGGCTTTGTCGATGTCGACTTTCCACTTACTCAAATCACCATTCCCGTCCATCGTTATCGTCAAAATGGCGATCCGTTCCCACGGGTTAAGATTTTCGTTGAATGGTCGTTACCGGGCCTAATGCGAAATGCACTTGGCTTGATAGTACAAATATTCAATACGTAGCATGCACGTCTCATCGTTTCTAGCTGTTAGTGGAAAGTGCAAACTTATCCGAAAGGTGGCTGCACATTTTCCACGAGAACAAAATTACTGTATTTTGGGACCGGCGATTCCGTAACAAAACTAACAAATCCGTATTTCCGTATTCAGCGTTCGATTCCATAACAAATACGGAAGAATACGGAGGGTGCACAGGTCTGCAATAGCAATGATATCTATGTGTTGCCAAGCGATGTCTTGAGGTGACTTACCTGGGCTAGATGACTGGTAGGTAATGCTATTGGGGTCATCATGGTCCCTCTCAGGCACGACTGTGTGACACACACTCAGTACGACCATGAACTGACAGATTTTTTCTGCTTGCTCCTGTTTCACGACCAGTAAATACAGTCATGCTGTCACATTCACTCAGGTTAAGTGTGCAAAATTTTTCCATTTCTGCTGTATAATGTATGTATAATCTAAACTATATCTATTGTAACACTGTGACTGCCAAATATCTACATTATAAAACAGAATGTGGGTGTGTTTGTTTACATGTCTGTCCGAGCATATTTCCATTATTTTTGCATGTATGGGGCTGACATTTTGTAAGCCCCTTACGGTAGTTCACAAATTTATTCTTTTTTGTATTTCAACTGGGAGGGCAGTGGAGTGGGGATTTCAAAAGGCTGCATCTGAAGTTATAACGGCATAATTTAATATTTTTCTATTTCATCGTAAAGACAATACTGCCATCTACAAGCATATCACTGAAACCACGAAGAGAATTTGACACTTTTTCAAGTTATTTCAGTTTCCAAATGTTTTATTTGAATCTTGACTACCGGTAGTCAACACAATTGTAATTTTGTTCAATGTCATCGTAAAGATAATAATGCCATCTACAAATATACTCATGGATGTAAACAGAAATGTTGAATAGTTTTCAGATGATTGCAGTTTGTAGGTAGAAGTCTTTTTCCCATGCAACGCCAGGGTAACTCAGCTAGCTTGTATATATAATTTAACCGTTATAGTTTTAATTGTACTGTTTTGTCCTGAATATTACATTTACATTAGATGTTAAGTGGCAAGAATACTTTACAGAAATAAAAAGGAAAAATTCAAGATTTTGGGCAGACTACAATATAAACTGTGTCAAATTTAGTATGTGAAACTTGTAAACTCACACTATTTGTCTTCATTTCCGCCATCAGGGAGCTCTGCTCTGATTCCTCCCTGTACAAAGGAACCAATGAAGTGACATCTGTTTACCACTTGCGTCGTTGTCACCGGTAATATCCTCGTCACGAGAATGTACAATAATGTTCAATGGTTATCTGAATGACCGTATTATGGGACACAGCGAATGAATTAGTACTTCACATATTAAACAAATATCCACACACAAAGTGGTGCCATCATGATCTTCCTTTTCTTAATAACATCTTCATAAATACGCAACCTATATTGGCAACAAAATAAGGGACCGTCTAATCAGTTCACAAAGTCAAAAAATGGGCCAAGTGGCCCTGAAGTCCTTTGGACTAATATGTCTATATGTGACCCCTGACCAAATGAGTGATAAGTCGGAAAAATTGTAACATTGTTTGCTTTCTTACATCCTTGTAAAGGTTGGGTAGGGTGCTTTACACGGTTTCAAAAATTATGATTGCTACAAAAATTGGCGAAGTTATGGAGCATTGAACATGGTAGGGGTCAAAAAGTGAAAATGAAGTTTTACATTATATATGCAAATGGGCTGCATGGAAATATTACATGCACAACATTCAAATGTGGCACACAGTATGTATGTTATGTTGCAATGATACACTGAAAGTACAAATGTGCTGCTACAAAAACTTATCAAGTTATGCCAGATTATGTCTTTATGCGTAAAACTAAGTGGACTGATTATTTGAGAGCAAAAGGTAGACTCACTGTTTGATACAGTTTAAAACCTACAGGCAACTGTCCAGTTTAACAGGAGTCTATCAAACAATAGCAGGCACTACCACATGAAATGTCTGTATGAAAAATTAGAGAAAAAGTTACTGAACAGTTTTTGAAGAAAGAAAACAGCCCCACAGAACTAATTATAGTTATTGTTAAGATGTTTAACCTAGTTCTATTATCTGACATTGTGCCAACAGACTGGTGTATTGGGATCATTAAGCCTATATAATTATTATATAAACATAGCAGCAGACATTGGGACAGTGTGACTGCTGCCTGGCTAAATGGATGCAATGGTGCTTTGAAGTTAGTTCTTCTGCCAACTATCCTTTTCACACAAGCCCATAGGTTTAGTAGCTGCCAGCACACTACTGAGCCTAAACTACCATGCGGGTGTGAAAAATGTGCTGATGTAGTTGAACTTGACCCACTAATTAACTGTCCACCAAGCGGTAGCAGAACAGTTTATAATAATAATAATCCACAAGTTAAGTAGCAGTGATCTTCCTTTTATCATTCATGTGATGTTTATTGTGAGCAGGGCAGACAAATGGTTATCATATGTAGACAAGTACAGAAAGAAACTGACATTTTCTATAACATGTTTGCCTATCAATGGCATGTATTTCTAATTGTTGCCGTTTCTGCCGGGCAGAAACAGTTTCTGCCCAGCATAAATCAAACAACCCTGTAGTTAATTATTAATCAAATGTTTTTTTGGTGAATCATAGTTACAGATCATCAAGGGTTATAAATAAAATAATAAATAAATAAAAGTACTTATATAGCGCCCAATCAATTAAAATTGCCCTCGGGCGCTTTACATACAAGCACACGTATATAATAGTACATTACATAAAAAGAAATGCTAATTAAGAAATAAATATGTAAACAAATATAACATTAACTTAAATATAGTTACTAAAAAGAGAGATCATTAAAAAACATTTAAATAAATTCAGACATTTATAAAAACTACTATAAATACATTCATTTATACAAGAAGAATAATCATAAATATGTTAAGAAACTAATAAAACAAAAAATACATTTATCAATAGAAAGCACATAAAATGTCCTAGTCGGTGAATTATAAAAATGCTTGTTTAAATAGGTGAGTCTTCAAAAGTGTTTTAAACACTTGTAATGATGTTGCTGTCCTGAGCTGTTATGATGGAAGTAAAATGTTGACATGTTTACTGTTCACTTATTGCACCACGTCTTGCATTTAGAGGAATAATTATAATAGAAAATAAAATGTTGTGGCACATAATTTTAAATACATGCATTGATGAGAAACTGGGAATTACTTTTCTGTGGCCTAAGAATAATTTCAATTAACTTTCTGCTTATATAAAACAACTGCATAAAATATATATATCCATACAAGACACAAACTCCGCATGTGACAGATGTTTTGGGAAGGGGAATAGTGTTCTGTTTCTGGTACAATACACACAATCTACTGTTAGGGGATAGTCTCAAGGGCCTTCTCAAAACCACATCACTAGATAGTGTAAACATGTTGCATTTTGGGGGGCTGTGTCAGCCTTCTTCTCATGTGTTGTAGAGTTACAACAAGGAGAAAACTTGTCTCCTTTGTTATTTACCTGAATGATTTTGAACACTATTAGTCATAATTATAAGGGACTTGACATGGCAGCTGGTGAAACGTACAACCTTAGTGATGATGATGTAGACATTTTCTTGAAAATGTATGTTCTACTATATGCTGACGATACTAGAATGATTCAATCAAATACAGATTTCTTGTATATAGCGGAACTATGTCAACTCTTCTAATGGTTGACATGTGGTTGTTTCAGGATGACCCCTTAGAATGTAGGCACAACTGTCCAGGGGTCTAGAAGGTGCTGTGTCTTTTGACCCAAGCCTCTGCTAGTGAACAATTACAGATTAGTCACACTTTCACTAGCCAGCCACAGTGAGGTGTGACAGATGTTGTGGGAAAAGGGATTACCCAGGTAGTTGAACAAAAGGACTGGAAGCATGATAGATCTGCTATTACAGTAGACCATTTAGTTACCAAATTTAGCATTTTAGGGGACCTTTGGAGCCCTTAGAATGATTCAAATACAGATTTCTTGTGTACAGTGGCACTACCACATGAAATGTCTATGCAAAATTAGAGAAAAAGTTACTTAAGAGTTTTTGAAAAAATAGGCAAAATCTGAAAATTTTCCAGTTTTGGGGTCCTTTTGGGGGGGTCATTAGGTGCCCTTAGAATGATTCAATCAAATACAGATTTTTTGTGTACCACATGAAATGTATATGCAAAATTAGAGGAAAAGTTGCTGAAAAGTTGAGAAAAAAAAGACAAAATGTTACATTTTTACCAGTTTTGGGGTCCTTGGAGGCCCTAGGGAGCCCTTAGAATTATTCAATTAAATACTGATTTCTCGTGCATAGTGGCAGTGCCCTAAGATGTCTATGCAAAATTAGAGAAAAGGCTGCTGAATGGTTTCTGAGATATGGCGGCTAAAGGCGGACATCGAACGGCGGACGCAGAGTGATGGCAATAATCCCTTGGACCTTCGTCCAAAGGACTAAAAACGCATTGCATTTGTACACTGGTTCAATCCACCCCAATACACAAGATTTTGACGATCCAAAATGGTTATTAGAGTCATTTTTTATTAACCTATGTGTCACTCATTAGGTGGCACCACTGTAGAAATTTATTTTCCCTGCGACTCATGTGACAACAGACCTGCCTACCCCAAAAACTTCCTGTCAGTAATCCATCTTCCCATTTACACTGATTTTCAGGAATATAGGCTTCCTGTCAGTAATTGTTCAGAACCGTGTCAGATATTGTCACGGGGGGGGGGGGGGGGGTAGCGACGGCAAAACCATTACGTTACGCTGTCATCAACATCACCTAGACTCTAGTGACTGTATGATAGGCTGTAAATGATACACTAAACTTAAACTCCTCAATAAATACACTAACTTAGTCTTAGTACAGTCAGTTGGCCTAACACTACAAGTACAACACTCACAAAATTTTTGCATTACACGTTTCTTTTTGGTTGGCGGTGGCGTCGTTTCGCTGTCAGCCATCATTTCGTGCCGCGTGACTTCGTTTTGTTTGATCGCGGAAATGCGAATTTGTCATAACGCTGTTTCCTATTGGTTAGATTACGACCAGCGAATGAAAAACCATGTCACAACATGCTGCATACATATGCTGCCACCTGTTGAATATAGTGGAAGCTAAATTTGAGTGATTGGCGAACATGGTGACAGTCCGTAATATTTTCATCCCTCGCCGTAATACCGTAATTTGAGGTGACTTTCCGGAATGATTCCGGACAATCCGGAATGGTAGGCAGGTCTGTGACAACCAAACCCAACATATTGCTTATAGGATTTTGCGACCACCCCTAAAACATCCCAGTTTTCGAACACACAAGAGATTGTTTTACGGCCGAAGGAAACATGCCACTGAAGAGTTCCACTAGGTCCAAGGCTACTTACTCGTATCTAATGCCAGCGATGGAACACTGTTTGAATTCCATCTCGTTGCGTGTCAGTGTACCCGTCTTGTCGGAGAAGATGTACTTGATCTGCCCAAGCTCCTCATTCAGGTTTGACGTGCGGGCCATGGCTGGAGTGTCTGTGGGGGCGTGGTACATGTCCATATCCTGGATCGTATATAGACAAACATAATTTTCAACTTCCCGTTGTCACCCAAATAGCTGGTACTCAAATTAGCACTTTTCTACTTCAGTGGAAATATGACATATAAAGTTGTACTTTAAACTAGAAATCACAATACTAGCATTAAAATACAAAGATCAGTAACTCTGATGTATGAATATTAAATAAATAATGTAACACGGTGTAGCATGCATCATTGACACAATTGTGGGAATTCACTTCTCCAGTCTCTGTCAAGTGTCCTGAATCTTTATGAAGAGTTCAAAATGAAGCAAGCAAAAATACAAAAGCTGAGGCAGCAGCAAAAACAACCATCGACTACTCTCCAATATAATATCAGTCAGTTGACTCATATCACACTCAAACTTGATTCACTCACCCAGTCAATGTACAGAGTCAAATTCAACTCAAATTCCCACTCACACTTGATTCACTCACCCAGTTGATGTACTAACTCAAACCAAACTAAAATTCCCACTCACGCTTGATTCACTCACGCAGTTGGTGGCTCACATTTTATTCACTCAACTAGACAATGCCCTGACTCAAACCCAACTCAAATCCCCACTTAGACTTCACTTACCCAGTTGATGAAGATGGCCTGAGCAAACTTGACCATCTCCAGCGTCACTTGTAGACTGATGGGGATGAGGTTGTTGTAGAGAATCACAAAGGTGAGCAGATTGAAGCCAAAGCTTGCTGCATCAGTTTCTGCAAGTCAAACAAATACACCTTACTTTCTTGTTCTACATCGCAGACTCTGTCGTATGGCTTATAATGCACCAAATACATCTTACTTCCTTGTTCTACATCGCAGACTCTGTCATATGGCTTATATGCACCAAATACATCTTACTTCCTTGTTCTACATCGCAGACTCTGTCATATGGCTTATAATGCACCAAATACATCTTACTTCCTTGTTCTACATCGCAGACTCTGTCATATGGCTTATAATGCACCAAATACATCTTACTTCCTTGTTCTACATCGCAGACTCTGTCGTATGGCTTATAATGCACCCAATACATCTTACTTCCTTGTTCTACATCGCAGACTCTGTCATATGGCTTATAATGCACCAAATACACCTTACCTCCTTGTTCTACATCGCAGACTCTGTCATATGGCTTATAATGCACCAAATACACCTTACTTCCTTGTTCTACATCGCAGACTCTGTCGTATGGCTTATATGCACCAAATACACCTTACTTCCTTGTTCTACATCGCAGACTCTGTCGTATGGCTTATAATGCACCAAATACATCTTACTTCCTTGTTCTACATCGCAGACTCTGTCGTATGGCTTATAATGCACCAAATACATCTTACTTCCTTGTTCTACATCGCAGACTCTGTCATATGGCTTATATACACCAAATACATCTTACTTCCTTGTTCTACATCGCAGACTCTGTCATATGGCTTATAATGCACCAAATACATCTTACTTCCTTGTTCTACATCGCAGACTCTGTCATATGGCTTATAATGCACCAAATACATCTTACTTCCTTGTTCTACATCGCACTCTGTCATATGGCTTATAATGCACCAAATACATCTTATTTCCTTGTTCTACATCGCAGACTCTGTCGTATGGCTTATAATGCACCAAATACACCTTACTTCCTTGTTCTACATCGCAGACTCTGTCATATGGCTTATATGCACCATGTGCTGTCATTTTTACCACTGTGACACTATAGCAACACCACAGTTACCGTGGACATGAAGTGGTTACCTTACCAATATTGTGGTTATTATGGAATCAAACCGTCTTCCTTAGCAATAGTATAGTTACCATAGAAACAAAGTGGCTACATTAGCAACATCATGGTTACCATGGACATAAAGTGTGTGCCTTAGCAACAGGTGGTTACTGAAGAAACAGAGCGGCTACCAAAGCAACATCATGCTTACCATAGAAACAAAGTGGCTACCATAGTAACAATTTAGGTACCATGGAAACACTGTGCCTGCCTTAGCAACACTATTGTTACTATGAAAACATAGTGTCTACCTTAGCAACATCTGGTTACCAATGAAACAAAGTGGCTACCATAGCAACATCACGGTTACCATGGAAACAACACGGCAATCATAGTAACATCATCCTTACCATGGCAACAACATGGCTATGATAGTAACACCTTGGTTGCCATTGAAACAAAGTGTCTGGTGACAAACTGACGAGCACAGAACAGCAACACATTAGCTGTCATGGTAGAGCAGCCAATAACAGGAAATAGACACTCACGCTTCAGAAACAGGTACCAGTGCGTGTCTACGGTTTTCTTCCTCCAGATCTCACTGGCAATCGCACTGATCAGTGACATGAAGAGTAGGACGAGGAACAACATGAAGATCTAGAAAACAACCGCACAGATAAGATAAAATAGACTTACTGCCACATGTTGTCATTGAAGTCAATACAACAGAACATTTGAATATGTCAGGTCGTACAAGCACATAGTCAGTCATACCAATATACTCACAAGCACGTAGTCAGTCATACCAATACATTCACAAGCACATAGTCAGTCATACCAATACACTCACAAGCACGTAGTCAGTCATACCAATACACTCACAAGCACATAGTCAGTTATACCAATACACTCACAAGCACGTAGTCAGTCATACCAATACACTCACAAGCACGTAGTCAGTCATACCAATACACTCACAAGCACGTAGTCAGTCATACCAATACATTCACAAGCAGCGAATGGTTACATTAAAAGTACACTACTTGTAAAAAACGATAACTAACATCATGCTCAGTTAATGCTCTCATAAAAATAAATTCTCTGTCTTATAAAAATTGATATTACAGCTTAAGCACATATCATGCACACAGACAAGCACAATCACACACACTCACTTGTGACATGATGCGTCACTGTTACGATCACTTCAAAGGCATTCACACTACTGGTCTGTACAGGCAGATCAATAAAATAATAACGAATTCTGCTGCTTCTAAATCATCGAGAACTCCAGCTCAGAGGAGCATGAAACAAGTCAGAATCAGACAAATTATTTGTTGACTGTGTAAATGATAGCAGTGTGAATATGTTTCAAAACAAACCTAAACATATTTCAGTAGGGGATGCTACACATGTACAAACTCCAAGGCACAAATGGGAGGAATTGCACCAATTAATTATACTCGTTTGCAATGGTTGACTAGTTTTGATTAATATTACCTGTGCATGGTTACATTGCACAAAAAGGTAATGTAACTGTAATCGTACTCATTACATTGCCAAAGTAATTATAATCATGACTACAATGTAATGAATGTTTGTGTGCATATTTGAGTTGCTCAGGTCGCAATGACATTGTAAGCAGCTAGAAATGGGTGGATTCTGTTAAACCAAATCTTTGCATAAGTTCCAGTTGTTAGTACGTTCCTACTTCTGGCAAAAACCAAGATTCTGTAGAGTGTACAACAATGGCTAAACTGTTGTAATACAATTGTGATTGTAATAATTATTAAATAATCATAATCAAGTATATTCACAAGGCTGCCTACTTAACAAAAACAATTTCCGTAATAACCCCCCTCACACCCCGGTCCAAAACGTTGCCAATCAAACCTTTCTCTGGAGTAGATACAGTGACAAACCCGTTCATGGTGACTGGGAATCCACAAAGTTACTAATTTAATTATCAAATGTAGATATACTTTGTTTCAACATAATGTTGTCAGCAGTTAGGTCGTGGGTTATCACTTCAAAGGGATGCTTGTTTTGCAGCATCCAATAAGTTCCATTGTGTTAATTACAGCTGTCAAAGTGCATGCATGGCCAGACATGCCGAAGTGTTTACGTCTGTAGAGCACCACCGTGGGAAAGACAGCGCCAGTGAATAGCCATCCAACTATTGAATCATCCAACGAGCTACTAAATTTACAACACACAGCAGACAACATTATATTAATAACTGTCAGTGACAATGTTAAATTATTGTATTCAAATAAAAAAGCTTTGATAGTTTTCTTTTGTAATTACAACAATTATAATAGGGCCTACTTATTTTATATTCTTCTAAGACATTTTATAATTATATTCACGACTTTCAGAAAACCATAACTATTTAACGTAATTTAATTGTTGTACCTAACATCATCTTAATTTATTTATATATAATTCCACACCTGTAAATAGACACGCATTAATCACATTGATATTTTTTCCAGCAGGATACAGGCAGTCGAAGTTGTAACATTGTACACATGCACGACATGGGATGAGGTCACCATACTGACTTGTAGAACTTCTAGTTGACTAAACTCTTGTAGTTAAATTGTAATGACTGGTGAATCACGCGACTACCCTACCTGCTTGTTGATCACTTTCTCGACGGTGGACCTCTTCAGTGGTGCCGCAGTCGAGTTGAGCATCAGCTTCGTCTCATGGCCCGTGTACATCGCCAATCCTGCATTAACCACAGTTAAACCACGGTTAAACCATGGTTATATCATCATGAAGTAACCGTTTACACAAAACATGCAAGTTCTTATATAGCACGATATCCAATTCTTAGGACTGCCCAAAGCAGGTTACATTTCAGACATTCCGTGCAGATGTGCTCAATCGAACACCCTCTCGACTTCTCTGGGAAGCATTCAGCCATGTTGCAATTAGTGCATGAAAACTATCTGTTCATAAATATCGACTAATGTCTACAACCAAGTACTCATTCATAAAGCAAAAAGAACTGGAGCAATATGGAACGAGTTTAGACTTTTAAGAGCTAATACAATGGTAACTGTTTTATGTAAAACTGAAAGAAAATTTTTAATTAAAAGAAGATGCGGCGGGAGTTCCTTTCTATAGCTGTTAATCATGAACTAGACCTGTTAAAATGATTCCTATTCCGATCATGTGTCATCGTTTACCAGCCTATCACTATAACTAAAAGATGCCTACACTAAACATCTCCTGCATTTTGTTATAAACCTACCAAGCATAAACAATATTTGAACTGTGATGGCTATAAGTTTGTCAGTTGAATTTATACCTGTGTGACAAATACATGAAAATATGTACTTTACAGTGATTTTCACATCTGAAGCAAATACGTACTAAAATGGGATAAAACGGTTTTCCTACCAAAAAAATATATGTATTTTATGTATACTGGAAATCCATACGATGCAAGTTTAATAGTACGGTGCTTACCAAAGATCCACTTGGTGTTTCTGAGCATGGCGCCCCGCAGTAACACTTGGTTCGGCCCAAGAGGAACGGTCCTGTTGAAAACACACAACCATTGGTTAAAGCACCCCCTCAACCGTAACACAAGACCTTAGTTCGCGGGTGGCACCGTGGCGTGGCGTGGCGTGGCGTGGCGTGGCCTTGCAGGTGGAAGATTCTCAAAATGGTGAATCCGGAATGCCGTTGTTATGGTCAACGACTGTTGATGTTACATCGGTAAACAAGTACGATTAACAAACCACCATCGAAAAAGCATGTTTGAACACTGGTTTTGAGTGATACAAGTAGACTCGCTGATCTGTTTACCAACTGTCATTTCTATCGATAGTTCAGCTCACTATCGACAATAACTATCAATAGTTAAATTAACTATCAATAGTAGGCTATCAACATCAATGCATCGATAGTTCGATGGATTGTTACACCCACCCATCCATAAATACGTCGCAACATAAAGATCAGCGCCACCCAGCTGAAGGAGACAGCATACAAGACCTTCGTTCGTCCCATACTGGAGTATGCCTGCTCAGTCTGGGACCCTTACACACAGCGCAACATTGACAAGATCGAAGCAGTCCAGAGAAGAGCCGCTCGGTTTGTGGTCAACCAGTACCAGAAGACATCTAGTGTCACCACAATGATCAACAGACTCAAATGGCCTTCCCTCCAGTACCGCAGAAAGGTGGCAAGATTGACCATGTTACATAAAATCATTAAGAACCAAGCTGTAGTCGATCGCTCCAAACTCCATCCTGCTCCGATCAGACAAAGAAGAGGGCACTCACAGCAGCTCCGGCAGACCCAGTGCAGAACGAAGTACAGACAACATTCTTTCCTCCCCAATACCATCAAAGACTGGAACGACCTGCCTGAAACAGCTGTAGTTGCCAGCACCCTTGACACTTTCAAAGCAAGGGTGCCACAAAATCAGATATTACATAGTTAGACTAGATATAGGGGTATGGATTTTTATTTTCATTTCATTATTTATTTAATTGTTTTACATTTGATTTCATTTGCGTTGTTTTTTGTTTGTTTGTTTTTTTATTTTTTTATTATTATTTTTTTATTTGAGTTTATTTTTATTATTAACAAGATTGAACAAGATTTAACAAGATTGCCATCCAGAAAATTACTCTGGATGGCAGTTGGACAAGGAAGCCTTTTGGCTTATCGAGAGTCCAATACTTTTTATCTACATGTATCCCACCTTTTTAAGGTGTGTGTCGATTTTATTTTAAAACATATTCACGCTACTAGCACCAACACAATCAGGAGATAATCTGTTCCATTCATTTACAGTCCTTTGTGAGAATGAGAACTTTCTTATATCTAATCTACACTGCTCCTTTACTAATGTAGCTTCATGTCCTCTGGTCCTTCTATCTTTCTTAACTGAGAAAAAAATGTTTCTATCAATATTTTCATAACCATTCAATATTTTAAACACTTCTATGTGATCTCCTCTCAATCTCCTGGTCTCTAGTGTTGTTAAACCACATTCTTTTAGGCGTATTTCGTAACTAAGATCCCTCAGATTTGGTATCATTTTAGTCGCTCTCCTCTGTACTCTTTCTAGCATATCTATGTCCTTCTTGCGATATGGCCTCCATGCTTGTATACAATATTCTAAATGAGGCCTCACTATTGTTTTGTAGAGCGGTACTATTAATTCTTTTTTCTTATACGCTATATTTCGCCTAATTAATCCAAGGATTTGATTTCCCTTTGACGCTGCAATTCCGCACTGCTCTGAAACCTTCATATCAGCACTAATGGTTAACCCTAAGTCCTTTTCTTTTACAGTAGTACTTAGAACAGTACCCCCCATTTTATATTTTACCTCTTCATTCCCATGACCTGTGTGGAGGCATTTACATTTCCCAAAATTGAACAGCATTTGCCACTTTTCAGACCATTTGATCAACCTATCAAGATCATCTTGTAAATGCTGTCTGTCTCCATCACTTTTAATCCTTCTAAACACTTTTGTATCATCCGCAAATTTAAACACCTTGCTTGTTATATCATCGTCCAAATCGTTGATATATATTAAGAATAATATAGGTCCTAGTACTGATCCCTGTGGTACCCCACTCAATTAATGTAAAACTTTTATAGCGATTGAATGTTCTCCATAGGTGTGTCACTCTAGATATTCTTCTTTTGGCAAAATCAAATTCTACCTCCTCGCAACCCCCAAAGAGCGGCAGAATAATCAGCAAGTTGATTGTGGCCGCCAAAAGGATGATGATGATGACCCTAATTCAAATATTGTGTTTATAATGATAACAGCACTGAACACGTTTTCAGATTATGTGTACATATATGTATGTACACAATATTTGACAGAACTGCACATTTGCAGATCTGACCAACCTCTCCAATCAAGCCACCCCTTTAATCAGGCTGTTTCGTGTCAATCACTTAGGTTATTTGGGGTTCAGCTGTAATTTACAGTATGTTTAAATTTTACTGTTTCTATCGAGAAGAGTTTCATTCTGCACCAACTGTAGTTGGAATAGATTATGCATGAACACATGCTTGTACAAACACACATGCGGCACATACGCATGCATGTACACAAATACATATCCCCGCATGCATGCACACACGCACACACACACACACACACACACACACACACACACACGCAAGCACACACACACACACACGCAAGCACACACACACACGGATTTATGCACGCATGCACACATCCCCAAAGTAATGCGTTAACAGAATCAATTACCTATTGACTGTCCCAGATAAATGCCAGCAGTATCAATATATTTAAAAACAGAGACTTGTCACCTGGAGTATGTTGCTCTGGATGACAGTCTTGTGGTAGTTTCACAAGTGCCGAAAAAAAAATGCAAGAAACTTGATATTAATGTCTCTTCCCCATCACATTTGCCATTGCTATCACACTGACAGGCTCTTTCAAGCACCCTCACTTTAGTGTCAATTTCTCACTTAGAATACAGGATAGTATGTTCTCCTATCTGATATGTTCTTTACGCCATGCAAAAAGTGACAGGTATACCGATTTGGCACAGCATCTCACAGTATGGTGGCATTGCAGTCTCAGTATTATTTGCAGCTTATTATAAATCATTTTTACACCACAGATACGGCCTGAAAATGACCTTCGATATGAAAAGGTCATTTGCTAACCTGATCCTCATTGGCATCATGCCTGCCAAAAGCAGTTGATTGGTTCACTTACCCGGGTATTGAGACAATTTCTGGTTGTGTCAGTTTGACGAATCGCATTATAACCCCTACTGCAGTCCTGCGTATTCTGTGCCTATATGAGCCACAGTGGAAGAAGAACCATCAGAGAACAACCTTAGTGGGTATAGAGGTTGCCTATGTATGCCTGAGTATGCCTGTGGATGCCTATGTATGCCTGCGTAACATGGATAAAATACACACAACGCATCGCACAACTGCAGCCATACCACAAGACACGATCCTCAGGGTCAGAGAACTACCATGCTGTGAAAGATTTCATGGCGAGACGCAAAAATGAAAAGCTGACTCCATGATGTTAGTTTATGGCTGATTGACACAAGCAATTTCTGCCCTGATATGTTGGGCAGTGCTATGTCACACTATAACACACAAGTAAATTGTGCGAGCAATTAGATGAGTGACAATTCTAGACAGCATGACCTAGATACTGACTCATGCCACTCCCAATTTCAGCTTTGATGAAAGGTCACTTGCTGTTGGTCACCGATTGGCTTCTAAATTGCAACATTTAGTGAACAGGGGCCAGCCCTATGTTCATCGGTTTTTACACGAGCAAGACATCACACAACGCACTGTTCTAATTCTGGCTAACATACTAGTCAGTTGAGCCACACAGGAATAGACGAACTGCTTAAAGATGAGTACAATAATATCAAGTTGTCGTCACAGACAATCACGGATAATCATCATCAGCTAGACTTAAGCTAACTTACACTTAGATTTACACTACATGTACTTAAGAGTAACAATGACAGTGTAGTAGCTAAACATTATGATTTTCAGTGGAACCCCTTGATGGACTAGTACCATACATATGATCCTTGAGTAGAAGTTTTTAATTGTGCAGTAGCAAACACTAGATCCTTGATTGGAACCCCTTGATGGGGCAGTAACAAACATGATCCTTGATTGGAACTCTTTGATGGGGCAGTAACAAACTTAACATATGATCCTTGATTGGAACCCCTTGATGGGGCAGTAACAAACATATGATCCTTGATTGGAACCCCTTGATGGGGCAGTAACAAACATATGATCCTTGGTTGGAACCCCTTGATGGGGCAGTAACAAACATATGATCCATGATTGGAACCCTTTCATAGGGCAGTAACAAACTTAACATATCATCCTTGATTGGAACCCCTTGATGGGGCAGTAACAAACATATGATCCTTGATTGGAACCCTTTGATGGGGCAGTAACAAACTTAACATATGATCCTTGATTGGAACCCCTTGATGGGGCAGTAACAAACATATGATCCTTGATTGGAACCCCTAGATGGGGCAGTAACAAACATATGATCCTTGATTGGAACCCTTTGATGGGGCTGTAACAAACTTAACATATGATCCTTAATTGGAACCCCTTGATGGGGCAATAACAACCATATGATCCTTGATTGGAACCCTTTGATGGGGCAGTAACAAATATGATCCTTGACTGGAACCCTTTGATGGGGCAGTAACAAACATATGATCCTTGAATGGAACCCTTTGATGGGGCAATAACAAACATGATCCTTGATTGGAACCCTTTGATGGGGCAGTAACAAACATATGATCCTTGTGTAAAACCATTTGATGGGACAGTACCAAACATATGATCCTTGAGGAGAACCGTTTGATGTGGCAATAACAAACATATGATCCTTGAATGGAACAATTTGATGGGGCAATAACAAACATTTGATCCTTGATTGGAACCCTTTGATGGGGCAGGAACAAACATATGATCCTTGATTGGAACCCTTTGATTGGGCGGTAACAAACATATGATCCTTGATTGAAACCCTTGATGGGGCAGTAACAAACATGATCCTTGATTGGAACTGCTTGACGGGGCAGTAACAGACATATGATCCTTGATTGGAACCCTTTGATGGGGCAGTAACAAACATATGATCCTTGTGTAAAACCATTTGATGGGACAGTAGCAAACATGATCCTTGATTGGAACCTCTTGATGGGGCAGTAACAAACATATGATCCTCGATTGGAATCCTTTGATGGGGCAGTAACAAACATATGATCCTTGATTGGAACCTCTTGATGGGGCAGTAACAAACATGATCCTTGAGTGGAACCATTTGATGGGACAGTAGCAAACATATGATCCTTGATTGGAACCCCTTGATGGGGCAGTAACAAACATATGATCCTTAATTGGAACCCTTTGATGGGGCAGTAACAAACATATGATCCTTGATTGGAACCCTTTGATGGGACAGTAGCAAACACATGATCCTTGAATGGAACCATTTGATGGGGCAGTAACAAACATATGATCCTTGAGTGGAACTATTTGATGGGGCAGTAACAAACATATGATCCTTGAGTGGAACCATTTGATGGGGCAGTAACAAACATATGATCCTTGATTGGAACCCCTTGATGGGGCAGTAACAAAGATATGATCCTTGAGCAGATTTAAATACCGGGCAAGACATATTTTACAAGGTTGCGTGTTTTATTCCATTATCGAAGTGGCTCGTATTTTGCGGGAAACATCCCTATGTTTGCAACTGCACAGTGTGTCTTAATTATACGTTGTACACCATGTAATCATATAGATAATGCTGCTTAACTGTCTTAATGCAGCAGAGTGGCGTCGTTCTTACCTTTCTACACTTTCCTAGTCTCCTATTATTTCCACACAACCTCACCATATTGCTTGCACCAAGTTCATCTCATATTCACTAGTTCGCTAAATGATTTTAAATTGATTTACCCCTTGTGCTGCATTCTTAGCGCTTGCATTGTTAACAAGACATGGGGCAATATTTCCCTTGTGCTACATTCTTAGCACTTGCATTGTTAACAAGACATGGAGCAATATTTCCCTTGTGCTACAGTCTTAGCGCTTGCATTGTTAACAAGACATGGAGCAATATTTCCCTTGTGCTACAGTCTTAGCGCTTGTATTGTTAACAAGACATGGAGCAATATGTCCCTTGTGCTAGTCTTGGCGCCTGCATTGTTAACAAGACATGGAGCAATATTTCCCTTGTGCTACAGTCTTAGCGCCTGCATTGTTAACAAGACATGGAGCAATATTTCCCTTGTCCTACAGTCTTAGCGCCTGCATTGTTAACAAGACATGGAGCAATATTTCCCTTGTACTACAGTCTTAGCGCCTGCATTGTTAACAAGACATGGAGCAACATTTCCCTTGTGCTACAGTCTTAGCGCCTGCATTGTTAACAAGACATGGAGCAATATTTCCCTTGTCCTACAGTCTTAGCACCTGCATTGTTAACAAGACATGGAGCAATGTTTCCCTTGTGCTACAGTCTTAGCGCCTGCATTGTTAACAAGACATGGAGCAATATTTCCCTTGTGCTACAGTCTTAGCACCTGCATTGTTAACAAGACATGGAGCAATGTTTCCCTTGTACTACAGTCTTAGCGCCTGCATTGTTAACAAGACATGGAGCAATGTTTCCCTTGTCCTACAGTCTTAGCACCTGCATTGTTAACAAGACATGGAGCAATGTTTCCCTTGTACTACAGTCTTAGCGCCTGCATTGTTAACAAACATGGAGCAAGGTTTCCCTTGTACTACAGTCTTAGCGCTTGCATTGTTAACAAGACATGGAGCAATGTTTCCCTTGTACTACAGTCTTAGCGCCTGCATTGTTAATAAGACATGGAGCAATACTTCCCTTGTGCTACAGTCTTAGCGCCTGCATTGTTAACAAGACATGGAGCAATATTTCCCTTGTACTACAGTCTTAGTGCCTGCATTGTTAACAAGACATGGAGCAATACTTCCCTTGTATTACAGTCTTAGCGCCTGCATTGTTAACAAGACATGGAGCAATGTTTCCCTTGTACTACAGTCTTAGCGCCTGCATTGTTAACAAGACATGGAGCAATACTTCCCTTGTGCTACAGTCTTAGCGCCTGCATTGTTAACAAGACATGGAGCAATATTTCCCTTGTGCTACAGTCTTAGCGCTTGCATTGTTAACAAGACATGGAGCAATATTTCCCTTGTGCTACAGTCTTAGCGCCTGCATTGTTAACAAGACATGGAGCAATATTTCCCTTGTGCTACAGTCTTAGCGCCTGCATTGTTAACAAGACATGGAGCAATATTTCCCTTGTGCTACAGTCTTAGGGCCTGCTTTGTTAACAAGACATGGAGCAATATTTCCCTTTTGCTACAGTCTTAGCGCCTGCATTGTTAACAAGACATGGAGCAATATTTCCCTTGTGCTACAGTCTTAGCGCTTGCATTGTTAACAAGACATGGAGCAATATTTCCCTTGTGCTACAGTCTTAGCGCCTGCATTGTTAACAAGACATGGAGCAATATTTCCCTTGTCCTACAGTCTTAGCGCTTGCATTGTTAACAAGACATGGAGCAATATTTCCCTTGTCCTACAGTCTTAGCGCCTGCATTTTTAACAAGACATGGAGCAATATTTCCCTTGTGCTACAGTCTTAGCGATTGCATTGTTAACAAGACATGGAGCAATATTTCCCTTGTGCTACAGTCTTAGCGCCTGCATTGTTAACAAGACATGGAGCAATATTTCCCTTGTGCTACAGTCTTAGCGCTTGCATTGTTAACAAGACATGGAGCAATATTTCCCTTATGCTACAGTCTTAGCGCCTGCATTGTTAACAAGACATGGAGCAATATTTCCCTTGTCCTACAGTCTTAGCGCCTGTATTGTTAACAAGACATGGAGCAATATTTCCCTTGTGCTACAGTCTTAGCGCTTGCATTGTTAACAAGACATGGAGCAATATTTCCCTTGTGCTACAGTCTTAGCGCCTGCATTGTTAACAAGACATGGAGCAATATTTCCCTTGTGCTACAGTCTTAGCGCTTGCATTGTTAACAAGACATGGAGCAATATTTCCCTTGTGCTACAGTCTTAGCGCTTGCATTGTTAACAAGACATGGAGCAATATTTCCCTTGTGCTACAGTCTTAGCGCCTGCATTGTTAACAAGACATGGAGCAATATTTCCCTTGTGCTACAGTCTTAGCGCTTGCATTGTTAACAAGACATGGAGCAATATTTCCATTACTATTACTAAACTTTTGCCATAATGAGGAATGTTGTCAAACTGGTGCGCACGTGTGAGTAGTGTGCATGAGTGCATGCATGAATGCAAGCGAGCATGTGTGTTTATGCGTACGAACGAGTGCGTGTGTGTGTGTGTGTGTGTGAGCATGCATGCAAATATCTACCAGTTTACTTTCTAAGACATTATATACAGATGCCTCAAAATACCTGGAGATATTCTGAGCTCTTTGTCTGGAATATAAACAGATAAATATCTTAAATTGATTCTTGAGCGGAACGTTTTAATGGGGCAATAGCTAACATTTCATTCTTCAGTGGAACCTTTTAATAGTGCAATAGCAAACGTTTGATCCTTCGGAAGACTTTGACTTATAATTTCATATAATTCCTACACAACCTTCAAGCAACATTGCTCAGACTACCGGTACGTTATCTTTCAGATTCACACTTTCAGTAACTAATTTCCTTTACATTCTTAGCACTTCCATTACTGAAATTAGTAAGCTTATCCTAGTAGTAGGAATAGTGACTAAACAGTTGCTATGACGATTTTGCTGTTAAACTTTGCTACTAAAGACTGAATGTATCCTACATGGTGTGTGTGTGTGTGTGTGTGTGTGTGTGTGTGTGTGTGTGTGTGTGTGTGTGTGTGTGTGTGTGTGTGTGTGTGTGTGTGTGTGTGCGCGGGAGTGCGTGCCTGCATGCATGTGTGTGTGCATGTGTATGTACTTGTTTGGATACGTCTATTTTACCAGTCAACCTGCTATAACATGTTTATACAGCTTCCTCACAATACCTGTACGCTTCATCCATATCAGTGCTGGAAAAATAACAGACGTACGTCGGAACATTATCCTTGAGTAGAACCTTCTGATGGGGAACTAGCGAACACATGATCCTTGAATTGAACCTTTTGTTGACGTATTAGCAAACATACGATCATTGATTGGAACCTTTCGTTGGGGTAATAGCAAACATACGATCATTGATTGGAACCTTTCGTTGGGGTAATAGCAAACATACGATCATTGATTGGAACCTTTCGTTGGGGTAATAGCAAACATACGATCATTGATTGGAACCTTTCGTTGGGGTAATAGCAAACATACGATCATTGATTGGAACCTTTCGTTGGGGTAATAGCAAACATACGATCATTGATTGGAACCTTTCGTTGGGGTAATAGCAAACAAACGATCATTGATTGGAACCTTTCGTTTGGGGTAATAGCAAACATACGATCATTGATTGGAACCTTTCGTTGGGGTAATAGCAAACATACGATCATTGATTGGAACCTTTTGTTGGCGTAACAGCAAACATACGATCATTGATTGGAACCTTTTGTTGGCGTAACAGCAAACATACGATCATTGATTGGAACCTTTCGTTGGTGTAACAGCAAACATACGATCATTGATTGGAACCTTTCGTTGGCGTAACAGCAAACATACGATCATTGATTGGAACCTTTCATTGGCGTAACAGCAAACATACGATCATTGATTGGAACCTTTCGTTGGCGTAACAGCAAACATACGATCATTGATTGGAACCTTTCGTTGGGGTAACAGCAAACATACGATCATTGATTGGAACCTTTTGTTGGGGTAACAGCAAACATACGATCATTGATTGGAACCTTTTGTTGGGGTAACAGCAAACATAGGATCATTGATTGGAACCTTTTGTTAGCATAACAGCAAACATACGATCATTGATTGGAACCTTTTGTTGGGGTAATAGCAAACATACGATCACTGATTGGAACCTTTTGTTGGCGTAACAGCAAACATACGATCATTGATTGGAACATTGGAACCTTTCGTTGGCGTAACAGCAAACATACGATCATTGATTGGAACCTTTCGTTGGGGTAACAGCAAACATACGATCATTGATTGGAACCTTTTGTTGGGGTAACAGCAAACATACGATCATTGATTGGAACCTTTTGTTGGGGTAACAGCAAACATACGATCATTGATTGGAACCTTTTGTTGGGGTAACAGCAAACATACGATCATTGATTGGAACCTTTTGTTGGGGTAACAGCAAACATACGATCATTGATTGGAACCTTTTGTTGGGGTAACAGCAAACATACGATCATTGATTGGAACCTTTTGTTGGCGTAACAGCAAACATACGATCATTGATTGGAACCTTTTGTTGGGGTAACAGCAAACATACGATCATTGATTGGAACCTTTTGTTGGCGTAACAGCAAACATACGATCATTGATTGGAACCTTTTGTTGGCGTAACAGCAAACATACGATCATTGATTGGAACCTTTTGTTGGCGTAACAACAAACATACGATCATTGATTGGAACCTTTTGTTGGGGTAACAGCAAACATACGATCATTGATTGGAACCTTTTGTTGGCGTAACAGCAAACATACGATCATTGATTGGAACCTTTTGTTGGGGTAACAGCAAACATACGATCATTGATTGGAACCTTTTGTTGGGGTAACAGCAAACATACGATCAGTGATTGGAACCTTTTGTTGGCGTAACAGCAAACATACGATCATTGATTGGAACCTTTTGTTGGCGTAACAGCAAACATACGATCATTGATTGGAACCTTTTGTTGGGGTAACAGCAAACATACGATCATTGATTGGAACCTTTTGTTGGCGTCACAGCAAACATACGATCATTGATTGGAACCTTTTGTTGGGGTAACTGCAAACATACGATCATTGATTGGAACCTTTTGTTGGCGTAACAGCAAACATACGATCATTGATTGGAACCTTTTGTTGGCGTAACAGCAAACATACGATCATTGATTGGAACCTTTTGTTGGGGTAATAGCAAACATACGATCATTGATTGGAACCTTTTGTTGGCGTAACAGCAAACATACGATCATTGATTGGAACCTTTCGTTGGCGTAACAGCAAACATACGATCATTGATTGGAACCTTTTGTTGGGGTAACAGCAAACATACGATCATTGATTGGAACCTTTTGTTGGGGTAACAGCAAACATACGATCATTGATTGGAACCTTTTGTTGGGGTAACAGCAAACATACGATCATTGATTGGAACCTTTTGTTGGGGTAACAGCAAACATACGATCATTGATTGGAACCTTTTGTTGGGGTAACAGCAAGCATACGATCATTGATTGGAACCTTTTGTTGGCGTAACAGCAAACATACGATCATTGATTGGAACCTTTTGTTGGGGTAACAGCAAACATACGATCATTGATTGGAACCTTTTGTTGGCGTAACAGCAAACATACGATCATTGATTGGAACCTTTTGTTGGGGTAACAGCAAACATACGATCATTGATTGGAACCTTTTGTTGGCGTAACAGCAAACATACGATCATTGATTGGAACCTTTTGTCGGCGTAACAGCAAACATACGATCATTGATTGGAACCTTTTGTTGGCGTAACAGCAAACATACGATCATTGATTGGAACCTTTTGTTGGGGTAACAGCAAACATACGATCATTGATTGGAACCTTTTGTTGGCGTAACAGCAAACATACGATCATTGATTGGAACCTTTTGTTGGCGTAACAGCAAACATACGATCATTGATTGGAACCTTTTGTTGGCGTCACAGCAAACATACGATCATTGATTGGAACCTTTTGTTGGGGTAACAGCAAACATACGATCATTGATTGGAACCTTTTGTTGGCGTAACAGCAAACATACGATCATTGATTGGAACCTTTTGTTGGGGTAACAGCAAACATACGATCATTGATTGGAACCTTTTGTTGGCGTAACAGCAAACATACGATCATTGATTGGAACCTTTTGTTGGCGTAACAGCAAACATACGATCATTGATTGGAACCTTTTGTTGGGGTAACAGCAAACATACGATCATTGATTGGAACCTTTTGTTGGCGTAACAGCAAACATACGATCATTGATTGGAACCTTTTGTTGGCGTAACAGCAAACATACGATCATTGATTGGAACCTTTTGTTGGCGTAACAGCAAACATACGATCATTGATTGGAACCTTTTGTTGGGGTAACAGCAAACATACGATCATTGATTGGAACCTTTTGTTGGCGTAACAGCAAACATACGATCATTGATTGGAACCTTTTGTTGGCGTAACAGCAAACATACGATCATTGATTGGAACCTTTTGTTGGCGTAACAGCAAACATACGATCATTGATTGGAACCTTTTGTTGGGGTAACAGCAAACATACGATCATTGATTGGAACCTTTTGTTGGCGTCACAGCAAACATACGATCATTGATTGGAACCTTTTGTTGGGGTAACAGCAAACATACGATCATTGATTGGAACCTTTTGTTGGCGTAACAGCAAACATACGATCATTGATTGGAACCTTTTGTTGGGGTAACAGCAAACATACGATCATTGATTGGAACCTTTTGTTGGCGTAACAGCAAACATACGATCATTGATTGGAACCTTTTGTTGGGGTAACAGCAAACATACGATCATTGATTGGAACCTTTTGTTGGCGTAACAGCAAACATACGATCATTGATTGGAACCTTTTGTTGGGGTAACAGCAAACATACGATCATTGATTGGAACCTTTTGTTGGCGTAACAGCAAACATACGATCATTGATTGGAACCTTTTGTTGGCGTAACAGCAAACATACGATCATTGATTGGAACCTTTTGTTGGCGTAACAGCAAACATACGATCATTGATTGGAACCTTTCGTTGGTGTAACAGCAAACATACGATCATTGATTGGAACCTTTCGTTGGCGTAACAGCAAACATGTGATGTTTGAAAGTATCGTTTCGATGGGGTAGTAACATACAGATGTGATCCTTGAAAGGATAATTTTGATGTGAGAGTAACACACATAATACTGGTATGATCCTTGAGTGGAACCCTTTGATGGAGTAGTAACAAACATATACAGAGAGAGGGCAGTGACTGCTGCCTGGGTAAAGGAAGAAATCCACATCGGAAAACATTTCATAGAATATCACTGTATACCATGCAAAAGACAGAAAGACCACTTCAAATATACAAGTAAAGAAAGATACCCAGGTGTTTACGATTGCAACACTGGTTATGCAGTTGGTCTAGTTCAACGTTCAATCTTTGCAAGTTCTAATCAGAGATAGAATAATAATAATACAGCATTTCTTCAGTGCTAATTCCCGCATAGCGGATCGATGCGCTGTACAAGCGATAAACTAAATGTATATTAATATATTAAAAACTTCAGTGCTAATTCCCGCATAGCGGATCGATGCGCTGTACAAGCGATAAACTAAATGTATATTAATATATTAAAAACTTCAGTGCTAATTCCCACATAGCGGATCGATGCGCTGTACAAGCGATAAACTAAATGTATATTAATATATTAAAAACTTCAGTGCTAATTCCCGCATAGCGGATCGATGCGCTGTACAAGCGATAAACTAAATGTATATTAATATATTAAAAACTTCAGTGCTAATTCCCGCATAGCGGATCGATGCGCTGTACAAGCGATAAACTAAATGTATATTAATATATTAAAAACTTCAGTGCTAATTCCCGCATAGCGGATCGATGCGCTGTACAAGCGATAAACTAAATGTATATTAATATATTAAAAACTTCAGTGCTAATTCCCACATAGCGGATCGATGCGCTGTACAAGCGATAAACTAAATGTATATTAATATATTAAAAACTTCAGTGCTAATTCCCACATAGCGGATCGATGCGCTGTACAAGCGATAAACTAAATGTATATTAATATATTAAAAACTTCAGTGCTAATTCCCACATAGCGGATCGATGCGCTGTACAAGCGATAAACTAAATGTATATTAATATATTAAAACCTTCAGTGCTAATTCCCACATAGCGGATCGATGCGCTGTACAAGCGATAAACTAAATGTATATTAATATATTAAAACCTTCAGTGCTAATTCCCACATAGCGGATTGATGCGCTGTACAAGCGATAAACTAAATGTATATTAATATATTAAAAACTTCAGTGCTAATTCCCACATAGCAGATCGATGCGCTGTACAAGCGATAAACTAAATGTATATTAATATATTAAAAACTTCAGTGCTAATTCCCGCATAGCGGATCGATGCGCTGTACAAGCGATAAACTAAATGTATATTAATATATTAAAAACTTCAGTGCTAATTCCCACATAGCGGATCGATGCGCTGTACAAGCGATAAACTAAATGTATATTAATATATTAAAAACTTCAGTGCTAATTCCCGCATAGCGGATCGATGCGCTGTACAAGCGATAAACTAAATGTATATTAATATATTAAAAACTTCAGTGCTAATTCCCGCATAGCGGATCGATGCGCTGTACAAGCGATAAACTAAATGTATATTAATATATTAAAAACTTCAGTGCTAATTCCCGCATAGCGGATCGATGCGCTGTACAAGCGATAAACTAAATGTATATTAATATATTAAAAACTTCAGTGCTAATTCCCGCATAGCGGATCGATGTGCTGTACAAGCGATAAACTAAATGTATATTAAAAACTTCAGTGCTAATTCCCGCATAGCGGATCGATGCGCTGTACAAGCGATAAACTAAATGTATATTAATATATTAAAAACTTCAGTGCTAATTCCCGCATAGCGGATCGATGCGCTGTACAAGCGATAAACTAAATGTATATTAAAAACTAAACACTGGTTTTATGACATATAATACTGAACATTAAAATAGAAACACTAATTTTAAGACAAATAATACTAAAATAAACACAACAGCTTTAGATGGGCACATATTGTCCATGAGAGGCAAACTGAAGACACCACATGGCAGATACCACAATGTTAGCATCTCAAATCCAATCAAATAAGCAAGTCATTTTTTACTTAAATCGACCTTTGACATAGGGGTTGGATTGGTAAACTGTCTTTTGTGACCTTCTTCTACAAGCCTTGGTGTTATCATGTGTGTCATATATTGGGGACACAAAATAATACTAAAGAAGCTAGACATTTATTAGAAATTCAAGATGCTATTGTTTTTTCTGTCATTTATTAAAAGGTAAGTTCTTTTACTGTCTTTGTATTGCTTTAATGATTTCTTAAATTATGTAATTTCTTTAAAAAAAAAACATAAACCTGTCATACCATACAATACAGAATATGTTGAGTAAGAATTTATTATTGGTGGTTTGCAACCTTAATTAGTCATCTTCCATGTGAACAAGATCACATTTTTGACTCTGTTATCATGAAATGGCTCACTATTCGTGGGAATCATCCCTAAGTCTGCAAATGCACAGTGTCTCTTAATTATACGTTTTAATACCACATAATGATTCAAACGATGCTGCTTCACTGTCTTAACACAGTTCTTATCTTTCTACACTTTTCTAATACTTACTGGTATGCAAGCAAGTGTGTGTGTGTGTGTGTGTGTGTGTGTGTGTGTGTGTGTGTGTGTGTGTGTGTGTGTGTGTGTGTGTGTGTGTGTGTGTGTGTGTCTTTGTGTGTGTGTGCGTGTATGCATGCGTGTTTGTGTGTCTGTGTGTCTGTCTGTCAATCTTGGTGTGTGCACGTAAGCATGCTTGCATATTTTTACCAGTCTACCTTCTAAAACATGTTACAAAGAAGCCTGAAAATACATTCAAACTTTCACAGAAGATCTGGAACAGCGAAAGACCAGTGTTGGCACGTTTCTGACAGGACTGTCTCTATCATGGTTTAAAGCATGGTTTCTAAATTAAATTAAAATGTCAGAAACTGGCATTTTATTTAATGTGTAGACAGTATTTTAAATCAATGCAGCAATGCATTAGTAACACGGCACTAGTTATATACAATGGCAACTTTTATTCTTTTGTAGTTTATTATATTTAGATTTTCTTGATTTTGTTAGCAGATAGAAATTAATGTAGAAGTAATTTGTGCTTATCTGAAAATTACTGACGCCAGTCGATTCGGCCGTAAATATAATGATTTAATGGCTTGAAAAATGAAGTTTAAAACTGATTTAGATGGAAAAATGTGTGACAGTAGGCTGAGCAGATCAACATTGCAGGTATGATATCAACTTCTTGAAACTCAGTGCCAGTCAATGTATTTGATCATGATGACGGTAAAAACTTTGAATATTTACAATGTGGATCGAGTCAGAAATATGGAGTTTTTTTAAATAATAATATAATATTAACTTAATATATCTGATGAACTTTGGCCATGAGTGAGATACAATCCATGAAGGTCTGTGCCAATCATCCGGTTAGACTGTGAAGACAATGATGCAAAAAACATTGAAAGAGATTATGTATTCTAGTTCTTAAACTGATATGTTTATCTTTTAAAAATGAAAGCCGCATTCCAATTAAGAATGATCTTAGTTAGGTTTATGGTTGTGAGTGGATATTTAGTTTGTGTTGAACTGTTGAACACACACTTTACGTAAGCTAAAGAATGGCTTGTTTGGTGCAAAACATTTTAAGTAACATTTAAATGCATGAACAAAGATGATGATAATCTGGCTTACGGACTGGACAAGGCGGCATCTCCACTCAACAATGAACAGATACTGAAACAATGGCAACAGAAATGTTGATGCAAAATCTTTGCCACTGAAATTTGAAGTTGTCACATAAAAGTGTTTAATGATATATGATTTACCTGCACTATATCAGTTGTATTCTTGATTTGCACAGTATGCGTCTGCAATGTAAACAAATATATTTGGCTAAACAAAATTGAGCCTCTCGTTGTGGAAATGATCCGTAACATTTTGTTGGCATGGGCCAATTAGCACATGGTTATTTTTCCTAGGAATGTCCTTGAATATACCATGTTATACCATGGTAAACATCATAGTGTTATGGCGATGGTAAATATCATGGTATACCATAGTTTCCAATGATATACTATATTAGATCATGGTGTATTTTCATAAGAGTGCATCATTCAAAATGTGAATAATTTTTGTTTTTTAGTGATAACTATGGAGAAAACAGTTTGTATGTTTTCCAGCTATGAAAGGGACACACAGCTATGTTGGTAACGAAGAAAACGAACGAGGTATAAAATCAAAGCAAATAAGCAATAAGCATTTTACTTGAATTTATCTTTGACTAAGGGGATAGTGATGGTGAATACTCTTTCGTGATTTTTGTGTGCATGTGTGCGAGTATGCATGTATGTGTATAGGGTGCACGCATGCATGTGTGTGTGATTGTGTGTCCTTGTGTGCTTGCGTGTCCATGTGTGTGTTTTCATGTATGTGTGTGCGTGTGTGTGTGTGTGGGTGTTTCTAAGTGTGTGTTTCTGTGTTTTTCTGTGTGTGTGTGTGTGTGTGTGTGTGTGTGCGTGTGTGTTTCTGTGTGTCTGTGTGTGTGTGTCTGTGTGTCTGTGTGTCTGTGTGTGTGTCTGTGTGTGTGTGTGTGTGTCTGTGTGTGTGTGTGTGTGTGTCTGTGTGTGTGTGTGTGTGTGTATGTTTCTGTGTGTCTGTGTGTATGTTTCTGTGTGTGTGTGTGTGTGTGTGTGTGTGTGTGTGTGTGTGTGTGTGTGTGTGTGTGTGTGTGTGTGTGTGTGTGTGTGTGTGTTTCTGTGTGTGTGTGTGTGTGTATGTATGTGTGTGTGTGTGTGTGTGTGTGTGTGTGTGTGTGTGTGTGTGTGTGTGTGTGTGTGTGTGTGTGTGTGTGTGTGTGTGTGTGTATGTATGTGTGTGTGTGTGTGTGTGTGTGTTTCTGTGTGTGTTTCTGTGTGTGTGTGTGTGTGTGTGTGTGTGTGTGTGTGTGTGTGTGTGTGTGTGTGTGTGTGTGTGTGTGTGTGTGTGTGTGTGTGTGTGTGTGTTTCTGTGTGTGTGTGTGTGTGTGTGTGTGTGTGTGTGTGTGTGTGTGTGTGTGTGTGTGTGTGTGTGTGCGTGCGTCTGCGTGTGTCTGTGTGCATGTGTGTGTGTCTGCGTGTGCCTGCGTGTGTCTGTGTGTGTCTTTATCTGCATGTGTCTGTGTGTCTGTGTGGATGCCATGCATGCATACTTTGACCAGTCTACCTTCTAAAACACATTATACATATGCCTAAAAATACCTGAATTTTTTCACTTACAGTTCTTATTCCTGGAACACAAACAGACAACTGTCTGAATAAACCAAACAATAGTAGAGAAAAGAGAAGAAACTTAACAAGCCAGCTGATTACAACTACCTGTGTTTATGTGTTGGCCGCAGGAATTCTGACCTACAAACCAGGCAAAACTAGTCCACCATGTCCACTAAGAACAGTGCTTTCGTCTCAAAACTAGTCCACCATGTCCACTAAGAACAGTGCTTTCGTCTCAAAACTAGTCCACCATGTCCACTAAGAACAGTGCTTTCGTCTCAAAACTAGTCCACCATGTCCACTAAGAACAGTGCTTTCATCTCAAAACTAGTCCACCATGTCCACTAAGAACAGTGCTTTCGTCTCAAAACTATGATGTGATAAAAACAAAACATATGTTCATAACAAATATGCACAGAAAAAGTGTTTCTGTGTCGACTTCCATTCCATCCTCTTCACAATATCTGTCAACTTAGGGATCATCCCAGAACGACAATGTCTGATATCAGATGAAATTACATTTATTTGGGCTCAGCCACCCACCCCGTCCTTCGTTTGGGGGAAGGGGGGGTCAGAGGCAGTTTCATCTGGCATCGGACATCAATATTTTACGTTTCACACCGATAGTGTTAATATACCGATTTCATTATATCAATGTTTACAAACCTTTATCTGATGGAGGATTGGGGGGGGGGGCTAATGCCAGATGAATGTAATTTCATCTGATATAAGACAATGACGTTCTGAGACCTTCCCTTCACTACCTCTATCAGCAGACATTTCACCTTCCAACATCCCCACATTCAAGAAAAACCCTCTACGTTAGTGTCCATGATTTCTCACAACTAGACAACACAATATCTGTTCGTGCCCCAACCATGCCAGTTTTCTTCTCTTGACAGTTGCCAGTAGAGGTTCTTGTTGGGATTTCATCTAAAGGCACTACTAATAAGCCATACAGCAATGTTCTTAATGATTTCATTACTGTACAATCAACACTGTCCACTCTGCCGAGTCAATAATAAGCATCAACATAAACCCTTCTGTCACACATCGGCTACAAATGTGTGTACATAAAGGGCGATTTACCTGCGATACACTACTGGGGGTTAACGTGCGATACGCTACTGGGGGTTAACCTACACTACACTACTGGGGGTTAACCTGCGATACACAACTGGGGGTTAACCTACAATACACTATTGGGGGTTAACCGACAATACACTACTGGGGATTAACCTGCAATACACTACTGGGGGTTAACCTGCGATACACTACTGGGAGTTAACCTGCAATACACTACTGGGGGGTTAACCTGCAATATATTACTGGGAGTTAACCTGCAATACACTACTGGGAGTTAACCTGCAATACACTACTGGGGGTTAACCTTCAATACACTACTGGGAGCTAACCTACAATACACTACTAGGGTTACTTGCACACAGGTGATACTAAAAATTTGGGTACCTTTCTTTTGTCAGATGAAGCGTGCCAGAAAAGTTGTAGAGGTGTCGGTTGGGGACTTCACACTCCACTAAACCAGACATACCAAGCAGCTCGGTATGTGTGAGCACCCCAGCTGTCAGAGGGACACCCTGTCAACACAAACACACAGTCAACACAAACACACGGTCATCACAAACACACGGTAATCACAAACACTTGGTAATCACAAACAGTCGGTCATCACAAACACTCGGTCAACACAAACACTCAGTCATCACAAAAACATGGTTATCACAAACACACAGTCATCACAAACATACGGTCAACAAAAACACAGTCATCACAAACACATCATCACAAACACGTCATCACAAACACATGGTCATCACAAACACACGGTCAACACAAACACACGGTCAACACAAACACACGGTCAACACAAATGCACGGTCATCGCAAACACACGGTCATCACAAACACTCGGTCATAACAAACACTCGGTCATCACAAACACACGGTCATCACAAAAACATGGTTATCACAAACACACAGTCATCACAAACACACGGTCAACAAAAACACAGTCATCACAAACACATGGTCATCACAAACACACGGTCAACACAAACACACGGTCAACACAAACACACGGTCAACACAAACACACGGTCAACACAAACACAAGGACAACACAAACACACGGTCAACACAAACGCACGGTCAACACAAATGCAACGGTCAACACAAACACAAGGACAACACAAACACACGGTCAACACAAACACACGGTCAACACAAACATATGGTCATCACAAACACACGGTCAGCACAAACACATGGTCAACAGAAACACGGTCAACACAAAGACACAGTCATCACAAAGACATGGTCAACACAAACGCACGGTCAACACAAACACATGGACAACACAAACACACGGTCATCACAAACACATGCATATGGTTAACACAAAGACACGGTCAACACAAATACACGGTCATCACAAAGACACGGTCAACACAAATGCAAGGACAACACAAACACACGGTCAACACAAACATAATGGTCATCACAAACACACGGTCAGCACAAACACATGGTCAGCACAAACACACGGTTATCACAAAGACACGGTCAGCACAAACACAAGGTCAACACAAACACACGGTCAACACAAACACGGTTAACACAAAGACATGGTCATCACAAAGACATGGTCAACACAAACGCACGGTCAACACAAACACATGGACAACACCAACACACGGTCATCACAAACACATGCACACGGTCAACACAATGACACGGTCAACACAAAGACACGGTCATCACAAAGACATGATCAACACAAAGACACGGTCATCACAAAGACACGGACAACACAAACACAAGGTCATCACAAACACACGGTCAACACAAACACACAGTCAACACAAACACACAGTCATCACAAACACACGGACAACACAAACACACGGTCAACACAACTGCACGGTCAACACAAATGCACAGTCAACACAAACGCATAGTCAACACAAACACACGGTCATCACAAACGCACGGTCAACACAAACACACGATCAACAAAAACACACGGTCAACACAAACACACGGTCAACAAAAATGCACAGTCAACACAAACGCACGGTCAACACAAACGCACGGTCAACACAAACGCACGGTCAACACAAACATGTGGTGGTCAGAGGGACAATGTCAACACAAACATGTGTGCATTAAATTATATTAATTTATTTGTTTTGAGATGAGATGACAAGTGACGCTGAGATGAAGTCTCACTGATATGACGGAGAAACGCTGTTGACAAACCTGCCGGATCTTCAGATTTGTTTCTCCGTCCAAATTCGCTGTTTCAATGTAGCACATTCCCTGTGGCTCACTGTCAAATACGACAATCAGTTAGTGGAAAGTTATGTAGCACTTTCTTCATTTTTCAAAGTTCCGCCAGTCACTGCATATCAACATTGATAAGCTGCCCAATCGTGATAAACGTTGATACGGGACAAATCTGTGTAAATGTTGCCTACATGATACTGCACGAATGATAACTGGATTAGTGTGGTCACATCAAAAGATGTGTCCAATGATAACATTAAGTCATTCAACACAATAAAACAGACTTGTAGCTTCCTTTGGAGCCTCACATATTTCTAATATCTTTATTTATTCACAAATTATTACAGTAATAGCATAACTTGGAAACACATTCTCTCCCCAATCTATTTGCTATGAATGGCTTACAGTTGGTTGAAGTTATCCTGTTACAAAGGTAAAAGATAACTTCTTATATAGCACAGTATTCAATCATTGGGACCATTCAAAGCACTTTACACTTTACTCCCTGGCAGACCTGTTCAATCGAATACCATCTTGATTTCTCTGGGAAGCATTCAGCCATGCTGCACTAACTTAGGTGTGGTTTCCTAACAATGATGGTACAGGAGTCATCCAGTTTAAGTTAAATATTACTCTAGTTCTTTCGTATGGTTCTATCTGATCACTGTTTAGCAGATGGCAGTGCAGGAGCATCAACAGGAAAAGAACAAATGAAGGCCCAGTATCGAGGCCAGTCTCACCCCGGGCCCAGACTACAGTAGGAAAGAGGAGAGCACCAACAAATACCTCTGTTTTAATTTAAAATAATTTAACAAAATATTATTAAGAAAAAACTTCACACGTCTACCAGCTTCTCACCTTGAAGAAAGTAAAATAAGATCACATGGGAAGAAGCTGCTGTTGAGGACCTTGACGATATCGCCCACGTGTACCTCTGTCCACTTGATCTGCTCCCAGTTGTCATTACGTAGAACTACAACAAACACAATCGACCTTATGACCTTTGGGCGTAAGAAATCATTGACAAACCGCCACATTTCTCTCACCATGCAATATGTTTTACAAGAACCCTGATGCGTGTATATACAATACAGTACATGTACCTGCAAACATATTTTCCAGTTTTATTTTGTTGAAAGTTGAAGTTATCTGCCGACTGTGCTAATGCCAGATGTGTGAATGTTTAAAAACGAAATTAATAAAAACTTCAGAAGGGCAGTTTACACGACAGAGTTATAATAAATGTCTGACTCTTGATATGCCAAAGGCTTTGTTATCTACTTGCCATAAATCAGGTCTTTTGTTCTGGGTGGCAATATTAATAAATCTCTTGTTAAAGTTTGTATTGCGAGCACTACTCACCTTTAACAACTCTCTGGTTGATCTTTCCATCGGCTCTGTGTCGCTTCTACAAAATATGAAAAACAAAATCTTGTGTTTCCATATCTGCTGCATGCATATATATTTTATGGCAAATGTTGCATATCTGTAATGTTTATGCACATGTTGCATGCTTGTATTGGCTATACTAAAGCACATTTTTTGCATGAGTACTTTTCTGTGTTTGCGTTTCGTGTTTGTGTTATCACACCAGCTGCACGTGTGTCCCGTTTATATGTCTGCTCAAAGTTGCTATTGTCTCTGACATATAAGTACTGCACACATGATACATGTTAGGACTGTCTGAAGTACCACTACATGTCTGTATTGTGGCGAATCTGCTCAAGTTTACATACTTTCTACATACTTTCAGCATCCTTACACCATGGCACATGCAGTAGTGACTAAGCAACACGGATAAGCAGCATCAACTGAGGGCACAAAACTAACAGAAACGTTCAACCAGTCATTTAGACCATTTAAGTTTTCCAAATGCAAGTTTACTTGTCCATCAGTGGAAGTGATCAAATTAGCAAGTTATCCCCCAAAATATCATTATCTTCCTTCAACCGTGTACTCTAAATTGAGATGAGCTGCTCGAGTGCTAATAAAACATCACATTGCAGTTTACAATACAAATATATACTAATAAAATATTTCTTTATAAGGTTTCATGGATCCAATCAAAAATACATAAATCTACAATATCTTGCGTGCAAGTTATGCATGTTTACAGTGCGTGCTGCATGTTTACGCCATCTGCTGCATGTCCAGAGTGCTGTGGCTAACTCACCACATCTTCGATGATCTCTTTTAAAGCTGACAAGCAGAGGATGAAGAGCAGAGGCATGGCAGTAGTGTAGCGCCCCGTTGGAGACACGTTCGGGATTTGCTGCAATCAGAAATAAAAGTTATTGGGCAAGTCAAGTAAAGCATCCTCGCACTGCCGATTATGTCAGTACCAGCCAGCAGTATCCCCGGCTGATCGCTTTGTGAAACTCTGAATTTAAGCTCAGTCTATGAAATCTCTCACTAGATCACAGGATCTCGGCAAGTCAGATGGTCAAAATAAAACTAATTTCAACCAGTCGTGGCTTGTGTTAGATGCAATGTTTAGGAAGTAGAAACAATTATTCGAATACACAATACCACTCAACTGCTCGTGCTGATGGGCGAAGGGGTCATTATATATTGGGATTCCCAGAAGTCGTTTATCCGTCTTCAAATTGGGGCGGGTATTTGCGCTGACTCAGCTAACTTCCGTACTTTGCATAGGAGATCAGCTAGTTTTGCATGGCAAACAGCCCTGGCTTGCGAGGATGAGGTAAAGCGAATTTACAAAAATTTTCGTCAGTTAACTAAAACCCAGTAACTTGGGGGCTTCATATATTGAAAACGTTTGAATTCTCAGTTATATTTCATATCATTTCATATTTTAAACTTTAAAGCTGAAGTAAATATGACAGGCTGCAATGGATAGTTGATAAGGGTTTGCCGAAGAGGTATTCTGTTCAATGATCGTTACAAAATGTTATAACATTCTTGGTTCACATTAAAATTTATAAAAATAATTTAGACATTTTGTATAAAAACAGGAAATTTAAGTGGACTTTATACTACTGCTACTGGTTAGCTATGTCTCTTTAGATGGTAAGTAAAACCTCACCTGCATCATGGCAACAAAGAGGAAGAAGACATTGGCGTATCTGCGGAACTGTTCAAAGAGAAACTTGGGAAAGAATGTCCACAGGTTGTACTTGCCGGTGCTGCAAGGTAGACACAGAGCAGGTGTAAACACACACAGGTTGTACTTGCCGGTGCTGCAAGGTAGACACAGAGCAGGTGTAAACACACACAGGTTGTACTTGCCGGTGCTGCAAGGTAGACACAGAGCAGGTGTAAACACACACAGGTTGTACTTGCCGGTGCTGCAAGGTAGACACAGAGCAGGTGTAAACACACACAGGTTGTACTTGCCGGTGCTGCAAGGTAGACACAGAGCAGGTGTAAACACACACAGGTTGTACTTGCCGGTGCTGCAAGGTAGACACAGAGCAGGTGTAAACACACACAGGTTGTACTTGCCGGTGCTGCAAGGTAGACACAGAGCAGGTGTAAACACACACAGGTTGTACTTGCCGGTGCTGCAAGGTAGACACAGAGCAGGTGTAAACACACACAGGTTGTACTTGCCGGTGCTGCAAGGTAGACACAGAGCAGGTGTAAACACACACAGGTTGTACTTGCCGGTGCTGCAAGGTAGACACAGAGCAGGTGTAAACACACACAGGTTGTACTTGCCGGTGCTGCAAGGTAGACACAGAGCAGGTGTAAACACACACAGGTTGTACTTGCCGGTGCTGCAAGGTAGACACAGAGCAGGTGTAAACACACACAGGTTGTACTTGCCGGTGCTGCAAGGTAGACACAGAGCAGGTGTAAACACACACAGGTTGTACTTGCCGGTGCTGCAAGGTAGACACAGAGCAGGTGTAAACACACACAGGTTGTACTTGCTGGTGCTGCAAGGTAGACACAGAGCAGGTGTAAACACACACAGGTTGTACTTGCCGGTGCTGCAAGGTAGACACAGAGCAGGTGTAAACACACACAGGTTGTACTTGCCGGTGCTGCAAGGTAGACAGAGCAGGTGTAAACACACACAGGTTGTACTTGCCGGTGCTGCAAGGTAGACACAGAGCAGGTGTAAACACACACAGGTTGTACTTGCCGGTGCTGCAAGGTAGACACAGAGCAGGTGTAAACACACACAGGTTGTACTTGCTGGTGCTGCAAGGTAGACACAGAGCAGGTGTAAACACACACAGGTTGTACTTGCTGGTGCTGCAAGGTAGACACAGAGCAGGTGTAAACACACACAGGTTGTACTTGCTGGTGCTGCAAGGTAGACACAGAGCAGGTGTAAACACACACAGGTCATACCATTTACAGGTCTGTTCGTTTTTACCACAAAATCGTGTTATACAGTATCAAATATGTCACCCCCCCCCCCCCACATCAAACCAGGTATTAAGTTGCACAGGCCAATTCGGCACAAGACCCAAAAGTAGCTGTCCAGGTCGTGTCCCATCAATTTTGTTGTGATTTTGGCAGAAATGCACACCACATAGTGTCATCTTTCACTGTCCAGTTTATTTGTCTTAACAAATAACGCAAAACAAATAAATTACCTGCACTTACCAACTAACACACCAAGAAACAATAAACAGTACGAGTCAAAATGACTTAGTTTCTCAAAACGTTGTTTTTTGAAGGCCAGACTTTTTATTACCTGTTTTACGGGCAAAATAGTCCAGAAAGTAATGACGGGAATCGGAATAAAACTAAATTAAAATGTCAGGAAAAAAGATCATAGTGCATGTTCAAATGTGTAACATTTAAATAATAACATGTGTGGCTACATGAAAATTAATATAACTCTCCAGTGTTACTTGTTATCCCATCAATGACACACAGCTGTGTGAAATGTATCGAAAATAATTTGTATTACTTTTTGGTTTCGTTCTGTTTCTGACACTGATAGATTGACATATCTACTTCACAATAAAGATTGCTTTAGCAGTTACTCAATGACAATAAAAATCTGAATCAATGAAAAACGCCAAAAGTTGTCCATGTTTATGCCTTGACAATGACCGTGTTCGTTCACAGTACGCCATTTTGTTTGGTATTAAAACAACTGCCGTCTTCTTGGCTATCTTTCAGTTATGTCAGTAGTCATACCCCTTTTTGTCAAAAATTTTCCCACGTTGAAACCAGGTCCCAAATCCCAACGATCTCCTTATTTAGCTTTAGACTTATGCAAATGAGACATGGAATTGGCTGTAGTTCTCAAAACGGGGCATGGAACAATCCCACAATGCTGTGTTGTTTAATTTCCTGTTTATATTATTTGAAGTTGTTGCTATGGAGAATAATTTGACAGCTGATAAACAAACGATATACTTTGTAAAAAAGAGAGTTTAATCAAGATGCCGCCGAGGAAATAGAAAATGTACGGAAGAATCTGAGTGTGTGCAATGCACAAATGCTTCGATAGCCCAATGTCGTTGAACGTTCAACAACTTTGGGCTATCGGATGCATCGTGGGCATTCCCATGGACCGAATCGCAGCTGGTCGCAGCGTACGGCTGATAGGTTACAATTTCATGCAGGGGTGACAGTATTTAATGTAATAGTTGTTAACGTCATATTCAAAGAAAAGTATGCGTGCGCGGTAGCTACCATTGTTAAAAGGCGACATGGCCAAAACTGTTCGATTCAAACCCCATACAATAGCAGGGCATTTTCTCTCATGAACAGCAAGATACTTTATTTACGATTTAACACGTTCAGTTAATAAATAATGACATTGGCGGCAATAAAAAATTAACACTGTGAATTTTATTTTTATTCTAGATCCAGGAAATTAATGTCGGCAGGCCCGGGTAGAACATGTAATATAAAAAGTCTGGCGTTAGCAATAAATAAAAGACCACTGAAGAAATTTCAACAAATGAGGCATCATTATAAAGCTCACCGTCTGTGGGATCCAAACTGGTACAAAACTCATTTCATAATTTTGCGACATAATACCCTCTTCACTCTTCACATACATCTATTATAATGTACTGACTGCCCAAATATTTTTAATGAACCATTTGTTATTGTTGACATCTAAGTGACTCGGGAGGAGACAGTTTGTTTACATGACACTGACAGCACGAAGCGTTTGTAGACGTCATCCAAGGTCTCACTACTGCCGAGATGGATATGTGTGCATCATGTATAATATCACCACACCCACAGAAGTATCCCAGCTCGCTATTTAGGCACTTGTGTGACAGATTGCCGATTTTACTTTTTAGTCGGTGGGTCTGTCTATGGTGTACCTGCTGCTTGTTTGTATTGTTTATGGTATATATGAAGGCATCGTTGTATTGTTCTATAGAATACTTGCTGCGTTACTGCATTATCTATAGCATTCCTGTTGTATCTTTATATTGTTTACACTTTACAGCATACACAAACATGTTTATATATATATATATATATACATATATATGGTCATATATATATATATATATATATATTATAGTCGAACCTCACTTTATGTTCACCTCGGTAATACAGTCACCTTGCAATTAAGGTCACCTTAGGATAGTCCCAATTTTGTTACATATATACAGTAAAGTATAGGAAATTAGTCTCACTAATACGGTCACGCATATATCTTGTGTAGCATACCTGCTGTGGAATTACTGTTATATCAAACCATTAAATGAAACATATTATTATAGTATTTCTGTGGTGAGAACAGCACAAACACATTGTCATAGATTAAACCTAAACGCAAGCATTTTAAATGCCCTAATCCAAGCGTACAGAGCCAACATTGACATCCTAGTGGAGTGAGTCAGTGCTTATATTTAATGTAGGGAAAGATTGCAAACACTGATTGCCTAGTAAACAACAGGTAACAGGCCAAGACACTTGTACTTGTGACAGTGGCCCTATCACCCAGTATGCTGTATAAATTGATTAGGTCAGTTGTAAGAGACGCAGGTGTGCTATGTGGCCAGTCAGCAAGGCCACTGCTGCTGGTCTAGCCACCAAACTAGGCCAGCAACTGGTTACCCAAGTACACGGTCACCAGCTGTATTTTCATATCTTGACATTTAGCTATTTTAATAATAATATTTATGTTCAAACAACAGAAGAACCCCCCAAAATGGCCTACTCTCTGAAACGGCCATCCTTGAAAACGACCACTATATCACAGATTTTTCCATTGAAACCCGTGTTGAACTAATTCTGTAAAATGCCACCCCCCACCATTACTCCATAATGCAACCAGATGTCCTACTTTTGTAGATTATATTTATATGTATGTATGTATGTACATAGTTTTGCCAGAACTGCACACCTGTATATCTGACCTGACTCTAATCAGGCCACCCCTAAAATCAGGCCATTAGTCACCCAGGTGGTAGCTTTCAGTGTAAAGTGCTTTGAGAAGTCCTATGGACTAGATATAAGAACTTACCTTAAGCTTTAATAATAATAATAATCTTTATTACCTGAAATACAGGAAATCTGTTTGCCATCACAGCTAAACAGAGGGATTCTGTTGTGTACTGGCCCTGTATTATTATAATATTTACCACTTAAATAAGAGTTACACAGACATTTATAAGCAGCAGTTGTATTAATAATTTCAGCAGTTATATTCATAATTAAAAGTGTAGTTATTTAAAAAAATTATTTCAACACTACATTACTGGCATACATACAGCTTTTAAAATCTATATCTCAGTGATGCGGTGAACGCCAAACCACTGAGACATCCAATTCTCCCTCTCCTGACACCCAGACAAACACCCGGGCCTTGAGCTTAGAAATAAATGGACACATCCATCCATGCTACAGAGAATGCTGGTGTATGTACATGGCTGTAAAACATGTCAACAACATCAATGGTTACAATGGTTGTTTACAATGCTGGTTGATGTCATAAAGAATACAATTTCGGATAAACAAATTGACCGGTCTTCTTGAAAACTATGTAGTACATGCACGAACCACACTGATGCTCTGCTTGGAACACACTGAAGCACCACTTGCACACACTGACGCACCACTCACCTGATAGCATTGTCACAGAAGTGAGACGTCTGGGGTTGGCCAATGAGTATCACTCTCTGTTCTGTGTGCGATGCTGCCATCGCAGCCACTGTCGGAGACTCCGACATCTGCCTGCTCATCTGATGATACTCTACAAGCAGAGATACTAGCATGTAATACTCGCAGATAGTATCTGTATGTGGAAGGCAGAGGCACAGTGCATAGAGCAGTGGACTCTGAATGCTGGGTTCGAATCTTGTGATGCTGTGTCGAACCTTGAACAGGTTCGCTCACTCTACGTTTCAGTTCACTCAGCTGTATGGATGAGTACCTGGCTATAGACAGTGGAGGATATTTGTGTACGAATAGTATTCACGCATTAATTGCAGCATGGCTGAGTACTTCCCAGAGAAGTCGAGATGGCGTTCGACTGAACAGGTCTGCCAGGGAGTAAAGTGTAAAGTACTTTGAGGAGTCCTAAAGAATGGATACTGCGCTGTATAAACACTGACATTTGATCTTCTATCCTCTCTAGCCTGGGGGGGCCATTACACAACTCATGGCAGACATCCTACACAATGTACAACATTCGCTAAATTAGTAGTACTTCTTCCCACTTGCTGTCTTCGCTGGTCTTGATTGTGGGAACCAGGTGCACATGCCAAAACTTCAAAATGCAACTCCGAGAAATCCCCATAATTATGCGTCTGGCTATCTTCATGAGCAACCAGTTTTGTTGTGATAGTTCCAAACCCAACACGCGTACATATCTGAAAGGTTTGATAATTTGCCAAATGATAAATCCACCTTTTGTTTTGTTAATTTGCCATGGGTATTCAACAGCCCCTATATGGCTAGGGTCCAGTATTTTATAATTGTTATACTCATTGTAAATCAATACTCACAGCAGAATTGACACTACAAGAGCTATATACACTGGAACAAGAGCACACACATATAATCAATATATAAGCCACTTAAAGTTCTAACAATGTAATAATAATCATGTTTTAAAGAAATTATGGTTACCAGAACATTTTCATGTCACCTAAATGTTTGGAATTTCCTTCAAAGTATGACAGCATGCTTTAATTGTATACAATAATTAAAAGGACACTGATATAATTACCTTGACACCTCATAGTTTCGTTGCTATCTAGGGCTGTTAAAACATGGTGGAACGCGGTGCTATTCTAAATGATCACAGGTGAAAAGTGCATTTTTGCTAAAGCATATGAGCTCACATGATCAATCGTTGAATCTGTTCAAACACAGTAATCACACTACACTGATGTAAAGGTCACATGTCATATCAAGTTACACATGCTGGCATCTACTATAACACTGGATGAGAACTGATCCTCACTGATACACTGCAAATGCTATGGCAAACTGCATGTCTGCCTGACGCTTTAAATGTTTACTGAAAACCAAAGATATGTTTTTGTGAAGGCAGTCTTTCCAATTACTTTTATAAGGCGACACCAATTTTATTATTTGGATTTCGGACACGCTGCTGTTGTTTTTAACAAAACGGAAATAAAATTACAATGTTTCATTGGTTGTCGCGCATCTTTGGTCTACGATCCAATGAATCCACAAAAGTCCATCATGTCATTAATTGATCTAAACCATGGCTGAACCAGACACTGCAGTGTGGTTTTGTATCATGAAATCAAAGTTTGGCGCTGCTTCCCAAAAGGAAGTAACAGAATTTAAATTATCCAACATGATCAACAATATCATTGCCCGTGTTTGTAGCGACGCCGCCCTGATATAGAAAGTATGTGTTGGCATTGCAGATCCTACGTGAGCATTTAAACGTTTAACACATTTATTTTCTTGAAAGATGATAACGGTAGTGCCACCGAAATGACACTACTTAAATTTAACAACAGCTTCAGTTTAATGATAGATTTTCCTTATGAGTTCATAACCATAGTGAAATGGTCCAATGTTCTAAAGCAACCAAACTACAACAGATCAACAACGTAGGTCATAGGTCAACAATAGCCGACATTGACAACCTATGTGAACGGCAGCATTCTCTAACCACTACAGGCCTTTCATAATGTATGCATGAAAGATGACTGTAAGAAATCACTCATCTAAGGCATCCTGCACAGATTTTGGACACCTTTCAACGTTACGCACAAAATACCTTCAACAAAATAACACTCAAATAGCCTTGCCACAATAGATTTCCAACAAACTGCTGAAAATTTTTATTAATTTAAAAATTAACATAAATAACTTGCTCACTACAAGAAGATGGAGATGGATCGGCCATGTTTTATGAAACGAGAACGACAGTACAAGAAACACGCCTTTGAGTAGGACCACGAAGGAAAATGAAAACAAGGCAGACCAAGAAACATGGACAAGAATTGTGGAGGGGAATTACAAGAACTACACCTCGGCTGTGGCCAGGACCTATACAGACCCAGGCCACAGATCACAGGCATTCACCCACTGGCGGCCACTGCTTGGTCCTGAAGCACAGTCGTTAGAACACTCAACTCTCAATCATGAATTCACGTTTGAAACCTCTTGCTGCTGTATTGAAGCTTTAGTAACTTTGTTCACTCCACATTGCCTCAGTTCACTCAGCTGTGTAAAAGAGTACCTGGCTATAGCCAGTGGTGGATATGTGATTGAATAGTCTTCATTCATGAAGTAATTACAGCGTGTTTCCCAGAGAAGTCAAGATGGTGATCGACTAAACAAGAGGCCTTTATATTAACGTTTTGTAAGATTATAAGAAAACTGGACAAGCAGCAATTCTGAAACTCCGTCTTAGCTATAGTCATCATGTCACTGATTTCTGAACAAGTTTTATCAAAATCACATACCTCCAGCTCTTTTAATCATATTGTAAATGTTTACTGGTATATTATATTATAATTACTAGCAAAAAGCTCATTCTCCGGATGGTACTACAAATATACATATGACAGCTTGATTGTAGTATATATATATATTATATATATAAAATAGATATAATATACATATAATACCCAAGGCCTGAGAGAGCCACTGTGTTGGTGTTCTTGACCACTCATCAATGGTCAGCAGGAATTAGGTGTCCCTGAGCAATGAATCACAAATCAGAAGGTGATGGACCCAGAGGACATTTGGGAGAGGAAGCCTGGCCAGAAGCCATGCCAGGGCTGACACATCACAGTTGCATCTAAGGGGCCATTCAAAAATTACACAACACCAACTAAAGGGATGTCACTATACATGCCCGTCACGGAAATTATGACAGGGTGCTAACAAAAATGATTCATATTAACCAGCAAGGTATATAGTTTGCTTTACAAGATCATAGCACAATTTTTATTGTGACAGAAATCTAAGCCAGGAATGTCTTAGACTCTTAGTACAGTATCAGAGTTCAAAGTGCTCAGTTATAAACCACCAAAAGCAAGACTCAACGATAATTAAGTGATTTTCATGACTGATCATGGGTGGTAGTTTTATTTTGTAATTTTGAAGTATGGGCTCGTTTAAGTTTCACATGGAAATGGTTGTTATATTACTTATAAATATTTTCCAAAAAGGCACATGACATGTACGCACTATGTATGTACATATATGTATATATATTTATATACAAGACACATTTCCATCTTACATATGATGCCTCCTCTCAGTAAGAACTAGATGTGTCTACAGCACAGACGGCTGGCAGACCCATCCACACAGAGTCAGAAAATGCAGTAGTAGATGAAGACAGAGGGAAAGCTATGTCTGCCTGGTTTTCATTAACCAGCATCTCCACTTGCCTGGTCAGACAAGATCAATACCAGCCAACTGTGTGTGTGGTCTCAGCCACAATCGCCATTTATATATAAAATGTAAAAGTGTGGCATTTATCATGTCCTAGAAAAACACAATCGATATATGTTTTTCAGTTCATCCCTGACAGACTGTAGCATTCGAATATGTATTGAAACTCAAGGGAAATATATATGAATTTATACATGTATTAAATTATTAAAACATGTAATAATAGCTTATACCCATACAGAGATGAACAGACCAAGCACAGCCGATGTTGTCATTGCATTCTTATGATCTTGTTTCTCCACACCATTTAATTCCTGCTATCAAACACAAACCCACAGTTGCAACCTCGGAAGAAGTAATCACTACCCAATTCGTCCTTTTCTTCTTTCTCCAACAGGCAGAAAGGTGAAAGCACAACTTCATAAGTAAATAACTCTAAATAATTACGTTTGTGTGTTTCTGAAATGCACTGCCATTTGGTAGATCAGATAGCAATTGTCCAAGGTGTTGCACAGCTACATGAAGCAAAGTTGAATTTGAAACACAGTTTCAGGGGATTAACTCAATTTTGTGATTACTCAATTTGTACGACAATCGTATTAGCTTAGGCAAATATAACAGTATGACGCCCAGACACTGTTCAGACACAAGATTTATTCAAAGTATACAAAGATAAAATTAATTATCCCTCTTTTTTAGACAAATGTAAAATAGAAACAAATACCAAAAAGGCTAACATGGCTCCACCGTTCCCTACCCGAACCAAGGATCCTTCTCTGGCTAAATTTACCGGCCAAAGCCTTGTGGTCACCTCTCCTCCCCTATTTATCTATTTTTCAGTTCGGCGGGAAACCTTTGTCACATGACACATTTAAATAATCCTGCCATGCTCTCTGGTGGGAACTCATTAGTGCTGCCCTATATTATGGTTCTACTATACAAGGACCAAATGAACATAGAAAGAATCACGTTGACTTTGGCACCTGGGAGAAAGTTGTCATCACAGTTAGTATACTAATAGATAGATGACTGTCTTTCACAACTGTCAGTGCCGGTGAGATGGAGGTAAACACAAAGAGAAGACGTAGCAAATATCCAGACTCTTCATGCTTTGTTGAATCCACTGCTAACATGTACTACACTGCCATGAAATCACTGCCACAATACCAGACTATGACAATTTCAAACAAAAAAGTGTTTTAAAATCTACGCAGCCAAAAAATAAACTTGCACACTACCAATAATAGCTATCTTATGCATACATCCAACCTCTGTTCTGGCTCTGTAATACATTGAGAATACTAGCTCACATGTCTAATATGGAAACTGGAGATATTCCGTGTGCGCTTGTGTGCATGCAGGCATGCATGCATGAATGCATGCATTCTGTTGACAGACAGACATAACAGATCAATCAATGTCCATAGTACCTGACTGTCTAGGCCTTGGAAATAAATTATGTCATACAAAGTTAAATGTACAACCTTTTGTGGTTTCATCCATTTACTCGTAACTACCCTACCCCATAAGTATGACAAGTGATCATTACTACAGGCCTGCCAAAAAACTGGATATTATAGCAATTCAAATAAAAGAGTGATTTAAGCTGGTGTGGCTTATGATCTGAGTGGTTTGACATATAAATTATCCAGTCCTAGGCAACCAGACACTTAATTGAATTGGAATTGAATTAATCACAAAAATGCATGAATCTGAACTGAATAAAATCAAAACAGATTGAATTGGAATTGAATCCCACAAAGTAAGATGAATTATATGAATTGATCGAAACAGAAAATACATTTACAGCATTTTTCTATATACAGCAAATTGACATGCATAAACTACCAAATATGTTAAACTGTAAAATTTTTAATGTGCCTTTTTGGTCAGACCAAAATAAAACAACCCAACTACCAGTATTTATATGCACAAAAGGATTTGTTACTAGCCAAAACATGGATTGCAATTCTGTGTAGCAGTTCTCTGCAGTCTCAGTCCCTATGTACCCCAGTTTTAGTAATAGCATAGAACAGAGCTGCTGAGTGCTACTTGACCACCAGAGACCAAGCTGTTTGCTGAGGGGGTGAATTAGCATTTGCCAATGTCCAGAATTCAGCATCCTCATTGTGACCAAAAAACAAGTGTTTAGAAGGATTAAAGGTATAGGAAATGGTTTAATTAACTGGATAGAAAAATGGCTGATTGACTGAAAACAACGAATAGTTGTTGATGGGGAGGCTTCAAACTGGAAATCAGTTTTGAGTGGGGTACCATAGAGATCAGTACTGGGATCTATGTTATTCTTAATATATATATATCAACGATTTGGATGATGATATAACAAGCAAGGTGTTGAAATTTGCGGATGATACAAAAGTGTTCAGAAGGATTAAATGTGATGGAGATAGACAGCATTTACAATATGATCTTGACAGGTCTGAAAAATGGCAAATGTTCTTCACTTTTGGGAAATGTAAATGCCTCCACACGGGACATGGGAACGAAGATGTAGAATATACAATGGGGGTACTGTACTAAGTACTACTGTAAAAGAAAAAGACTTAGGGTTAACCATTAGTGCTGATATGAAGGTTTCAGAGCAGTGCGGAATTGCAGCGTCAAAGGGAAATCAAATCCTTGGATTAATTAGGCGAAATATAGCGTATAAGAAAAAAGAATTAATAGTACCGCTGTACAAAACAATAGTGAGGCCTCATTAAGAATATTGTACAAGCGTGGAGGCCATATCGCAGGAAGGACATAGATATGCTAGAATGAGTACAGAGGAGCAACTAAAATTAGACCAAAACTGAGGGATCTTAGTTCAGAAATACACTTAAAAGTATGTGGTTTAACAACACTACAGACCAGGAGATTGAGAGGAGATCAGATAGAAGTGTTTAAAATATTGAATGGTTATGAAAATATTTATAGAAATATTTAGTCTCCGTTAAAAAAGATAGAAGGGCTGGAGGACATGAAGTTACATTAGCAAAGGAGCAGTATAGATTAGATATAACAAAGTTCTCATTTTCACAAAGGACTCTAAATGAATGGAAGAGATTATCTGCTGAATGTGTGGGTGCTAGTAGCGTGAATATGTTTACAAATAAAATCGACACATACCTCAAAAGGGCGGGGGGGGATACACGTAGATAAAAAGGGCTGGGCTCTCGATAAGCCAAAAAGGCTTCCTTGTCCACCTGCCACCTAGAGTTAATTCTCTGGGTGGAAATCTTGTTCTTTAGCAGGCTGTAAAGTGGTACCATACTATACTCGTGTGCACTGGTTGTCTGACTTGAGTCAATACAACCCTTCAAAACATTCAGATTGCAGTACTTGGCACAAGGCCTGCTTAGCACTGTCTCTTCTGAGAACAAAGCAGGCATTTTATTATGGACTTCCTGGCTTATGCACAACTTAAGGTAGGTAGTATGGATTCCACCAAAAATCTTTAGTTTTCAACACATATCCATATTTGGTATGCAGATACATACCAACATAGTTAAGGTTTTTTAATGTTTCGCATAAATTATGCAAAATAGGTATCCAATTTGGCCACCATAATAGGGAAAATGTTGTATTTTTTGCAGCGCTCTAACCAAAAACGTATTCAAGTTACAAGCTTGTAATTTAGCACAGGGATTACTGTTATGCATATCTACTGCATGAATATCACAGAAATCAGATATGTTGTGTTGTTTAAGTGATAAAAGATTTGTTGTAAAAAAAAACTATTTTGTGTAACTTTTTCACATAATTAACGTCTGTAATTCAGAAACCATTAAATATATTATGATTTCTTTTAATTCATGCAGTAGATATACTCATTAGGCACTGCGGTGCAAAATGTTTTGCAGTTATACCCAGTATTTATTCTACTAGAGCGCAGCAACTTTAAGTACTCACATAAAAAATGGTATTCCGAGAAAACGATGATAAGGTAATTTTTATAACCAAATTCTGCCAAAAGCCATCCGAAGAAACCTCAATATTGCCACTTTTTATTACTTTTTCAGCTAATATACTAACTGCATATTGAGGTAAGGATATGAAAGTACATAAATAGCAGTCCTTTTTAATTTTTTTTCAAAAATCACTTTTTGAATCCATACTACCTACCTTAAAGGTAGTTAGTATGGATTCATGTTAATGTTGCAAACTTAAATTACAATTGAATTGAAATTGAATAAAAATGAATTGAACTGATCCTTTTTGTGAGTATGTTGAATTGGAACTGATCCTTGGTAGATACATATGAATTGGAATTGAATTGGAATTGACAAAAGTGAATTGAACCCAGGTCTGAGGCAACCCAGTTCTGTTTGAAGCTACCTTTTAACTTGAGGGAACATTCAAAGACAATAACAACATCTGTAACAATATTAGCAGCCACGACAAGAGATCTGCAGCAAGAGATCCAGACAGCTTGCATCTGCACCAGGAAGTGACTGGCTCATTTAGTTTTATGTGCATTCACTAATCCCTGCAGACAAGCCAAGGACTAGTACTGATAAAAAATGTATGGATGTCGATAAGCCATTCACCTCTTTGTCAGCGATAGAAATCGGGCATCCCTTGTATGTATGTAAATCTTCCATCGCTGATATCTCTTTTGTTTTTAACAATTAACACTTAGCATTTACACAGAATGATACCCTAAGGAAAATTGCAAAATGAATACAAGTCGCACATGTTTAAAGCAAGATTGTTTGTTCCGTTAGCCAGAACCAGCCAGAGGTGGTGATTATTAGCAGGATGTTCACTTGATCAGACATATTCCACCCTACTTTGTAGTTAGGAGTGTGGGAACCATTCAAAGTTAAAGATATTTGTATGTAGGGATACCTGCCTCCACAATAAATGTCAACTCTGGCTGTTTACTACCGGTAGTTGAATGTTTCGTCTACAATTTGAACATTTCGTGAGCTTAACATTCAAATTGGGAACAATGAATTACGCTTATTAAACACAATTTAGTGGGCAGTATACAATTTATATTTATTCTTGCATTAAGAATGTCATATATTAAATGAGGAACAGGTCACCTCAGTTTAAAGGATAACACAATAACACTACATATGACTACGATTTTGTCATCAGAATTGTGTTCAGTGTAAATAGGTCAGTGGAATAATTGGACCGTTGGTCAGTTACAGAACAGCCTACCTTGCAGCTCTATAAGTGACCCAGCCCTTCGACTAATGTCCAGGCAACCGTCCACTTCATCACCATCCTTGGCCCACACATAAACAGTTGCCATGGTGATTACAATAGACAATTAGACTGTGGAATTACACACTGGCAATGCTGTCACTTTCAGATGACCGGCAGATGTTTGCAACGACAACAGTGGCCTGGCAGCATAACGTATCCTTCGGTGCTTTGTACTGTGCCTGTCCAGTACACATGAATAGTGCACGCAGAGCTTGCTGGGTGATGCATAAGTATGTCGTCTATCTCGCAGACACGTATCCCAGTATAGTCCTGCAGCTGTAGGTCATTAAAGTAGTAGTCCGGGGCTTATGCTGTTAACACTGCAGCATCCAATGTGCATCTCTGGCTTGATCACAACTGGTAATTGCAAGACTGGTAATTGCACGCTGGGCCGAGCACACACTTGGCCAGTTATAAATAACACAGCCATTGTGAATATTGATATCAGTGGAAATCCATCAGCTTGCCAGCCGCTTGAACATAAGCACCCCAACGAAACCGGCCGGCACACTCTGAATTACCTGTGTACACGTAATACAACTTTGGCCGGTCGAGCTGCCATGACTGACACACATGACCACTCACTGTGACCCATCAGCTGTTAGTCCGGCTGTCACCACTGCCAGGAGTCACTGTGTCAGTCACCGTAATGCCAGGTCACCTGTATTGTGCGGGAAACGCAATATGCTTGGGCCACCAGTGCACAATCACTCACAAACATACATTAGCAGTCGGTGGGGCAACCTGACTGCACAAATGCACCCGCACTGCTCCGTAGCCTCATATCCTAATAACATTCCGTCCAATTGTACCACTGTATTAGCTATTTATACTGGAGTCATGTGTCATCAGCCAGGCAAAGCCTGCGTGTTTGCATAACTGTGCTTGTCCAGAAACTGCTGGAAAAGGCCGGCACTTCCAACGTGGGATAGCACAGGTCTTTCAGCCTGTCACAATAGATATATGACCATCCAGACCTATTTTTATAAATGTATGAGGGCATATCCACACTGTACTGCGACTCACTGGGCATTATAAGGAACATTTTGAAATGCTGATTTGGATGGCAAAACAAAGTTATGTTCCATTTTTTGGGATACCTCAGTCATAGCCATCATAAAGATATCAAAAAAATTTTAAGAAGTCAAGAATGTGTGCTACTGGGTCGTATTTTGTTGTTGAACATTGACGAAAATGCGGCTTTAAGAACGTTTGAAAGTGTGACATAAAAAAGTGCCAATTTTGAATGTTCTATCAAAGCATCAAAACAGTGTTTCGTTTTGCATGCAGTGATGTAAATAAATAAAATACATATTATTCTTCATGAATGTGTTTTGTTCTTTTTTATGAAGGAAAACATTTTTTCAGTCTAGAAATTGTGTGTCACAGTCGTGATGCGTTCTGTCAATGGCGGTCATAGCGTAATATTAGTACCAATTAAATATCGTTTTTATTACAACCAGCGTTTTGCCTTGTAAGATACTCTCCGATAGGTGTGAAAACGATTCACTGTTTCCAACTATTTTGTGGCATTCTCCCGTATTTTATACCATCCGAAACAAGAGGACATTATTTTCCGTCACTAAATCATGACCATTTGTCCCATCAAGACAACTTCCAAATCTGCGCAAGTGGATAGTATGTGACAGCTACAATTGGTCATGTGATTCAATGTTTCTGCCATTTTCCGATGAAGGAGATAAGATGGCATCAAATTGATGGTAAGAAATAGTCTGTCAACATTTTTTGCGTAAATCACGACCATGACAGTCATCATGACCGTACAAATATAACTAAACTGAAGGCGCATTATCAACAGAATCTCGGCGTGTATAATATAAATCTTGCCATGTTATTTCTCTAGATATCTTGCTGTGTCTTCGTGCGCAAGATTTCCGACAGTTTTATTGACGGTGTATGGTCGTGATGTTTGACCCTACTATTTATCAGGTCAAAAATCACGACAATGATTATCATTAAAATGTTCTGTAAATTCGGTCAAATCCCTTAAATATTGTTTACACATATTAAATCAATTCGTTATGGAGTAATTTTGTAAAAAAAAGTTAAAATGTATGTATTAGTCTGTTGTTATCAAAAATTGTATTGCATTTTTCTATGTCAAACATCACACACCGTGACATTTTAATTAATTAACATTTCATTAATTTTCTCTGATTATATTGACGAAACTATGTTTTCTTCAACAATTTATGTAAATAAAGTCAATTGTTTATACAACCAAAGCATTTGTGTCAATTTATTCAGGTTTCTAGAAATTAACCTAAATGTCACATTTCTTGCATGTATAGTGTGGATATGCCCATGAACTCTGATATATTATATATATATATATATAATTTATATATATATATATACCGGTATATATATATATATATATATGTATATATATATAATAATAGTTTTTATTTCAGACAAGCACTGTGTCCATATAGAAAAAAGGTATATCGATACAACATCCATGTAAAAAAATATATATATATTTATAATAAAACAGGATGTTTAAAAATGATAAAAGGCCTTGACCCACTAATGCCAATACTGCAAATATTTCACTAGTAACAATACTCTTAATAATTGTAAAAACAGACGTGTAAATCTTTGTGATTAAACTAAAAATAGGTGCTCTGATAACACATTTACATGATTTTACATTAGCTGTAGCAAACATGTGGCTGGCGCTACATCTCATCGGCAGATTGTTCAATATCCTGTATGAATTGTTATAGGCAACAATAAATTGCTGAAAATTAGCTTGTCTACAATTAATCCATAGCTCACACATGAATATTACTGAAATATGCAGTAAAGAGCTCATTCTTTACAACAGTGGAGCAACAATGACATTTTTGCCGTAACATGTAACATTTGGCATAAAGAAGTCAGACTTTGGCTGGAATGTCAGCCTCATCCGATAAGTCGTTACAAATGACATGCCCAAGGTGGCAAAGTTTAACTTCTTTCCTCCTAAAGTCATTTCCCTGGCAAGATTTGAGTTTTTACAATCAAAGTACATGATCAGGGATTTACCATATATATATATATATACACACACACACATAATTATTGTCCCACCTTAAATATCACTGTTCAAATAAGAAGACTGATATCAACACTGAATACTTACCATCACCGTTACTCAAGACGGTTGATGTTGACTTCAGACAATTATTACTAGTAACTACTACCATAATTACAAATTAACCCCACAGGCAGCAAGACTGAACTGACCAACTGACCACAATAAAACTAGAATTACAAGTAATTACATGTTTGGTAAAACACCCAACTATGGTAGATTTTACTAGATTTAACAAGACTAGATTTCACCAGGCCATGGAGCAACACAGCAAGGGCTGCAGGTATCACAATAACATTCTTTTTTCGCATGCCAATATTTACTGGTAAAGCGAATATAAAACGACAGTGGTGCCCTCTGGAGATTGGCTCACCTCTTGATTTGTTCACTGCTTCCATCTTTCTCTGATAGATAGAAAAGCATATCGAGTACATACTCTAAGTACTTTTGTTTTTTTTAATCCACCGCCAATTGATAAATAGAAAGAAGCAAATGGAACTCGGTATCTGGAAAGAAATTATATTCCCAGACTGCACCAAAACGTAGCTCATATTAATTTATAGACTGCAACATAAAATGATAAGATTTAGATGGCAAATGGAGAAGCTTGATTAAACATTCCATATAAATTACAACAGATGTGTAACTGTACTATAACTGTCTGAATTATTCAAACAAATTTGTTCAAATAAACAAATTTAAATATTTAAAACCTATGCATCAAAAGTAAGTTTTACTTCCTAATTCTACCGGTATATTAAAAGTCCCAAACAAAACACTCAAACAGTAGTAGACTGGGCAAAAATATATTTGTGTTTACTTTTCTTTAAACGTATTTAATGCTAGAAAGTGTAAAAATATTAAGTCACCAAAAGGATAGACCCATAATGGGTATTATCTACCCTGTACAATAGAGGATATTGATTACATAATCTAACAGAAATGTATAGCAAAGGTTAAAGACATCCTGGTCTGACCTATTCTATTTTCTATTCCAGTACAAAGCCATGACTGGTTACAGAACAGCACTGACATCTGGTGATTATCATGACAACTAATTCATGAGCTACATGGTCTGCATAATAAATAACTTATCTCTTTTGACTAATCAGAATGCTATGGACACATAAATACGTGGAATAAACAGACAAATACAACACAAACACTGCAGGAGGCTATGAGAACCTTGAGTATGATAGTCAGAAACTGAAATGTTCCTCCTCAATTTGATTTTTTGCGTGTCTCATTTAAATATTTATTTTGCAAAAATAAACTTACCTAGCATCTACTACAACATGGTAATTAATTTGTGCAGTTTCTATGCAGTTTTGGTGAAATCATCGGCCAAACTTTTAACTTGGACATAACATCAGTTGAAGTGACTATAGAGAGTCTATAGAGAATCTTCACATGTATGAATGAGCGATATGATTATGCTCATGTCAACTTTCTTTGCTCTCACGAAAACTACAAGACTGACAAGTTCAATGGGTTGAAAGTTCTCTTGGTGTATACTTAGACCACTAGGTGGTGTGGTAAGATCTAATTGCTAATTGTTCTGTGACACTGTAGGCAATGATTATGATCACCATGATACAATGCAGGCTGTGAAATTATCATAAAATATGTCAAACAATTAAAACATACTTATAATCTGCGTCAACTGTTAAGCCCCACAGCCCATTCTTGCAACAATGGAGAAGTTTGTGGATACATGTGCATCCACTGGTGTGTATTTTTAAACAAATACTTGTAATAACATACCAGTTGTTACAACACATACTAAATTAGATTAGTTTGTACTTATTTATCACCTTAGTACCTTAAAGGGAATAAAAACATCTATTGCTTGAATTCATGTTATATTACATCCTGCTATCTATTTCCACGTCCACAAAGCCAACAAAATCAAACAAATTCAATGAATTTGAAATTCCATATTTTATGCTGTGCATCTGAACATTTTCGAATATGCATATTTTTGACATGTTTTTCGGGATGCCGAGATGTGACGTCACTTATGACTCAAACTCGCATCAGGCCGACCCTTTCCATGCATTCAGAGTATGTTTACATGTATAGCTTTTGGGTCGAAACGAGCGTCAGAATGAGTTATTGTGCAATATTCCGATGTAATACAAACACTAGTCATCATAGAGGAACAAGCAGTTATCTTACGGTTCCACATGAATCCAATTTTATTCAAAACAACGAATGCGAATGGGCCTACAAGTCGACTAGGTTTCGCCGAGCTTGGGCTCGTTTTCAGAATAATTATATCGAATGCAACCAACGGGAGATAATCTACACCAATAAACATACATAGCAAACATAGATTGTATCCAGCTACATAAAGTAACGTGTATAATCCCATAATATCACTAAAATATTGATATATGAAAGAGTTGTACAGTTTATCATAACAACTTAAATCAGTCACACAGCTCCCGCTAGTCCCGCTAGCTCAGTGGGTAGGCGCGTTGGTTACTTGTCGTTTATTTTACAACCGGGCGACACCGATTCAATCCTGACAGCATTCAAACCTTTCATTTTCTTTACACTTTTATTGTTTATTTTTTCACGAAGTAATATAAACAAAAGCATTTTATACTATAATGCACTGTTTGTAAATAATTTATATTTTTGTAGTAATTATTTATGTGCCACAAAAATGAAAATATGGTCTATATATATCGATGTTTCTAAATTTCATTTATCCAAACAAATATAATGTAATGGATATATAATTTATTAATTGTAAATATATTGTACGGTAATATATTGTAATTATATATGTGAAAACAGATTGAGATTTGTCTGGATAAATACAATTTAGAAACATCGTTATATATAATGACCATATTTTTATTTTTGTGGTGAATAAATAATTACTACAAAAATAAAAACATATTTATAAACAGTGCATTATAGTATAAAATGATTTTGTTTATATTACTTCGTGAAAACATAAACAAAAAAGTGTAAAGAAAATCAAAGGTTTGCATGCTGTCAGGATTGAACCGGCTTCGCCCGATTGTAAAACAAATGACAATTAATCAACGCGCCTACCCACTGAGCTAGAGGGACCAGCGGAAACTGTCTGACTGATTTAAGTTGTTCTGATAAATTGTACAACTCCTTCATATATCGATATTTTAGTGATATTATGAGATTATACACGTTAGTTTGTGTAGCTGGATACAATATATGTTTGCTATGTATGTTTATTGGTGTAGATTATCTCCCGTTGGTTGCATTCGATATAATTATTCTGAAAACGAGCCCAAGCTCGGCGAAACCTAGTCGACTTGTAGGCCCATTCGCATTCGTTGTTTTGAATAAAATTTGATTCATGTGGAACCGTAAGATAAATGTTTGTTCCTCTAGACTAGTGTTTGTATTAAGTCGGAATATTGCACAATAACTCTTGTTTCGACCCAAAAGCTATCCTTGTAAACATGCTCTGAATGCATGGAAAGGGTCGGCCTGATGCGAGTGTGTGTCATAAGTGACGTCACGATACCACGTGATCGCCTAGCTCATTAAATTTTTATTTTCGCGGGAATCGCTTCACAGACGGGCTTAAAATCGAATTTATGCTACAAATGTATTTTTCTGTATTTGTTTAATGTTGTCAAATGTTACATACAATGTTAAACTTTGTGGAAAAAGGATTTTAGCTAATGCCTTATTTTTATTTCCTTTAATTGATGCATGATGTCACTTGTTACTGTGGTTTCCATAATTTTAAGGGGGTAATGGGAAGGGGTGATTTGCACTTAGCTCAATCCTCCTCCTTAATCTGGACATTGAATTAGGTTGTACAGCTGTATATGATTTTTCCGCAATAAGTATGCCAAAACATACACCTACAGACATTTATGTATGACCCTGTTTTCAAATTTAAATAATTAATTTAATGCTCACCTTTTATGTTTGTTGTAGCTTTATATTCCAGATTTATATGTTAGTAGAAAAGAGAACTTCTGAACAGTATGGCGTCTCATTGGACTAACTACATAGGTCAATAGGTGAAAAGTCAATATATGTAAACAATAATTCTGACCAATCAAGGATTGTCATGGTAACCCATTGTTAAATCAAAGCTGGTTAACAATGTAGAAATTCAAAGTCATTTACACTATACAGGTAAACGCTAGGTATGGTGGTACATATTATGCTGTATGCAATTTTATAAATATCTTTTTTGTTTATAACAGTAACCGTGGTAACTGATTGTGTAAATGTAGCCCAGCTAAATACCAAATACAGTCTGTCATCCAGCCAGCAAAGTACTGACATTAGTATTATTATAAATTATAATTAATTTATTAACATATATCTAGAAAATGCTAATTAGATTATGACCATGGAAAACAAATATATATAAATATATTAAAAACAATTTGACTTCACCCTTGGAGGGGGAAGGCACATCTCTTAGTAATAAGTGCACAGTCTTAATGCAATGTTGCTAGCAGATTTTTTTGTAAGGTGTGTAATGTCTGTATGCAACAAATACAGCTGCATGCAGCTAATACAGCTACATAATAAAACACTAGCTTACATCCACCCAAGGAGCTAAACAAACTAAGGGGCAATTATCACCATTTCAGTATTTTGAACTTCCAATAGCGCAGCAGCAGCAGCAGCAGCAGCAGCAGCAGCAGCAGCAGCAGCAGCAGCAGCAGCAGCAGCAGCAGCAGCAGCAGCAGCAGCAGCAGCAGTAGTCTGTGTGTGCATGTGCGTGTGTGTGTGCATGCATCTTTTGTTTGTTCGTGCATGTACAAACATATAGATGTACATTATATATGTATATATTATATATATGTATATGTAGTGCCTAAATTCTCAACAGCCCAAGCTTAGAGAATAAATGAGGCTCAGATCATAATAATTATGCGGTACACCTGGATCAGTTTTGTATATTTTTTACAGTTTCTTAAGTACATTTTTGACAGGCCTAGTTTGTATTCTAATTTGGTATGAACGTTGTGTGAATTGTGAAACAAGGTAATTCCCGACATGAGACATACATAGCCAACTCTTAAATTAATTATTCCTGAATTGTTTATATGATTTTTAAAATTATTTATTTGAAATCCAGTATTAGTGGTGGTCTTCTCAAAGTCCAAATGATGTGTTTAGTATTAGTTCAAACTGCCACAAAAAAACTGTATTGTTAACTCATTTAACAAAAGGAACAACAAAATAAGTAGCATAATTATTTTATTTAATCGATGTTTCATTGCTACTAAGATAATACTCACCATAGCATACCTGGTAGATACAAATAAAATTGGCTTAATTTTGGCACGGATATTCACGCCAGACACATTATATAATGACCAATTAAACATACACCGTAATCGGTGGTAATGATTTTACAGTGCGGCAATAGGCAGCCTATATCCACCAGAAATCCATACATAAACACTGTATTATGAGACAACTCGTAACAGCCAGCGGAATTAACATCGTACGTGAACATGCAACATTAATTACTCACAAGCCAGCTTGTTTTTAATAATTAATCAAGCAGCCATTAAAAACTAGAGCAACACAATAGTACAGCAGGAAAAAGGAACACGATACAATGATGCATTCAAATGTCCCTCATTAATAGCGATGAGCCACGACCCTTATGTCAAATCTAACGGCTCCGTGTGACCTGACCTTAAACGGGAAGGGACCAGTGAGCATTAGATGCCTGGGACTTTTTATTCAATCATTACATGGAATAATAAAAATGTATACGTAATGTAATACGGCCGAATGCTGAATGCTTCCTGGAAAAGTCATTTGGCGTTAGAAATGGATTGAACTTATCTGGCACAGGATGAAGTAGCATGAGCTGTGGGCAGGTCTGGAGACCAGATATCACATATCACATAACACAACAACAGAACCTATACCTGTGTCTTTAAGATATGCGTCAATATGACATCAGCGAATCGATGGAGTCAGACTAAGCTGTTACTAGCTAGTAAGGTGGCAGTTTCGGCAAAATTACACCATCTACGTGGTTATTCATCCAAACCAGTGTTTACAGTTAACATTTCCACCAAATATATACACACATTCCTATGTGGTAGCATTAAATTAATAACCAATCATGAAAAGTAAATATATTTTTAAAACATCAGTAAAATTTGCATATTTCACACCGCAACTTTTACCATTTTCAAGTCAAAAATCTGAATGATGATTTAAAATGACCCACAGCAATCGAGTAATAAATATTCAAACATACCCGGAACGTTAATCTTCGGTCGGACCATTTTGTCACCTTACGAGTGATACAACCGAGAATCGTGCACACATTAAAACATATCCTCGTGGTGCCCTCTTGTGGGAAGCATTAAATCCAACACAGCCTCTGTGCAAACATGTATTTAGAGACTACAAGACAACATAAGTTGTAGCCGCCACAATATGCTACACTCAGAACGCAGCGCGACGTTGAGACGGTCGACTCCCGAGAGCTGGCGACAACAGCGTTTGTTCACTGATGTGGCTATGGCCGCCCAGACACACAGTCACAGCCGCGCAGACGCATAGTAACATCAACAATGCCGCTACAGCCAGTCTCCACAGGTCGACATCAATAATGCATTAAGTCAAAAGTGCTGGATGCTGGATCCATTACGAACTACTGCTGCCCCTGTCACTAGCCAATCAGTGACATCTAATGAGAATGTCGTGAAAGATGACCAGCCATTGGCAGTGGTCAAGCAGATGACCAGTACCTTAGCATCTTTCTATTAATATCATTCAAGGAATCCCTGATCAGCTGCAGTTTTGTCAACTGTCATCCTAAATCCTTCTCATCTATTCCAACTGAACCATTTAAGTCCCTCTAAGAACGCTCCACTGTTCTCAGTAGCAGAAAGACACCATTTTCTAAGAATATGACCTGGCTATCACAAAGAAAAAACTAGCCTACACCCATCTATGGACCAACAAACCACAAGTTGCAATCTACCTTGTTAGGCGAGCGGTATAACCACCTATCGGACCGATTTAAATGCCCCGACACACATTCAAATGTTATGCCATTTGAAAGCTCTACATCTCCCCATCCCAACGAGGCCTGTCGTAGAGCTGCCAAATGGTGCAGTAAACATGAATGCAAGGTCAAACAAGGTCACCATCAAATTATGAATATTCAAAATTGTGAACTTCCGCAATCGTCTTAACATTACAATGGACGCATATCTACTTCACTTAATTACAAGATGGCCAAGTGGTATACTTTTGGAAAGCTTATTGTCTCCCCGTCAAACTGAGGTATGATATGGAGGTGTTACCTGATATGGTACGAGTAGAGCTAAGGTCAAACAAGGTCACCGTGAAATGATGAATATTCAATTTTGTTGCGATACCGCGAAAGTCATAAAGTTGCAATGACCCTGCAACTGCTTCATTTATATGTACGTATCATATACTGTGTGATAGAACCATTTCTCCCCGTCAAAATGAGATGTGACACGGAGCTGTAAGTTGATGGAGTAGGTGTGGAGTGATGATCAAACAGAGTCACTGTCAAGTAATAAATGTTCAAAATTGTGTCATCCCGTAAACGCCATATAATATAAATGGTTGCGTATCTCCTTAACTTGTCTATTCATGGCAATGATGTATACCGTTGTAAAGCCAACTATCTTCCCGTAAATATGGGATACGATGGGAGCTATCAAGTGGTGCAGTAGGTGTGGAGTGAAGGTTAAACAAGGTCACCATGAAACGAATGTTCAAAATTACGCCACTCCACAAAAGTTCTACACTTACAATGGTTGCATAGCTACTTTGTCTACATACACTAGGCCATGTTACATACCGTTTGAAAGCATATTGTATCCCCGTCAAAATGAGGTGTGAAATGGAGTTGTAAAGTGGTGCTCTAACTGTGGAGTGAAGGTTAAACAAGGTCACCGTCAAAGGATGAATTTTTCGAAATTATGTCTTTCTGTATATAGTCAGTTAGCCAACATGTGATGTTATATTTTTAACTGCATTTTTTGTTAATAGCATGAATTCACGCTAGATCCATCACACAAGGGATAAGAAAGGAAGTGTATGTGGATGCCACCCTCGATTTTGAAGGTTATTTGAGGGTCACAAACTGAAACTTGCGGTGTTTCACATTTGCCAGAGAGACTGTTCTCCATCATGAGGGCATAGCTTGTATGTTCATAGATGGTTAACCAATGTATTATTACAGTGAAAGATTCTATACAGTTGCCAATCGTCTCAGCCCTGATGATGTCCAGCATAGTCTCCATAGTTTCCAAGTACGTCAACCAGATCCTGAAATATGGATTCCTCCTTGAGATACTGAATTGTCTCGTTCCTCAAAACATCTGACAGTTGGTCGACTGTGTTGCGAGTAGAGTTCTAATCTGCGATTGCCACCTCTCTTTTTCAACATCCTAACTACATTTCGGGCAAGTTCTTTGACTTTCACATCAAGTTAATGACCAAATGCATGTGTAGTAATAATATTTTATTAATATATATAATTATATATACAAACATGCTTACACAAAATAATTGGGTGTGTAAACAATTTTGGTGTATGCAATAAACACATTTGAGAAGATCACGTTTTTATGTTACATTATTCCATATATTTATGAGTAAATTTAAAGTTCAACACCTGATAACACAAAAAAGACATGTACAAATCATAAAATATTTGGTTTTATGCAATGGTGTGTACAGGAAGGTGTCAACTAATTAATACAAATATTTTGACACAAGTTTGTGTTTGTGACATTCAAATAACCTTCAAAATCGAGGGTGGCATCCACATACACCTATTTTCTTATCCTTTGTGTGATGGATCTAGCAAGAATTCCTGCCATTAAAAAATGCAGTTAAAAATATAACATCACATGTTGGCTAACTGACTATATACACAGAGACATAATTTCGAAAAATTCATCCTTTGACGGTGACCTTGTTTAACCTTCACTCCACAGTTAGAGCACCACTTTACAACTCCATTTCACACCTCATTTTGACGGGGATACAATGTGCTTTCAAACGGTATGTAACATGGCCTAGTGTATGTAGACAAAGTAGCTACGCAGCCATTGTAAGTGTAGAACTTTTGTGGAGTGGCGTAGTTTTGAACACTCATCGTTTCATGGTGACCTTGTTTAACCTTCACTCCACACCTACTGCACCACTTGATAGCTCCCATCGTATCCCATATTTACGGGGAGATAGTTGGCTTTCCAACGGTATACGACATTGCCATGAATAGACAAGTTAAGGAGATACGCAACCATTTATATTATATGGCGTTTACGGGATGACACAATTTTGAACATTTATCACTTGCCGGTGACTCTGTTTGGTCTTCGCTCCACACCTACTCCGTCAACTGACAGCTCCACGTCCTATCTCGTTTTGACGGGGAGAAATGGTTCTTTCACACAGTGCATGATACGTACATATAAATGAAGCAGTTGCAGGGTCAATGTAACTTTATTACTTTTGCTGTATTTCAAAAAAATGTCATGTTCATCATTTCACGGTGACCTTGTTTGACTTTAGCTCCACTCATACAATATCAGGTAACTCTTCCATATCATACCTCAGATTGATGGGGAGACAACAAGCTTTCCAAAAATATATCACTTTGCCATCTTGTAATTAAGTAAAATAGATATGCGACCATTGTAATGTTAAGACGATTGCTGAAGCGCAGTTTCTACAATTCATAATTTGACGGTGAATGTTGATCTTGATTGACCTTGGATTCATGCTTACTGCACCACTTGGCAGCTCTACGAAGAGGGATGGGGAGATGTAGAACTTTCAAATATATATATGTCACAGGTTTGGCATCAAAACATGATAAGGCAATTAACGTGATGCTGTTGTTGTAATATAATGATTCCTCTCCACTGAGACAGCTTGCGTTCTCCCCTTCAACTTGTATTGAACAAACGATAGGATGCAAGTTGCCGATGAGCTGGGGACTGCACAGGAGACAGTGAATGATGTGAGATTCCCATCAAGTGTGACTGAGGATGCCAGGCGAATGCAAAACAGCTTGGGACATAAACATTTTCTCATTTTCTTTTAGTGCTGTCTAACAGTCGGGTAATCCTACATCATAGGAAATTGCAGAGTTTACATGTAATCGGATTGGTGGGTGGCTATGCCTCCGAACCATAGAGCAGAATGCTACTGATGCGCCCAATGAAAGTATCACACAGACCTTTGACACTTGCTCACAAGAAGGTGCAAAAACTAAAAGTGACATCTCCTTGAATATGGATATTTATAAGAAATATTAAAGCATAACATCAGTTAACAGTCAAAGCCAATTATATTGATTTTAACAAAAGTATGCATTCTTATAAAATCAAATTGTACATTATTTTACTTTTAAATTTAAAATCATTCAGACACAACAGTACACATTCTGATTTGTGATGGGTAAAATCAACTGAGGACAGAGTTTTATAGTAAAAACCCTTGATATTGTTAGTAGATGCATTAATTATAAAGTTATCATTCTCGATGAAATGCCAACCGTTGTTAATAGAAAGTAGATTAATTGAAATCCAAGAAATTCCCCGAAATGAAATGCATTACTAGAATCGAACGCAGCACTCTGCTATGCTTCATGGCCAACAATTGTCATGCTCCTTATCATGAATTATATAATCTATTGATCAATATTCTTGGTGGTGGGGTAATTCCTATTTCACGCATAGTTGGAACTGACAATACCCAATATGTCTAGCTAAACTCAGCTAGCTGGTATCAAACATGATGTGACTAGGTTTGGTTTGGTGGATTATCTCAAACATGGGTCAAGGCAACGACAGAGAGTTTCTCCGATCGAACGATATATCTGTCATTACTCTTTCGCAGAACACAATCGCATAAGCAACTGAGCACTGCTGCTCACTGCTTGATAATCAAATGCAGAGCACAGCCAAGAAATTATTAGTTGCTTAGCAACGGACACAGCAGCACAGCCAGGCAAACTGTCAGTGTCATCTAGGTATATGAAATATATTGTCCTGCGTGTAAGCCGAGTCCTGGGTGTCTTATTCCAATTGCAGTTCTATGATGTATATATCTTATAATATCTTACAGAAACATCAGCATGGAAAGGCCATGTCTGCAGTACAAGGCTTGGGTTCAACTGGGAGTGAGCGCATTCAAATGCAAGTGTTTGAATTTTTTCAAATGCAAGCGTTTGAAATTATTCAAATGCAAATGTTTTTAAATAATTCAAATGCAAATTTATGTATGTGTTTTTCTGTACATGTATCCTACAATAGCATGAAATAGCATTGTATGTAAAGGTAAGCAATTTAATTAGGGATACAGGTGTGGGCTGAACAGAAGGCTTGAACAAACAAAGGAGCCTGCTCAATAGGGCCAGCTTTCCTCTCTCACACAAAGGCTGCTGCCCTTAATTGCAAATCTGTGTCAGTAAACCAGGTTCATTGCTAATGACAATGGATCTGTTCAGAGATCAGTTCATTCCGGCTCTACGCAGAGTATGCTGGGTAAAAATGCATTCATTGTTATAACGTGAAAGTCAATTTAACCAAGCAATAACAAAAACAACTGTGATGACAGCGGTCAAAGTGAATTAGATGTTGCATAGGCATCAAATAAATACTGTACAAAACTTGGCTGTCCACAATGCAAACAAAACATTTTTGCTATACATTTCTCTGTTTACATTTTGATTCTCCCCACAATTCCAGTCATGAAAATTGGCGATCTTCGAACAGGTCAATGAGATAAGGACTGGTCTTTCTATGGCTTTACTATCTGTTGGCAGAAATTTAGTCGAATGGAAGAGAACACACATCCTATACCTGGCGCGATTAATGCAATAAAGTCTCCCATGTCTGCTTCATATATATGACAAAATCAATATTTTCCAACTTCTAAAATTTTGCAAATGTATTTATGCAGAAATACTAGAATTTCGAAGATCTGCATTGTGCTGCTTAATTGTACAGTGTGCCAAATTTTCTAAGCAGGCTACCCATAAGATCCTTCTTTCATGCATGACTTCCTGAGGAGAACAGTATTAAATACACTGTATTCCTATAAATTATCTTCCCCATTTATGTAAATTTACAGAAATAACTACACATACAAGCTCGTATGTTTTACTGCTTTGTAGCCCAACATAAAGAACTTAATTTATAAAACTGTCTTTGCCCGTGTCGCCAATGAATACAGTAGGTGCTCCGAAAAAACTCAACAGAGCAAGGTCCGTACAAGAGAAGACGCTTTATGTCGCGTGGATTACACACAGTCAGTCTGACAAACTCTGACTCACTGTGTATATATATGTGTCAAACTGTGTATATGTTATGGTGAACGTGAACACGGAAATTGAATGATTAACCAGACAACCAACAAGCACTAACTGTGCACATGAAAACCTACTGATACCTCAAGAAAAAACTATCTGAATGGGGGCTACAAGTTGACGCAAACTGCATTATTGTACCTATGTTTTATTTACAATAAAAAAGGAAAGATAATTGGGAACACCCTGTTTAGTGTCAGTTAGATTACCTATGAGTATGCCTTTGATGGCGACTCAAAGACAACAGCATATCTAATGGTGTATGTTTAGTGATGCACAGAGAAGCTAGACAAGGCTACCTGTCTCCATATCACACACCTGTCTCTCCAGCCACTGTAGCAATGTGGATATAGGCCATCCTACTCCACCACATTCACATTCAATACATTCATGTTGTTCGATCCATGAAAGAAGCATTGCACCAAACACACCCAGGTTGTGTACATACCAGACACCAAAGTCAATACATAGAGACTTAACATTGTAGATATCATACAACTACCATTTAAAACAATTAATTTTACCTTTAGAAAATATTATATTTACCCGGGGTAGTTGCTTGCTTTCTGACCTGACCATGAAGAATGACAGACGACCAACAAGAGTCACTTACTAATAGTAGTAGTAAAAACAATTTATTTGAAATTAATTTTATTAATTCAAATGGAAAGCTTTTCTATTTATTTTCTATATAAATATATTTCATAATTTTATCTAAAGTACACTCATTGCCACTTAGCACTGAAGAAAACTGTGCTAAGACAATTTATTTTAAGTATTATGAAGTCACAAGTTGATGCAGTTTGCTAACATTCACAAAGAGATTCTGCTACTTGAAAGAGCAACTGAAGCGATGGATCCTGAATAGAAATCCGATTATTCTCCAAAGAGCCTCACAGCAGGTGAACTAACTGTGAATAAGTTCTTGCTCATAAATAGATCAGTACTTACTACTTAGGCTGTTACAGAACAGTCTACCCCACAGCCGGTAATGAGACTATCAATTACACTTGAATATTATACATGTTTAATAAATTACATATATTTATGATACAGTCAATCATTGTTCTGTGCTGTACACAACAAAATTTCCAATACCCATTGACCTACTTTACTACCAAATATTAATGATTTATATAGAATGAGTAAGCCGGGCAGGAAATTGTATAATGCCACAACATGGTTTACCATTAGAATAATGCAAATGATACTGAATGCTTTAACAAATTATGCACATATTGTAAACCTGTTCACCTATATATTGTAATGACGAATATGTGTTGCAACTTGTAAGCTGTTGTCTGAAAATCATCCGGTATGTTAATTCCAAGTAGTGACTGATGTATAAAATTGGGTTGCATTCATGAATACCTGCCAATTATATAATGTGTTGGGAAAGTAAACGTGGCAGTATGAATCAGTTTAGAAGACTGGTATTCACTGAAACAAGATAACTGACCAATACTTCATTATTTTTACATCACAGATTTCAAGAAAATATATTATTGGTCTAATATCTCAAACACTATTATGTATAAGTAATTGTGATAAATTTTCAGCCTGTTTTACATTCCAAACTATACTCTTATTTGGAGTGCAACAGACTACAGGGGCTTAGACATAGATCAATCTGACAGTCTTGAAGACTGGCAGATGACTGGCCAAGACTGGTAATTACAACTGATAAGACTGGTGGACTACTTGATTAACTAATAGTTCCAAGTCTAGGGGCCCACATTAATTACTATAATTGGCACAACTGGTGGTGAAACAAATAGAATGGATCAGTATTAATTAAATAAATGGCTCAAATGGTTTGTAATTATAAAAAATAAACTGGACAACAATGGATATGATTCACGTGAATGACTTCCATGCAGAACAGAACAGAAGTGGATTTATTTATCCAGACTGTACATCCAATAATAATATGACAAATTATAATATAAGGTGTACAATGAGGATGATGGAGACTCCCACTAAGACTAGAAAAGAAGTCGCTTCCGTGGGAGCCACACATAGTATAATTATAGTTAAGTTTCGATTGAAAGAAAAAACATGTTGTCTATTATCTAAGACATAAGCAGTAACATAAAATAAGATACATTGTCAGTGAAAAAACCAAGATGGATTATTTTATTATAAGATGCAAGCCGTTCGTGTACTAAAAGGCACAGTTTGATTAATTTCAAACTGGCAAAAACATTTCTGGCTAAGGACCTGACGGACTGTCAAAAGGAGGAATCAGGGTTCAAATCCTGGTGCCAACCAATCGGTGGTTCGGTACCAATATCAGCCGCCATGTAGAAACTTGGGCAATTTCATTCACCCTATGATGCCTACAGGTGTCTTTCAGAAGAGACTATAAGCTGTTGGTCCTTTCTATCTGTTGTCTATGCCATTTTTGCAATATTATATAGTCAAATAACCCAAGAAAATGGTTATCAATAAACAATTACATGCACACCATTTTTTTTGCTGGAGCTTATTGCAAAGCATGTTTTTATAATTTGATAATCAGAAGAATTTCACAAAAAGTCAAAATAACTTTTCTAACAATTTGTTTGCACTGTGTCTGTGACTAGTCAATCAACAAAATATTGAGCTTGCAAGTCAGTGTTATATTTGATCCTGTGTGTCAGTTTCTTCAGATTTTATGGAAACGGTAGTATAGCGAATTTCGTCCACAAACATGACACACTTACGAAGAATGCGGTAATAATAGTGGCCTATCCCTATTGCCAATGGCAATGAGTAATGCTGTGTAGTCTGTCAGTACTGTCACTGATTATGAGTCTCCGGTGTCGGTAAATAACTACATACGGCTCACCAAAAACATTATTTTTACATATATGTCTTGTTCAAAATATAAACATTTCATTTGTTAAATAGTGCCACTGTTTTTTTATTTAAAGGCCAAATGTATGGACCTGCGATCGGTTGAATCCACAAGTTCGGCACAAGCGACAGATACTCATACTGTGATAGGGTTGTGAAAACGGGCTTCGCCTTCGTTTTGCTTACCTTGACCTGCATCGCCCCGCCCAAAATCTGTTACGTCCGCTGGAACTGACATTTTGAACGATTGTATGTTCAGTTAATCGCTATTTATGCTTACACGGAAGAAATTATTAAATAATAACCTTCCTGTTAGTTAGTCAACGCGCATAACATCCCGCAGCCTCGCTATGGAACCATTTTGGAATTAGCGCGTGAAAGCAAAATCCTCTATTATCGCCTTCTGGCCTAACGTTTACGGGTGCTCCACAATGCGAGAAATACCGCTGTCAAACTGTGAAAAGGAGTTTCTTCTTAACGGGATTGTGGAAAAACAAGTACGATTGTGTTACTGATAAACTGTTGGTGTAAAACGCAAATACTATTTTACAGATTTACAATTACAAAGACTAACTAAGTCATGTTGATGATCTTTATGATTATTATCATGATCTATCATGGATATGCCCAGTCAGCCCCATGGCTTGAGCATGACCATGGGCATAACCAGAGCATGGGCATGACCATGGGCATAGCCAGGGCATAAGCACGGCCTTAGCCATAGCCAGGGCACGGGCATAGCCAGTGCATTGGCATGACCATGCCCAGCCACAAACCATGCCATGGGGGCCATTCTGCCATGGGCATGGCTTGGCCTTAGGCTTGGCTTGGGCTTGTGACTGTTGTGTACCTGGTCCTAGACCTAGGCTATGTATGGCTATGCCTATGGTAAGTAGAAAATGTGTCGGCAGAATACACACTAACAGCAAATCTACATTGTCATTGCAGTAGGCCTACATAGAATGCTAATCCGGGGCAAAAGCCCCACGCTGACACTAACAGCCCATCTACATACACTGCAGTGATACCCAATAACACCCTGTCACTGATGATAACAGTACACTTAGTCTTAGTCTCAGTTCATCATACTGGGTGTCATACATGGAATATGCATTGGCAACACATCTAAATGGAATATATATGAATGCACACTGCACAACAATGCATCTCTGTACAATACACACTGACATATATATATATATATATATACACGTGGAGTCGCACAATACTTTGCCAAATTAGTGTCCTGTAACTTAAATGCTATATTTACTCCATAACCAGCTTCTTTAACTTTGTGGACAGTTCCTGTTGATAACATTTGTGCTGTATCTTAGGCCCTTGAAGAAAGAAGAGACACAAAAAACACATCCCGCCTGTTTATTGTTGTTGTTTAAAAAATATTGTGGTTGTGGTGGATAACGTAAGTTACAGTGTCCACCATTTCAGGTCCAGAGTGCTCTGGTCATTCTTAACATTTTAAAAGTCTTGGTTGGATTCTCATGAGGTACTAGCATACATCAGTCAAGCAAATTTTGATTTCTGAAGGATTTCATATTCTCATTTTATTTTACTTTTAAAGGGCGTTGGTTTCTTGCCATTTGTTTTACAATCGGGTGATGCCGGTTCAATCCTGGCAGCATGCAAACTATTGATTTTCTTTACACTATTTTTGTTTATGTTTTCACGAAGTAATATAAACCAAATCATTTAGTATACTATGATGATGTTTGTAAATATTTTTTATATTTTGTAGTAATTATTTATTTGTCACAAAAATGAAAATATGGTCATTATATAACGATGTTTCTAAATGTTATTCATCCAAACAAATATAATGTAATGGATATATCATTTATTAATTGTAAATATATTTTACAGTAATATATTGTAATATATGTGAAAACAGACTGTGATCTGTCTGGATAAATAAAATTTAGAAACATCGTTATATATAATGACCTTGCATATTTTCATTTTTGTGGCGAATAAATAATTACTACAAAAATAAAAAAAAACTGCATCATAGTATACTAAATGATTTGGTTTATATTACTTCATGAAAACATAAACCAAAAAATGTAAAGAAAATCAATAGTTTGCATGCTGTCAGGATTGAACCGGCATTGCCCGATTATAAAACAAATGTCAAGAAACCAACGCATTTATCAACCAACTGAGCTAGCGGCACCAACAGAAATTTACTGACTGATTTAAGTTGTTATGATAAATTGTACAACTCCTGCTTCATACATCGATATTCTAGTGATACAGTATTTTGAGATTGTACACATGCTCTGAATGCATGGAAAGGGTCGGCCTGATGCAAGTGTGTGTCATAAGTGACGTCACGATACCACGTGATCGCCTAGCTCATTAAAATTTTATTTTCCGCGGGAATCGCTTCACAGACGAGCTTAAAATCGAATTTATGCTACAAATGTATTTTTCTGTATTTGTTTAATGTTGTCAAATGTTATATACAATGTTAAACTTTGTGTACACATGGAAAAAGGATTTTAGCTAATGCCTTATTTTTATTTCCTTTAAGACACCATGTAACTTACATCATGAACTTCAATGCCACATAACTCACTGTTATGTGGCATTGCACCAAATAACAGTGAATACAGAGATCTTATCTTCTTCTTTAATCTACCATCTAATACAGTTTTTCATTTATTTTAAGCACTTTTTGTTTTTTGCACTTGTTTTTGGTGTCAACTGATATATGTGTATAGTACACACACACACTCATGCACTCACACACACACACACACACACACACACACACACACACACACACACACACACACACACACACACACACACACACACACACACACATTATACATTTAGAATGTGAACACATCAATTGACAAAATGTGCATCTACATGAAATTTAATGAAATCAACTTCATATTTGTTTTGATGATGTCATCTTAATAAACTAAAATGTAGTGCTGTCAAGATGGTCACAATAATTATATATATATATATACAGGAACAGGTGAGGGGGAACCATCAGAAAAAATGTTCCATGTGAAAAGAAAACATGGACAGTGAACATCATTTAAATGGAAAATAACAGTTGATTCGTCATAGATAATGTAATTTGTATCACAAGGACAGATGCCAAATCAGCACGACGAGTGTGTATGGTAGGCCTACTTAATTTGTTATAAACATCGACGTTATATTGTGCTTAAAAATATCAGTTTCGGCTGTCGATTGGCCGCTGCTGAGGGGTAGACTCTTCCTGTAACTCCGGCTGTTGGCCGCGTTAGCTGGGTGGCCGCTAGTGAGAGGTGGTTTGTGTTAGACAATGCTAATGCAATGAAAATATGGCTGCATAATCTGGGTGGCTATCAGCAAGGGGGGGCCTTATAAGAGGGGAACGACTGTGTATATATATATATATATAACATATATATATATATATACATTTATCTATTAATCAAAACAATAACATCCTGTCCAACAATTTGTCTGTGTATTTTGTAATGCCACTCTAAATCTGTAGAGTTCTGTCACCCTGGAGACTTCCATGTAAACAGGTGCAGCTTTGGGGCAGGATGTTCCTAGTGGGTTTAACAATTTATGATATCTGCTGTGATTAACGTATGGTGTGAACTTCCAGAGACTCGATGGCCGTGGAACGTACGACTACAGAAAGATCACCATCTCGTTTGGCACAGATCGCGGCTGCTGTCATGTGCAGATTGGAGACACGAGGTAATTTTACCAAGTTAAAAATTGTCTTCTACAAAACTTTAATTTTTTTGGCGGTATTTTAAGCCTTTTTTAGGCATTTTCAGGGATCGTTCTGGAAAAAGACATGCATGTTCCAAAATAGAACTATGTGCCTTTTCAAAATGTTATGTGCCCCAAAGCAGGTGATTCAAATTGTATTAATTAATTTACATGATAGTATGATCGCTTAAAATACCAGGTAACTGTGAACATTACATGTTTAATATTAGGCATGTATTCATGTTATTATTTAACTTGTTTGAATTCTATTCAGGAAAATCTGCGCTACATATTTCTGGGTATATAATGTATAACCATCAATATCAGCGTTCTCAGAAATGTTTTTTTTCTCAAAATCTGTAACATTACAAAACTTGAAACAATCCAGGTAGGTGTGCCCCATTTTTCATGGACTGGCCATGCTACTACAGTCTGCTGCTGCACGGATAGGGAGGTTCTAACTGAGAAATACGATACAGCATTTTGTGACATTGAGGGTCAACGATTCACATACAAGAGAACACCACCTAAAAATATTCAAAGAATGATTTTGATTAAATTTAAACATTAAAAAACTTATTTATACACAGATACATAGATGTATTCGTATGGAATAGCCTCACAGTCTGTGGTTGAGACTCCATCAGTGCAGTCTTTTGAGAGGACATTAGATTGTAAGTTGTGGCAAAATCACCCAATTAAATTAAATTATACTACCCATATACAGTACAGTAAGACTATTTCATGAAAGACTAGAACATAGCATTGTATTTTTTCAAAGTTTATGGGTGATGGGGACATTTGTAATGAATGAACTATTTGTGAGCCTTAGTGATGGAGGCATGATTTATAAACATGCTTTTAAAAATGTGAATTTTTTGTTTATAATGAACTTGTGATATTTAGAATACATACATGTATGCATTTAAAAATGTGCATATAGTGTAGATGTATGGATGGATATTAGATGACAACGGATTGCACTTTGTTTGGCAAGAGTTGAAAATTGACGATGGGTGATAATATGGTGTCGGCAGTAACAAACGCTGTTCACGGTGCTCATCTAAAGCTTATAAACAATGTCAATGACAGGCAAGGGTTAGACAAGGCACAAGGGTATTGATCAGACTGTTCTCAATGTCCAACCATCAATGTAAGATGTGATTTAAATAACTTCTATTCAGTTTGCTGTGTGCACGGCCGTTGTCTGTGTTTAGGCACAGACTGGAGCAAACCGGAGCGCTATTTGTGCCTCAAAATGTGCTAAGACACAATATATCGTATGCAGCATTCCAGCGCACAATGCGTCATTGGAGAGTTTCCGCTGTCCAAGGGAATCACTGCATTTTATATACAGTGATGTACATACTAGAGAAATCAATTTTGTTAAATTGCTTTTTTTTTATTTACAAAATGTAAACCTATAAAGGCTACATATATTTATATATAATTGCATATCGTTAGTTTAAGATCGGTTTGTAATTGTATCATTTGCAATTAATCACAGTTATACTACAATAACAGTGCAGTGGTAATTATTTTTTGTACATAAGGCATTGCATTTGGACCCAGCTTTGTTAGCAAGTATGTAGACATTCCTGTAAAACCCTGTCCGAATTGAGCAGTAATGAAACTTATCATAATTGTTAATCATAATCGATCAATTCTTTAAGACATAAGAGTAAAGCAACATATATATACATTCTGTAATCTGTATCATTACAATGTAACATTGTAATTGATTATTCTGAAGCTCTAATCAATTTCTTTGTCAGAGCAACTTATGGTTGTTTTCTATAGTGCTGTAATTATTATTGAGTGTTATGATGCAGGGTGATTGTAATTAATTGGCAATTGTAATTGTAGTATTGCTGTTATTTTCTGCCCTGCTGCATATGTACAGTAAACATTCTTCTTAGTTACCTAAAATAGTCAGTTAACCAGAAAAAAACTGATTTTTTATTTGTGCAAAGAAACTTCCTGCCCAAATTCTAGAAATGTCACTATTACTAAAGTTGCTACCCATGATGGCAGGCTCCAAACGTCTTGCGAAAGGACAGCGTCTAGGATTTAGCTGTTGTTCTTCCGGTTGTAACACAAATGTGTCATTTTTTTTTTAAACATGGGAACACCGCTGACATTTTCACAGTGAGTAGATAATTTGTCCCATTTGTTTTTTCCTCTGGGAAATTGAGTTTTTCAAACTGTGTTTCCATTGTAATCATCCATTGTAATCATCCATTGTAATCATCCATTGTAATCATCCATTGTAATCATCCATTGTAATCATCCAGTGTAATCATCCATTGTAATCATCCATTGTAATCATCCATTGTAACCATCCATTGTAATCATCCATTGTAATCATCCATTGTAATCATCCATTGTAATCTCAGTGGATTAAAAAGTAATGTAGCGTCCCGACTTTAACAAGTCAAATTCTCGAAGGTCTGCCGGCATTGATAACTGCCTTACAGAGTGGAGAGCTCGACTATGATGACATTGACAGTGCAAAGACTGATTGTTTTTATTGTGGAACACAGTAGTGTAGTGGTTAGAACATCGGACTCTTAACCAAGAGAACTCGGGTTCAAACCATGTGTTGTCATGTCGAACCTTGGGCAAGTTTGTTCACTCTATGTTGCTCCAATTCACTCAGCCGTATGAATGAGTGCCTGGCTACAGACGGAGTTGGGTATTTGTGAACGAATAGTCTTCACACATTAATTGCAGTACAGCTGAATACTTCCCAGAGAAGTCAAGATGGTGGTTGATTGAACAGCTCTGCCAGGGAGTAAAATGTAAAAGTGCTTTGAGCAGTTCTTATGACTCGATGCTTCACTATATAAAAACTATTTATTTTAAAATCATGTTATCTAACTGTAATTGAGCTTGTGTATGTTTGTGAAGCTGCCCCTCCTAGGTGCTTGTATCTGTACCTTGGGTGCTAAACTTTCATGAGTTCATCTACGAAGCTGTGCATTATTTTTGAGGCGAGCGATCGCTCTCGCTCGCTATCGCTCTCGCTCCCTATCGCTCTCGCTCCCTATCGCTATCGCTCGTGCTAATTGCTCATTTAGGGAGCGATTTATTGCTCGCGCTAATTGCCATCATCACAGGGATGAGAAATTTCCGGTTTTTGCCGGAATTCCGGTTTTTATACTGCTCCAACGATCACTTTTGTGAATCGTGTAAATCCGGGGAGAAAAAAATTTATGTAGGGGGGTAGGGCATATAAAATCCTGGACAATTCACTGACGATCTATCTGCAGATTGAGTTAACCATGTATCCATCGGGTGTCGCCACATGTTAATGATGCTGCCTGGCGATTAGAGACAGAACCGACCCAACCGAACCTGTGAATCTGCAAAGTAAAACCCTTAGTTCTGTCGGCTGTTCGCTTCAGCGCTTTCGAAGCGCGCGCACAAATTGCTCAAAATACACTATATGTCGTCTACAATTAAAACAATCTCTAAGGAGTCCCCCCTCCCACCAATTAGATGAGACAGTCCTCTCGGGCTGAAATGTGGGCCACAGCAAAATTTCCGGTTTTTTCTCTGAATGTCACTCTCATCCCTGATCATCACTCGCGTCACCAAACCTGCTGCACGTGGTGCCCTCTAGTGACAAAATATACACCTATTTGTTTGAAAGAAAGTCTGTTCTTGTCACGTAAATTAACATTTCCAGAGCCATGATTTGGAGTTTGGTTATTGCTCAACGGGATTCTTGTCGTTGTTTGACAGTCACAGATTATTAATCAGATGTAATTTTCCGCAGTGAGCGGTGAAATTGAAACCATGTTGATAGCTAAACTCCAATAAACAAAACAACTTAATCATCAGCGTTTCAAATGTTTTATCAGCATACAACTTTTTTGTCTGTGCCAATGTTTGATGTCCCGAATTGACCCGATCAAATTAATCTTGCGTAATGGATACCGCTATGGCATGGCTAGCCTTGATTGCACTACTGCAGATGACCAGTATGGCCTGTATTTTTCTGAAACTCCTGGTGTATTAAGGGTTCATACTGGGCAATAGATGATTGTTCTAGCCATTATGGTTGTTTTTATGATTGTTCTAGCCATTATGGTTGGTTTTTTACGATTGTTCTATCCGTTATGGTTGTTTTTTTATGATCTAGCCGTTATGGTTGTTTTTTACGATTGTTCTATCTGTTATGGTTGTTTTTATGATTGTTCTAACCATTATGGTTGTTTTTTATGATTGTTCTATCTGTTATGGTTGTTTTTATGATTGTTCTAGCCATTATGGTTGTTTTTTATGATTGTTCTATCTGTTATGGTTGTTTTTATTATTGTTCTAACCATTATGGTTGTTTTTTATGATTGTTCTATCTGTTATGGTTGTTTTTATTATTGTTCTAGCCATTATGGTTGTTTTTTTATGATTGTTCTAGCCGTTATGATTGTTTTTTATGATTGGTCTAGTAGTAGTAGCCATGAATTGATCAATGAATGTTTTATGTAGCTTGGAACAGGCGTAGAAAACATGCACACAGACATTTTCGAACAACGGTTCTAAATTATGTAATTTTCATCAAACACCTGGTGCGAATATTTTGCGAAACCAACCTATGCGTCTGCATGTATGTAGCACCATCCAATGGATGGATATTTGTCTAGTGTATTATAATGATACCTATTTTGACATCTTGGCTGACCAAATGTTTCTAAACCACCTTTTTAGCATTTAAATTTATTGTTATCTGAATATCAACTTTGTGTTCAATATATTAGTGAACAATCGTTTAAGATTTCCAAAAAATTACATTTACCATATTCGTTCTATTAAGCGTACGTGCCTTAATTATCATACATCCCATTTTTAGCAGCATCCGACGCCGTGACAATGATCTACATGCCAACCTTGACTGTTTAATTTATCATTGTGTTTTAATTTCTATGGTAACTACCAATACATATTTTTTATGACTGAGAGCTGTGGTTGTTGTTAGGGTGATGGCCCAAGTGTCGTGTGAGGTGACGACCCCAAAACAGACTCGGCCCAATGAGGGTCTTCTCTATGTGAATGCGGAACTGTCCCCGATGGCGGCTCCCCACTTTGAAGCAGGACGGTAGGTTCAGTATACACTGCTCATCAACGTAACATATGACACTTTGTATTTTATGTACATGGACTTTTGTCTTAAACCTTATCTTATATTCACTACATGCATGCATACATGTATGTGTTTGCATTATTTTAACTTATAGAACTTTTATTATTACTTTTACATCTAAATTATGATTGATTTGCAAAGTTTGCATGTCCATGTGCGCATGCACATGTACGCATTTTAACTTTCTGTTATATTGCATGTACGTTTATTTCATGGTCTGACTCTCCATATGACCTTCCCCCAAGGGACAATAAAGTATTATCATTGTGATGTGTACATACCTGAGTGCACTGCTCCATGCATGTACACAGGCATACGTAGGTATCACCTACAAATTAAACATATATACTGTTAATGCAAATTGACGCTAATATGGCTGTCACAACCGGGCAGCGGGGTCGGTTATGTCGTGCAAAGAGTTTACCCCTGTGATTCTGATGCTGGTGTCACACATTTGTGTTCGTAAAAGTGGCAATTTATTGGGATCCAAGTCTCGTTTTCAATTTGAATGTACATGTATGTATTAAGCGCTGCCACCTGTTGGTAACAGCAATGTGGTTCCTCATTAGACATACAGGTGGTGTGTATTTCAGGCCGTCTCAGCAAGGCGTTGAGTTGAGTCGTTGCCTGGAACGTTGTCTCAAAGAATCGCGTTGTATCGACACCGAGTCACTGTGCATTATGTCGGGCACAAAGGTGAATATATTTATTAAATTATTTCTATATTTCTACTTGTTTATCAGCATCTTGGCTTCATTCATCATATATTGTTCCATTATTTATGTTCAGCACGGAGTGTTCTTGTTCATAAATACTTCGACACCAGTTAGTGTTACCATTCTGTGTTTTGTTTGTGTTTTGTTTCGATTTATAAGTCTGTTGGGCTAAAAAATGGTTCAAGAAAATTTTGTTTGGTATGCCATGGGGCACACTGGTCAAACGGTCAGCATCTGAATGAGACACTAAAAGTAAAGGTTAGTTCTTATATCCAGTATCCAATCCCCAGGACTGCTCAAAGCGCTTTAACAAGATTTAACAAGATTGCCATCTAGAAAATTACTCTGGATGGCAGTTGGACAAGGAAGCCTTTTGGCTTATCGAGAGTCCAATACTTTTTATCTACATGTATCCCGCCTTTTTAAGGTGTGTGTCGATTTTATTTTTAAACATATTCACGCTACTAGCACCAACACAATCAGGAGATAATCTGTTCCATTCATTTACAGTCCTTTGTGAGAATGAGAACTTTCTTATATCTAATCTACACTGCTCCTTTACTAATGTAGCTTCATGTCCTCTGGTCCTTCTATCTTTCTTAACTGAGAAAAAAATGTTTCTATCAATATTTTCATAACCATTCAATATTGTAAACACTTCTATGTGATCTCCTCTCAATCTCCTGGTCTCTAGTGTTGTTAAACCACATTCTTTTAGGCGTATTTCGTAACTAAGATCCCTCAGATTTGGTATCATTTTAGTCGCTCTCCTCTGTACTCTTTCTAGCATATCTATGTCCTTCTTGCGATATGGCCTCCATGCTTGTATACAATATTCTAAATGAGGCCTCACTATTGTTTTGTACAGCGGTACTATTAATTCTTTTTTCTTATACGCTATATTTCGCCTAATTAATCCAAGGATTTGATTTCCCTTTGACGCTGCAATTCCGCACTGCTCTGAAACCTTCATATCAGCACTAATGGTTAACCCTAAGTCCTTTTCTTTTACAGTAGTACTTAGAACAGTACCCCCCATTTTATATTTTACCTCTTCATTCCCATGACCTGTGTGGAGGCATTTACATTTCCCAAAATTGAACAGCATTTGCCACTTTTCAGACCATTTGATCAACCTATCAAGATCATCTTGTAAATGCTGTCTGTCTCCATCACTTTTAATCCTTCTAAACACTTTTGTATCATCCGCAAATTTCAACACCTTGCTTGTTATATCATCGTCCAAATCGTTGATATATATTAAGAATAATATAGGTCCTAGTACTGATCCCTGTGGTACCCCACTCAATACCGATTTCCAGTTTGAAGCCTCCCCATCAACTAGTACACGTTGTCTTCTGTCATTCAGCCATTTTTCTATCCAGTTTATTATACCATTTCCTATGCCATGGGCCTTTGGCTTAAGGAGTAATCTTTGATGTGGTACTTTGTCGAAAGCTTTTTGAAAATCTAAATAGATGATATCTACTGGTGATCCCTCATCTACCCACCTAGTGATGTCTTCCAAAAAACATAACATATTTGTTAAGCATGACCTCGCTTTTAAAAACCCATGTTGAGATGGGTTTATCAAGTTATGTTTAACATGAAAATCCACCATGTGATCTTTAATTAGTCTTTCTAATAATTTACAAATCACTGATGTTAAACTCACTGGTCTATAGTTCTCTGACTTGTTTCTCGAACCTTTATTAAATAACGGTATAATGTTTGCCTCTTTCCATTCTAAAGGAACCACTCCCTCTTTTAATGACAAATTGAAAACTGTTGCAAGCGGTGCGCTAATTTGTTCTACAATTTCCAATAGTAGTTTGGGCGGAATCCCGTCCACTCCAGGTGATTTATTATCCTTCATAGCCCTTATTTTCTTAGCTACCATTTCCGAGGTTACAACTAACTGTCCTAAATAGTCTGAATCTGCCCCCTTGAACTTAGCCTCTGGTACTGGCAGTGAACTAATACCTTCCCTGGTAAACACTGAACTAAAATACGCATTCAGGTCTTCTGCCATTAAGAATCCCTCTGATATTGTATTTCCTGCACTATCTTCTAGAGGACCGACCTTATCCTGAACTTTCTGTTTGCTTCGAATATACGCATAAAAACTCTTACTGTCATGTTTTATATTACTAGCTAAATTTTTTTCATATCTTCTCTTTGAATTTCTAATTTCAGCTGTAGCTTGATTAAGTGTTTCTTTATAAATGTTGTAGTCTTCATCATTTCCAGTACATCTATATGACTTCCACATCATTTGTTTATACTTAATTTTTCTAATGGCTTCTTTCGATAAGTGTTTCTTTTTAGACCGTTTCCCTTGTTTTTTGAAAGGTACAAATTTATCGACTATGCACTTAATTTCACTATTTAAGATATTCCAGCATTCGGTTGCTGTCTTATTCTTCAGTGTGTTATTCCAGTCTATCTTTGCTAAATATTTCCTCATGTCCTTATACCTTCCTTTGTGGAAATTTCTCCTATACTGCTTTTTACTATTCCTTTCTGATTTTACTTTGATGGTAAAATGTATCTGGTTGTGATCACTACTCCCCAGTGGCTCACATATCTTGACATTGTCAACTAATTCTTTCTGTGAGGACAAAACTAAGTCTAACACATTCTCTCCCCTGGTTGGTTCTAGCACATGTTGAGAAAGGAAACTATCTTGTACTAAAACTAAAAACTTGTGGTCCTCACTCCCCATACTCTGTAGAGATTTCCATTGTATATGCCCATGGTTAAAGTCCCCCATAATAATACAGTTCCGTTTGCTTACTTCCCTTATAGCGTTTTGTATTTTTTCATTCTCTTCTATGCTTATGTTTGGACTTCGATAAACTAACCCAACTGTTAACGTTGAGTTTCCTGTAACTATGTTACACCAAACAGCTTCTTCGCAATCTGCTTCTCTTTCTAATTTTATTTCATAAGCCTGGATAGATTCTTTAATATATAAAATAACTCCACCTCCCTTTCTTCCTATTCTATCTTTCCTAAACATTACATATCCTGTTAGTCCCAATTCGGCATCTGATATATCAGTGGTGGCCCACGATTCGGTTATACCTATTATGTGAGGGTCAATATCTTCTACCATAATGTTTAGTTCACTTCTTTTGTTTACTATGCTCCTTGCATTTAAACAAATGCATTTATATCCTGATTCAGAACAGTTTTATTTTTACAATGTACTCCCTGGCAGACGTGTTCAATCGAACACCATCTCGACTTCTCTGGGTAGCATTCATCCACATTGCAATTAGTGCGCGAAGACTATTCGTACACAAATATCCGCCCCTGTCTGTAGCCAGGTACTCATTCATACAGCTGAGTGAACTGAAGCAACGTAGAGTAAACGAACTTGCCCAAGGTTCGACATTACCGCATAGGATTCAAACCCGTGTTCTCTCAGTCGAGAGTCGGAAGCTCCTACAGCTGTGCTACTGCGCTCCACAAACACTAAGGCGTTGGTCTCTTCTATCAGGTGTCTATGCCAGGGGAAGAAGAAGATTCCGTGCAGGGGGTAAATATGTAACCTGTACAGGACTCGCTAGAGAAGGATATTCTAAAAAAACTATATTAGCCATAGATAGGGCTGCTAGGAGTTAAATGTCGTATGTCATAAAGTGTACTTTAGACTTTATATAAAGAAATGCTGTTGTTTATATATATATTAAAATATATATATATACAATTCGTACAGTTTCCCTGTGTATTGTACCTATTTTTGTGTTTCTCTCTGCAGGTGTGGGCCCTCCGTGTAGATGTGCATGTCCTGAACCATGACGGCAACCTTATAGACGCATGTAGCATGGCCGCCATCGCTGCTTTAACACACTTCAGGTACGTGACACACTGCTTTAACACACTTCAGGTACGTGACACACTGCTTTAACACACTTCAGGTACGTGACACACTGCTTTAACACACTTCAGGTACGTGACACACTGCTTTAACACACTTCAGGTACGTGACACACTGCTTTAACACACTTCAGGTACGTGACACACTGCTTTAACACACTTCAGGTACGTGACACACTGCTTTAACACACTTTAGGTACGTGAAAAACTGCTCTAGCGCATCTAGGAGGAATATTGTCACACACGCACACGCACACGCACACGCACACGCACACATGCACACACACACATGTTAACTCAGTCATAGTTAGATGACACATTGCAGCATGTCATATTAAGCTACAGATGGTTCAAGTCAGGTTGCTAGGTTCGCTGCATGCGACGTCAAGTGCAGATGACTGAATGGTGTGCAGCTACTCGACTATGGAGCCAAGTACTGAATGCTGTAAACAGACACTTCATGGCTTTTGATTTCTGCACTTGCATCAAGCATTGTGCTATAAATGATAATCAATCAAATGCAGATTTGGTGAAATGTCTGTGTAAAATTATAATTAAATTGTGTTTCTCTTAATATGTTTATTTTAATATTAATAATAGGGCTGCCTTCACTGGTGTGGTATATTTTTTTTAAATAGATGTAGCCACTAATGAAATAATAATAGGTCTATCTATCATCAAATATTGGTACTTCTCTACAGAGATTTCTGTCATCATTAGTAAATTTATTATATAATTTTTGTAATTGTTTTTAGAATAATTTTTCGGTAACAACCGCGGCACATTAATAATAAAACCCCTTTGTATACCTGGTAGCACTTTTTAGATAACTCATTACCAGTCGAACCTCTTCACAGTTTGGCTAATAATTAAAATATATAATATATCATTTAGGCTAAATGCTTAAATATTCAGTAATCTAATGAATAAATATTTTAAGTGTACAAGTGACTTTTAAAACAATAAATAACCAGCTCTGTAGAATAGAAAGGAACGTCGCCTGTATACGTGAGAGGAACTGTTTATATCAAGCAGGTGGTGGCGCCAAAACTGTGTTTTAAGTTTCTTTCCGAATTGCCGTTAATGAGTCATGGTGATGTTTTCAGACGACCAGACGTGACAGTATCTGGTGAGGAGGTCACCATCGTAAGTGTTCTTTGTTGTATACTTTCATAGCATTTAAATAATTTTTATATAACCAGTTACTCGATGTTGTACAGGGAGAAAAGGCAGCTGTTAATATTTCAAGTTAAAGTCGTGACTATGCCTATTGATAACTACACTCGTGATGCCTGTGTCGCTTGGCAACCTGTTGAAAATAGTGTTTTGAACCCATGACTGTAGGCTTGATGTGTCGTAATTTAGAACACTAGTGCTAGGCTGTGGGCCGCAATCGATCCAACAGCCATCGATACAATTCAGACTAACTTTCACCTGCTGTTAAAACGATGATAAATCACTATGTATGTCTAACCACATACTTGATGATTGTATTATCACAATGACAGAAAATAGTGTTTGTGGATGTAACTTCAGGATACAGCCTTTTGACATTCCCCCTAAGATCCCCATACCACCAGCCCCCCCCCCCCCCGGGACAATTCTTAAAAATAAAAATCTATGAACCATCCCAATAGACCCAGTAGAACACCTACGAAATGTCAGCCCCATACAAAACTGCTGGATGTATGTGACGTGTGTAAACAGACAGACAGGCAGACTGTGTACTGATGTGACATCTAACTGCTGATGTGACATCTGACTACTGATGTGACATCTTACTGTACTGATGTGACATCTGACTGCTGATGTGACATCTGACTACTGATGTGATATCTTACTGTACTGATGTGACATCTGACTACTGATGTGACATCTGACTACTGATGTGACATCTTACTGTACTGATGTGACATCTGACTACTGATGTGATATTTGGTTGTGTACTGAATCTACTGATGTGACTTGTACTGGTGTGACATCTGGCCGTGTACTGATGTGACATCTGGTCATGTACTGATGTGACATCTGCCTGTGTACTGATGTGGCATCTGGATATGTACTGATGTGACATCTGACTGTACTGGTGTGACATCTGACTGTGTACTGATGTGATATCTGATCGTGTACTGATGTGACATCTGGCTGTGTGCTGATGTGACATCTGGTTGTGTGCAGAGGTGACATCTGACTGTGTACTGATGTGACATCTGATCGTGTACTGATGTGACATCTGACTACTGATGTGATATCTTACTGTACTGATGTGACATCTGACTACTGATGTGATATTTGGTTGTGTACTGAATCTACTGATGTGACTTGTACTGGTGTGACATCTGGCCGTGTACTGATGTGACATCTGGTCATGTACTGATGTGACATCTGCCTGTGTACTGATGTGGCATCTGGATATGTACTGATGTGACATCTGACTGTACTGGTGTGACATCTGACTGTGTACTGATGTGATATCTGATCGTGTACTGATGTGACATCTGGCTGTGTGCTGATGTGACATCTGGTTGTGTGCAGAGGTGACATCTGACTGTGTACTGATGTGACATCTGATCGTGTACTGATGTGACATCTGACTACTGATGTGATATCTTACTGTACTGATGTGACATCTGACTACTGATGTGATATTTGGTTGTGTACTGAATCTACTGATGTGACTTGTACTGGTGTGACATCTGGCCGTGTACTGATGTGACATCTGGTCATGTACTGATGTGACATCTGCCTGTGTACTGATGTGGCATCTGGATATGTACTGATGTGACATCTGACTGTACTGGTGTGACATCTGACTGTGTACTGATGTGATATCTGATCGTGTACTGATGTGACATCTGGCTGTGTGCTGATGTGACATCTGGTTGTGTGCAGAGGTGACATCTGACTGTGTACTGATGTGACATCTGATCGTGTACTGATGTGACATCTGACTGTACTGATGTAACATCTGATCGTGTACTGATGTGACATCTGGCTGTGTACTGATATGACATCTAACTGTGTTTGCAGCACACCTTGGAAGACCATGACCCAATCCCACTGGGCGTCCATCACATGCCAATCTGTATATCATTTGCCTTCTTCCACCAAGGGTAGGTGGGTCATTACGTCACGCATCAGGTCATCAAGTCACAAACTAGTTTACCTAACCTGTTAACGTGTATGACTATTATGTAACTTGGGACAGTTGTAGAAAGGACGCATGGTGGAGTGAATAATTGTACATCCAGGTTAAAGTTAAGCTGGCGAAACCTTTCTTTGTGGACATGGCATGAGCCTATGGTAAATGAATTTAGATCAGTTTAAGAGCTGATGCTACATTTGTTTTGTTTTTGTACACATAATATAATTCTTCTTTCTTGGTTGTGTACCCGTAATATGCATAGATAAAGATAGACACACATATAATACATCATACATGCGCATATAGATAATTTACGAATAATAAGTAAATAAATCATAATTTTTCCAGATGTGGTCGGTGACTCCTGTTAAGACAAAATGTTGCTCTCCCAGGAGCCACACCAATTACCTTAATAACTACATAGGTCATCTTAACATCAATAAGATCTATCTCATATGTGAACATGGGTGTGTTATCTTTTGGTTTGTGTTGCCTGTACGTGTGTATATATTTGCTACATTCTATACTTACATGGTAGTTGCTGTATGTAGTTGCATAATTTAGCATCACTTACTGTACTTTTTTGTAAATGTTTCAAATATTCAACAGTTGAAAATGTAATTCTCTGGGCAGTTTTGTTGTTTCGAGTGATATAGATTGTAGGAATACATGCTTGTTGGAGCAGCTGTAATGTCTATTGCCGTAACACTGTTGGTCAGTGCAGGGCTGATATCTATGTTACAGGAAGTACTTACTGGTTGACCCAAACGAAATGGAAGAGAGGGTAATGGATGGAAAGATGGTAATAGGGATGAATAAACACCGGGAACTGGTGACGCTCCAGTTGACGGGCAGCATGCTACTACACAAGGATCAGGTATTACTTGGGGAAAATGTTGCTCTTCCTCCCGGTTCCCTTGTACAGGGATGACGTCTGCTTCCCCTAGTGCTCTTGTTGTTGTTTTTCTGGGGACGATGGTTACAAATTTTGGCAGTTTTGATCACATCATGTTGCCTGTGTCTTTCGAAAGAGACTAAAAGCCGTTGGTCCCTTCATTCAGGTGTCTATGCCAGGGGAAGTAAAGATCCCACACAGGGGGTAAATGTGTAACCTGTCGTGGACTCACAGAGTGGTGGTCTCTGTCTCTCACCCACTGGATCTTGCTCCCAGCGGCCGGAGTTGCTTCCCAGTCAGGTCAGAGACACTGAGCTGGCAATGTGTGTGATGGCAACACATGCGTCTGGAAGAGCACATTGTATCTATGTACATTAATTATGTATGTTTATGTTAACTTTGGGGGGGCCTCTCATCTACCAATTAGTAATGCATTTAACAAAACACAGATATAGTTAATTACGGTTATTTACTTATGTGTACATTTTTCTACCTGTCATAAAAGTTAGAATTGAGTGTTGAGTAATTCTCAAGAGGGCGCTACTGTGTCTTTACATTTGCTAAAATAATGTTCAGCACGAACAAGTTTAAGTTAAAAATACTGTAATTAGTGGTGATGATTGCTGCCTTTGACTTGTCGCTCCACGGGTGAATGGATCAGTGGTGCTTACTCCACGGTGTGGCGCCACTTGTATGTACTGCACAAGTGCATATAAAAACATGCCTTATAAAGTATGTGGTACATACCATACAGTACATACCGTACAGTACATACCGTACAGTACATACCATACAGTACATACCATACAGTACATACCGTACAGTACATACCGTACAGTACATACCGTACAGTACATACCGTACAGTACATACCGTACAGTACATACCGTACAGTACATACCGTACAGTACATACCGTACAGTACATACCGTACAGTACATACCGTACAGTACATACCGTACAGTACATACCGTACAGTACATACCGTACAGTACATACCGTACAGTACATACCGTACAGTACATACCGTACAGTACATACCGTACAGTACATACCGTACAGTACATACCGTACAGTACATACCGTACAGTACATACCGTACAGTACATACCGTACAGTACATACCGTACAGTACATACCGTACAGTACATACCGTACAGTACATACCGTACAGTACATACCGTACAGTACATACCGTACAGTACATACCGTACAGTACATACCGTACAGTACATACCGTACAGTACTTATACCATATTTTATAACTAGTATTAGCTACACAGGAAACTGCTAATGCGTTGTTTAACTCGTGTCAAATCATTAGCCAAGACGGATTCCGTTTGATTATATCAATTCGGCATTCATTAAGAGAGACCTAATCTAATTGTAGTACATATTAGTTAATGTAACAAGTTGGTTAATTCAATCTTGATTCTAATAAATCCAGGAACTGATCAATGGTGCAATTGACAACATGATTGTTAGTAGTGGCTAGAGCTTCGGACTCATGACTGAGAGAACCCGGGTTCGAATCCTGTGCTGCAGTATCAAACCATGGGCATGTTTGTTCACTCTACCTTGCTCTAGTTCACTTAGCTGTATAAATGAGTACCTGGCTATAGGCAGTGGTGGATATTTGTGTACGAATAGTCTTCACGCATTAATTGCAGTGTGGCTGAATGCTTCCCAGAGAAGTCGAGATGGTGTTCGATTAAACAGGTCTGTCAGGGAGTAAAGTGTAAAGTGCTATGAGCAGTCCTGAGAACTGGATACTGTGCTATATAAGAACTTACCTTTACCTTTACTTTTACTTTATTAATGGTCAATGGAACACTTGTTTTTACCCTAAAAAGGGATATTTATGTGTGCAGAGTTCAAAAAGGCCAGTTTCTGGACGTGTCTATACTTTTCCCAAGTCCACCCAGTTTTGCTGGCTCTTGTAGTTACATGCAGTTGTCCGCAATGTTCTGTTTTTACAATTATGGGCCACTGCACTGTTTTTCAAACATGTTGTTGCTCTCCTCCTTGTTCCCTGTTGTAGAGGGCTCCCTCTCTCCATCTTTAATCCTCCCTTGATCTTCTCATGTCCCTCCTCACACAGTCCTCCTATCTCAGCTGTGGCCTTCCCTTTTCCTATGTCCTTTGTGTTGTTCCGCCTCTGCTCTCTTTGTTATATTTCCGGCATCCATCTTTGCTAAGTGGCCTGTCCATCTCATCCAACTTCTCAATAATCCTCCTGTTACACTGCATTGCATTCCAACCTCTTTTCTCAGGTCATTCGTCCTTCTTCTATCTACCCTCTTTGTTCTTGTTATTCTTCTAACCCAGTTGTTCTCACAAACTTGCAGCTTCTGTTGTCTTTGTTCTGTCAGTGCCTCTGTCTCCAAACTATATAGGCATGCTGGTGTAATACACACTCTCAGGACTTTCCCTTTCAGGTTTTGTGAGATTTTTCTCTCCATCATGACTCCCTCTACCTTTCTCCAAGCATTCTTTCCTGCTTGTATTCGGCGTTGCACCTCCACATCTGAAGGCCCATCCGCCGTAACCATTCCTCCAAGGTACACAAAGCCGTCCACTTGCTTAATTTCCTTTCCATCCTACCTGATGTCCAATTCCTCTCTCTGTTGTCCAATCCACATCACTTCTGTCTTCTCCAGGCTCATTCTCAGTCCGTGTTTCTTGAAAACCATGTTCCAGTCCACCAACATGTCTTGTAGCTCTTGTTTGCTTTTGTACTACTGTGGCCAGATCGTCCACATACATAACCTTTCTGAGAACATCCTTCATGCTGATCTTCCTACTGATTAGTTCCATCACCATGATAAATAGTAATGGGCTTGTGGCACTTCCTTGCCTCAATCCGATGTTAACTGGAAACTCTTCCAACATCCCAGATCCAGCCACAACTCTTCCTGTTGTTCATTCATACACTGCTCCCACCATCCTGGCTTCTGCTTCTGGCACTCCCATCCCTCTCATTGCTGCCAACAACATCTCTCTTAGGAGTGTGTCGTAGGCCTTCTCCAGGTCCACAAATCCCACTGCCATTCTCCCTTGCATCTCCAACCTCTTCTCCTTGCCTTGTGGTAAACATTTGCTTGATTGTTTTTGCTACATTTGTGGATAGCACCTACGCAAAGTGCTTTTTATGCACTAAAACGATTTTTGAATAAAAACTATTTACCACAAATTTATTTGTGAATTGTTGTCAAATAATGTTGCATTTACATATATTTTTGTATTATAATTGTTCCACTCAACTTTGGGTATCCTGTGTTGTGAGAAAAAATTATTGTTTAGATTATTGAAACTAATCAACATCATAATTTCAACCAGTTTGTTGATCCACCCTAGCTTCACAAATTGGAAATAAGAGTTGTTGTTTTACTGCAAATAAGTGTTAAATTATTGTCAAGCAAGTAGCATATATTCAAATTCATTCAAAACTTTCATTCATTCAAATATATGCTCAGTTTTAATGCTTATACCCAAACAAATTTCACAAATGGAAAACCATGAATATGAAAATGATGGGACTTATTCAACTATCTTGTACCCTTCAAAAAACAAGGAAAACGGTCCAAAAAGAAACACTTATCGAAAGAAGCCATTAGAAAAATTAAGTATAAACAAATGATGTGGAAGTCATATAGATGTACTGGAAATGATGAAGACTACAACAATTATAAAGAAGCACTTAACCAAGCTACAGCTGAAATTAGAAATTCAAAGAGAAGCTATGAACAACAATTAGCTAGTAATATAAAACATGACAGCAAGAGTTTTTATGCGTATGTTCGAAGCAAACAGAAAGTTCAAGATAAAGTCGGTCCTCTAGAAGATAGTGCTGGAAATATAATATCAGAGGGATTCATAATGGCAGAAGACCTGAATGAGTACTTTAGTTCAGTGTTTACCAGGGAAGATATTAGTTCACTGCCAATACCAGAGGCTAAGTTCAAGGGGGCAGATTCAGACTATTTAGGACAATTAATTGTAACCCCGGAAATGGTAGCTAAGAAAATAAGGGCTATGAAGGAGAATAAATCACCTGGAGTGGATGGTATTCCACCCAAACTACTATTGGAAATTGTAGAACAAATTAGCATACCACTTGCAACAGTTTTCAACTTGTCATTAGAAGAGGGAGTGGTTCCTTTAGAATGGAAAGAAGCAAACATTATACCGTTATTCAAAAAAGGTTCGAGAAACAAGTCAGAGAACTATAGACCAGTGAGTTTAACATCAGTAATTTGTAAATTATTAGAAAGACTAATTAAAGATCACATGGTGGATTTTCTTGTTAAACAAAACTTGATAAACCCATCTCAACATGGTTTTTTTAAAGCGAGGTCATGCTTAACAAATATGTTATGTTTTTTGGAAGACATCAGTAAGTGGGTAGATGAGGGATCACCAGTAGATATCGTCTACTTAGATTTTCAAAAAGCTTTTGACAAAGTACCACATCAAAGATTACTGCTTAAACTAAAGGCCCATGGCATAGGAAATGGTATAATAAACTGGATAGAACAATGGCTGATTGACAGAAGACAACGTGTAGTAGTTGATGGGGAGGCTTCAAACTGGAAATCGGTATTGAGTGGGGTACCACAGGGATCAGTATTAGGTCCTATATTATTCTTAATATACATCAACGATTTGGATGATGAAATAACAAGCAAGGTGTTGAAATTTGCGGATGATACAAAAGTGTTTAGAAGGATTAAAAGTGATGGAGATAGACAGCATTTACAAGATGATCTTGACAGGTTGATCAAATGGTCTGAAAAGTGGCAATTGATGTTCAATTTTGGGAAATGTAAATGCCTCCACATAGGACATGGGAACGAAGAGGTAGAATATACAATGGGGGGTACTGTACTAAGTACTACTGTAAAAGAAAAGGACTTAGGGTTAACCGTTAGTACTGATATGAAGATTTCAGAGCAGTGCGGAATTGCAGCTTCAAAGGGAAATCAAATCCTTGGATTAATTAGGCGAAACATAACGTATAAGGAAAAAGAGCTAATAATACCGCTGTACAAAACAATAGTTAGGCCTCATTTAGAATATTGTATTCAAGCGTGGAGGCCATATCGCAGGAAGGACATAGATATGCTAGAAAGAGTGCAGAAGAGAGCAACTAAAATTATACAAAATCTGAGGGATCTTAGTTATGAAATACGCCTAAAAAAATGCGGTTTAACAACACTAGAGACCAGGAGATTGAGAGGAGATCAGATAGAAGTGTTTAAAATATTGATAGAAATATGTTTTTCTCAGTTAAGAAAGATAGAAGGACTAGAGGACATGATCTTGCATTAGCAAAGGAGCAGAGTAGATGGGATATAAGAAAGTTTTCATTTTCACAAAGGACTGTAAATGAATGGAACAGATTACCTGCTGATTGTGTGGGTGCTAGTAGCGTGAATATGTTTAAAAATAAAATCGACACATTCCTCAGACGGGCGGGATACACATAGATAAAAAGGTCGGACTCTCGATAAGCCAAGGGCTTCCTTGTCCACCTGCTACCTAGAGTTAATTCTCTGGGTGGCAATCTTGTTAAATCTTGTTAAATCTGCTTAGCTGATTAGTCGATAATGTGATGTTGTTTTCTGTCCCCAGGTGCTGCGGTGTACCCAGATTGCCTCGGTGAAAGTGCAGGAGATGACAAAACTGATAGAGGAAGCACTCAAGAACGACACACACGAGAGGTGCTCACTCACATTTATATGTATCTAGGTCAAGGTCGTTTGTGCATGTGCATCTAGGTCAAGGTCATTTGTGGCAAGAAACTCACTGGGGGATACATAATTGTGATGGTTATGTTTAATTTCAGTGCCTGTCTACAATGTTGTTAAACTGCCATGGTGCAGTTGGAATTATCTTGAAAAGTCACTGATTAGCTGTAGAAATGTTGTACAATTAAAGTATGGAATAGCCATGTGTTATAGTCATGTCTTAACCACTAGTAACATTCACAATGTAATTGTGGTAATTGAAATGAAAGTTCAGCTTAATGTTTAAAACAAATCTTTTTAAAATCCATTTTCCAATACTTTATTTTTATCTACTATGATTCACATGACAATTGTGCTGTTACATTTTTATTTTTTCTAGATATGTTATGAAGTTAATAAATAATCACAGTTTTATAGGTCTCTCCAATCTCTTTGGAGGCGGGACTTCTTTGGTTGATGGTCTGTCTCTTCTGATAGTGAATTCCACTATTTTACCACTCTGGCGGAGAAGAAGGAGTGCATATTTCCTGTTGATCTCTGTGTTTTTAGTTAATCAGAGGATAAGCGCTGTATATATATTGCACTTGTTTTACACTGTAGTCAACAAATTGTATTCATTGATATATTTACTGTATAAGTGTTTGTTGAGATAAATTCCTTCATTCACTGATGCATTCTGGGTAACCAATTTCCCCCGTTGTCCGAGCAGGGCAACCGGGGGGCAGTTTGGCTGCGCCTCCTCTGAGGTCACGAGTCATGTGACCAGCGTGAAGACGGAGAAGACATTGGAGGAGGTGGACACAGAGGCACTGCGGGAACTGGCGCGGGAGACCGTCCGTCGGGGACGGGAGACAGACGGGGAGTCCCCAGGGATGACACGGGAACCTGACATTACCGTTCTGGTAAGGCAGAGTAGGGTTCACTAAGGGGATGTTCATAGTTCTTGATATTTACTTGTTTGTACAGAGTGTACTGATACTCAGACCACCCCTGAATTAGTACAGTGGAGCTTTGCTTTGTGGTCACCTCAGTAATGCAGCCACCTCGCAATTAAGGTCACCCGTGACAGTTCCTAATTATATCCATAACCTTACATCGTAGGAAATTAATTGCATAAATAGGATCACCTCAATAGTCATGTCACTTTCGTTTCATCCATTCCCGAGGGTTTTACCTTAATAGTGATGTTCCACTGTACTATAAAATGTTGGTGTGTAAGAGTGTTGATATGGCATATATAAATGATATAATAACACCCATCATGATCATATAATAACACCCATCATGATCATATAATAACACCCATCATGATCATATAATAACACCCATCATGATCATATAATAACACCTATCATGATCATATAATAACACCCATCATGATCATAGAATAACACCCATCATGATCATATAATAACACCCATCATGATCATATAATAACACCCATCATGATCATATAATAACACCTATCATGATCATATAATAACACCCATCATGATCATGTTTACGAAAATGTCATTGCAATAATGTGCAATTCATAAGGCCTCATAAAAACAATTCCCGATTTCTCATCAGCGCACGCATTTAAAATGGAAGCTGCAAACAAACCTTTTAATTTTTAAATATAATTGTACCTTTAAATACGTGTTTAATAAGTTAAAATTATGCCTTGTATCAAACCAGATGAATTCGAAACGATTTCATAGTCTTATTGAAGTCTTAGAATAGATAGTGGTGTAGATTTGTGCACAAATAGTCTTTGTGCATTAATTGCAGCGTGGCTGAATGTTTCTCAGAGAAGTCGAGATGGTGTTCTATTGAGCAGGTCTGCCAGGGAGTAAAGTGTAAAGCACTTTGAGCAGTCCTGAGGACTGGATACTGCGCTATATAAGAACAGGTCTGCCAGGGAGTAAAGTGTAAAGCACTTTGAGCAGTCCTGAGGACTGGATACTGCACTATATAAGAACAGGTGTCCCAGGGAGTAAAGTGTAAAGCGCTTTGAGCAGTCCTGAGGACTGGATACTGCGCTATATAAGAACAGGTGTCCCAGGGAGTAAAGTGTAAAGTGCTGTGAGCAGTCCTGAGGACTGGATACTGCGCTATATAAGAACAGGTCTGCCAGGGAGTAAAGTGTAAAATGCTTTGAGCAGTCCTGAGGACTGGATACTGCGCTATATAAGAACAGGTCTGCCAGGGAGTAAAGTGTAAAGTGCTGTGAGCAGTCCTGAGGACTGGATACTGCGCTGGATAAGAACAGGTCTGCCAGGGAGTAAAGTGTAAAGTGCTGTGAGCAGTCCTGAGGACTGGATACTGCGCTATATAAGAACAGGTCTGCCAGGGAGTAAAGTGTAAAATGCTTTGAGCAGTCCTGAGGACGATACTGCGCTATATAAGAACAGGTCTGCCAGGGAGTAAAGTGTAAAGTGCTGTGAGCAGTCCTGAGGACTGGATACTGCGCTGTATAAGAACAGGTCTGCCAGGGAGTAAAGTGTAAAGTGCTTTGTGCAGTCCTGAGGACTGGATACTGCACTATATAAGAACAGGTCTGCCAGGGAGTAAAGTGTAAAGTGCTTTGAGCAGTCCTGAGGACTGGATACTGCGCTATATAAGAACAGGTCTGCCAGGGAGTAAAGTGTAAAGTGCTGTGAGCAGTCCTGAGGACTGGATACTGCGCTATATAAGAACAGGTCAGCCAGGGAGTAAAGTGTAAAGTGCTTTGAGCAGTCCTGAGGACTGGATACTGCACTATATAAGAACAGGTCTGCCAGGGAGTAAAGTGTAAAGTGCTGTGAGCAGTCTTGAGGACTGGATACTGCGCTATATAAGAACAGGTCTGCCAGGGAGTAAAGTGTAAAGCACTTTGAGCAGTCCTGAGGACTGGATACTGCGCTATATAAGAACAGGTCTGCCAGGGAGTAAAGTGTAAAGTGCTTTGAGCAGTCCTGAGGACTGGATACTGCGCTATATAAGAACAGGTCTGCCAGGGAGTAAAGTGTAAAGCGCTTTGAGCAGTCCTGAGGACTGGATACTGCGCTATATAAGAACAGGTCTGCCAGGGAGTAAAGTGTAAAGCGCTTTGAGCAGTCCTGAGGACTGGATACTGCGCTATATAAGAACAGGTTTGCCAGGGAGTAAAGTGTAAAATGCTTTGAGTAGTCCTGAGGACTGGATACTGCGCTATATAAGAACAGGTCTGCCAGGGAGTAAAGTGTAAAGTGCTGTGAGCAGTCCTGAGGACTGGATACTGCGCTGTATAAGAACAGGTCTGCCAGGGAGTAAAGTGTAAAGTGCTTTGTGCAGTCCTGAGGACTGGATACTGCACTATATAAGAACAGGTCTGCCAGGGAGTAAAGTGTAAAGTGCTTTGAGCAGTCCTGAGGACTGGATACTGCGCTATATAAGAACAGGTCTGCCAGGGAGTAAAGTGTAAAGTGCTGTGAGCAGTCCTGAGGACTGGATACTGCGCTATATAAGAACAGGTCAGCCAGGGAGTAAAGTGTAAAGTGCTTTGAGCAGTCCTGAGGACTGGATACTGCACTATATAAGAACAGGTCTGCCAGGGAGTAAAGTGTAAAGTGCTGTGAGCAGTCTTGAGGACTGGATACTGCGCTATATAAGAACAGGTCTGCCAGGGAGTAAAGTGTAAAGCACTTTGAGCAGTCCTGAGGACTGGATACTGCGCTATATAAGAACAGGTCTGCCAGGGAGTAAAGTGTAAAGTGCTTTGAGCAGTCCTGAGGACTGGATACTGCGCTATATAAGAACAGGTCTGCCAGGGAGTAAAGTGTAAAGCGCTTTGAGCAGTCCTGAGGACTGGATACTGCGCTATATAAGAACAGGTCTGCCAGGGAGTAAAGTGTAAAGCGCTTTGAGCAGTCCTGAGGACTGGATACTGCGCTATATAAGAACAGGTTTGCCAGGGAGTAAAGTGTAAAATGCTTTGAGTAGTCCTGAGGACTGGATACTGCGTTATATAAGAACAGGTCTGCCAGGGAGTAAAGTGTAAAGTGCTGTGAGCAGTCCTGAGGACTGGATACTGCGCTGGATAAGAACAGGTCTGCCAGGGAGTAAAGTGTAAAGTGCTGTGAGCAGTCCTGAGGACTGGATACTGCGCTATATAAGAACAGGTCTGCCAGGGAGTAAAGTGTAAAGTGCTTTGAGCAGTCCTGAGGACTGGATACTGCACTATATAAGAACAGGTCTGCCAGGGAGTAAAGTGTAAAGTGCTGTGAGCAGTCCTGAGGACTGGATACTGCGCTATATAAGAACAGGTCTGCCAGGGAGTAAAGTGTAAAGCACTTTGAGCAGTCCTGAGGACTGGATACTGCTCTATATAACAACTTACCTTTACTTTGTTTTACTTTTACTCACCCCAGATTAAGCAGTTGACGTGTGTCTTTCAGGGAAAGGAAACAGGAAGAATTGGTGAAGGAGGTTTATCGTCATGGGACGTGGAGGACGTCGACGAGCCAGAAGATGACAAAATGATTTGGGAGGCAAATGTCCAGGTCACCACCAAAGATACAACAGACTTATCTCACATCAGTAAGTTTATGACGTGTAGCAGCATTCTTAGATTTTAATGATAATTGATATATTTCCACAAAATTCGATAATTGTAGAGATGTGGAGGTTTAATGTGATTCATCACAACAAAATAATTTATAATCAAATTGGTAAAATCTGTTAATTTTGTGGTGTAATTATGAAAGTCGGCAGTTGCTTATTTGTGGTAAGTCAACTATTGACACCCCTGAAATATTCCTGAATTTTGTTGAAATAGTCCAATAAATCATGCACATTTCTGACCAAAAGTGGATGTATGCCCACTGCTGTTTGCATCAGTGTATTATTATAAATTGAAGTTTTGATGAAATTTACTGTTTTGTTGGCTTAGTGGTAACTAGAAGGCTGTATAGGAATACAAACTTGGTGAAGTCCTAGTTATCAAGTAAGACTTGCTCTAATTAATGGATTCAGTACCTCGCGGTTTGCCTACATCATGGTCATATTTATGCATGTGATCTCTGTCAAGTCATGCCTACCAAATATTTTTACATACATGCGTTACATTACAAGTGCGGCATAACACCTGCTAAATAAATTTTTCCTACATGCAGATCTTCCGTCAACAACTTTGTTGTATGTTTTTGTTGCAAAGAAAAACATTTCGAACTTCAACAACATATAAGACGGAATAACCAAGAGTTGCACATGTTTGGCATCCATTTTGAAGGCATGATGAACCTTGTTGCTAGGCAATAGTTCACATGATGAATAGATCAGTTGCCCTGTGTTACAGTTACTCTACTTGTAGGCATTGACTCGAGCGAGGACAGCGAGGAGGACTCGACAGAGACACTGGCAGCTCATCACCTCGGAGTCCAGGAGTCCAGGTACGCCACGCACCTGTCTCTCATGCACAACCACTCTTAACCCTACACACCCAGTGTTGTCTTAACCCTTTACACCCCATGATGTGTTAACCCTACACACCCCATGATGTCTTAACCCTACACATCCCATGATGTCTTAACCCTACACACCCCATGATGTCTTAACCCTTCACACCCCATGATGTCTTAACCCTACACGTCAAGTGTTGTCTTAACCCTTTACACCCCATGATGTCTTAACCCTACACACCCCATGATGTCTTAACCCCACACACACCCCATGATGTCTTAACCCCACACACACATCAAGTGTTCTCTTAACCCTACACACCTCATGTCTCAACCCTTTACACATTATGATGTTTTTAAGGGAGGCAATACGATTGATTTTATTGTGAAATCCTGTTATACCATATAAACTGTATTTGATGTGATGTACTGACATTCCTAATATGTTTTGATGAAGCAGAAACAACTTTTGAAATCTCTGAATAGCAAGCTCAGACAATTTCAACAAAGGTCATGACCCGCTAAAGAGATATATTAGTTGATGCAATGGTTGTATTGTTGTGTTTGTTCAAGAGATGTGATAGTTGAACTGATGGTTGTATTGTTGTTTGTTTAAGATATGTGACAGTTCAACTGATGGTTGTATTGTTGTTTGTTTAAGATATGTGACAGTTCATCTGATGGTTGTATTGTTGTTTGTTTAAGATATGTGACAGTTCAACTGATGGTTGTGTTGTGGCATTGGTTCAAGAGATGTGACAGTTGAACTGATGGTTGTATTGTTGTTTGTTCAAGAGATGTGACAGTTGAACTGATGGTTGTATTGTTGTTTGTTCAAGAGATGTGACAGTTGAACTGATGGTTGTATTGTTGTTTGTTCAAGAGATGTGACAGTTGAACTGATGGTTGTATTGTTGTTTGTTCAAGAGATGTGACAGTTGAACTGATGGTTGTATTGTTGTTTGTTCAAGAGATGTGACAGTTGAACTGATGGTTGGGTTGTGGCGTTGGTTCAAGAGGTGTGACAGTTGAACTGATGGTTACGTTGTGGTGTTACAGGGGAGCATCAGGGGACACAACTATTGATCTAACAACCGCCCTCAATCGACAGAAGCGACCAGCTCCTGCCAGACAAAAGGGCAAAGTGAAACGATGACGCAGCCACACAACATTCTGCTGCATTTAATCATCACTGCCTAAGCTTTGCAAAATAACGTACTTTTGCTAGAATTTATATATTACGCTAACTTGGGCACATTGTAAGCGTGTCTCCTCCCTAGTGCCAAGGTTGCTCCCATGTGCCAAAGTCGGCTTGTCTCTTTCTTTCTTCATTCACCTATCATAGACCAGTTGGCGATATTTTTCTGAAAAAACACAAATGTAGTTAGCATGTAAATTGTTTCCGGACTCAGTTACATTCATAGTTTTGAAAATATGGCAAGTTACATTTCCGTGTTCCATGTTGCTCTGAACAGAGCTTTTGACGTCTTCACGACGTCTTCATCAGCATTGGTCTGCGCCACTCTCGGTTGTCATGTGACTGTTGGTAACTGTCACATGACAACACAAATTTCAAAACAAACATAGTTATTTTTGTAGTGGACAAATTGTATGGTGAGACATTCCCCTGAAGACACCACTTTTACAAATTTAAGATCAACATACTACAACAACGTTATGAGTCACCCTCAGTTGGTTGTTCCTTAGGTGGGTGCAAGCTAGTATATATATATTGGTCAAGGCATTGTGAATGAATCTTAGTTGGAACCAGATGTCAGCCTATGCATACACTGTTATATCACCTATGGCGACGTCACTGTCAACATATGCAGTATTGACAATGATGACATGTGAATGACTGGAGAGAGTAATATCTGCCCCCTGAAGGAGATATCTTCTCTATGACTACAACTAGTTCTGGCTCTTCACAGACACTGCAAATGAGAAACAAATAAAGTTATACTTCAATACTTATTTGCATATTTATCTTTTATTATTTGAAATAATTAGCTTAGTGTAATGCAATAAAATATCTTAACGTTGCATTCCACCATTTTAATCTGTTTATAAGAACGTGTATGTACACATGACCAATATTTACTTATTTGTCAGTGGGATTTTATGTTATTAGATAAATTATGCTTTTGCAAAATTACTGATTGCCAGGTCCGGCCAGCGGAATAACAAAAGTACCACGCGGATATCATTTTTAGTCCTTTGGCCGAAGGTCCAAGGGACTATTGCCATCACTCTGCGTCCGCCATCCGCTGTTAGCTGCCATATCTCGGAAACCGTTCAGCAACTTTTTCTCTAATTTTGCATAGACATATCTTAGGGCACTGCCACTATGCATGAGAAATCTGTATTTGATTGAATAATTTTAAGGGCTCCAAAACTGGTAAAAATGTAACATTTTGCCTATTTTTTCAAAAACTGTTCAGCAACTTTTTTTTCTAATTTTGCATAGATGTATCTTAGGGTGCTGCCACTATATACAAGAAATCTGTATTTGATTGAATCATTCTACGTGCCACAAAGTCAACACCATGACTAAACTCTGCAGCCTAGTGCTACTGTTCCATTGAGACCTTGACTAATCTTTAATTGGTCACAGCGCCCAGGCAGAGTAGACACACTTGACCCCTGTTAGACTGAACAGTTGCCTAACATTTTTTTTCTTCAAAACTATTGATTTTCTATAATTGCAAGTTGTGTTTATTTTGATGTTCATTTAATTATTATAAAATGGTGTGACTGTGGTGTCTATTGGTTAAAGATGTATTGTCTGTAGAAACCTGTAGGTGACAAACATAGAAAATTAATATTCTGTCACCTGTAGGTGACAAACATAGAAAATTAATATTCTGGACAACTATAGAATGAAATATCCTACACTTTATTGATATCAAATGCATTCTACTGTTCTGTTTACGCTTGCCATGCCTTGAGTAGACATGGTACTGTGTAAATCAATTGTATCAATATAGACTAATAATTACAGATTCACAATATAGTTGACACCTGAAACAACCAAATGTCAACCATTGGAAGAGTTTACATAGTTCCGCTATACATAAGCAAGAAATCTGAATTTGATTGAATCATTCTGGTGTCATCAGCATATAGTAGAACATACATTTTCTACATCATCATCACTAAGGTTGTTGTAAATTTAACCAGCTGCCATGTCAAGTCCGTTATAATTGTGACTAACAGTGTTCAAAATTATTCAGGTAAATAACAAATAACAAAGGACACAAGTTTTCTCCTTGCCGTACCTCTACATCACATGAGGAGAAGGCTGACACAGCCTCGCCCTGATTTATACATGATTTAGCATTTTTTTACATGTTGTATACAACTTTCAACACATTACCATTAATACCGCATGAAATTATCTTAGACCACAGGGAGGACCGGTCTACTAAATCAAATGCTTTCTTATAATCGATGAAGGCACAATAAAACCTTTTACGTCAAGACAAATACAATTCAACCAATACCCCTATCTGAACACTGCCTGTTCTTCACCTATTACATTCGCTTTGTTTAGGTATGTGGTCAGTCTGGTGTTCTGAACAATCACTAAGGATTAATGAACACTTGTGCAGAATGTCCCCCACTTTGCAGGGTTAATTGATCTATTCAGCAATGAGGACACTGCTTAGGCCTCACTCTGGACACTGTCACTCACAGTGTTGTGTATTGTCTTGGTTGGTGCATTGAGCTAATCTACTTGACCATGAATCAGTGGTGGCTCTGGTTGTGTATTACACCCAGCTGTGGAGCTAAGATTCTCTGCCTGCTATTGTTTGATGGAAACTGTGACTAATCTGTAATTGGTCTCTGGCAGTAGCTTGTGTCAACAGACAGCATTAAGCCACTAGACCCCTGTTAAACTGGACAGTTGCCTGTAGGTTTTAAACTGTCAAACAGTGAGTCTACCTTTTGCTCTCAAATAATCTGTCCTCTTAGTTTTACACATGAAGACATAATCTGGCATAACTTGATAAGTCTTTGTAGCAGCACATTTGTACTTCCAGTGTATCATTGCAACATAACATACATATTACATACTGTGTGCCACATGTGAATGTTGTGCATGTAATATTTCCATGCAATCCATTTGCATATATAATGTAAAACGTCAACAGCCGTTTTCTTCATTTTCACTTTTTGACCCCTACCATGTTCAATGCCCCATAACTTCGCCAATTTTTGTAGCAGTCATAATTTTTTAAACCGGGTAAAGCACCCTACCAAACCTTTACAAGGATGTAAGAAAACAATGTTACAATTTTTCCGACTTATCACTCATTTGGTCAGCCGGCGTCACATATAGACGTATTGGTCCAAAGAACTTCAGGGCCAATTGGCCCATTTTTTGTCTTTTGCACGGTTTTATCTTGAGTTGCACAGTCTATAGTGTGGAGGAAAGTGATATACAGTGTGTGTACATGTTGATTTGCTGGAAATTTGTATTTAAAAGATGGACGATCTCAGAATGTAACAGAATGTAGCATCCTCCTGTTGTAGGCAATTAGTTATCCATATCCTGCCATTAACCCCTACATTGGAGTGACATTTGTGTGGTAGACGCTGTCTCCTCACTGCCCAACCTTGAAGCAGCTCTGGTTGCCGGAGAGAGCAAGAAGCAGTGGGTTAGAGACCACTATTCTTAGTTTGTGACAGGGTATACATACATCCCCTGGCATAGATCTGGATCAGTGGTATTTAGTCAAGACTCGGACAATATGGAATAAATAAATGTTGAAACAGAAGGAAGTGGACCTGAACTCCAGTCCCCTTAATTAGAGTGTCTGCAAGCGTCCCCATCTCAAAACACATCCCGATGCCACACGCGTGGTTTGATTGTTCAACAATCTATCGCTTGGTGCGATCAGGATGCGTTTTGAGATCTGGACATTTGCATTCTATTGACAGTCTACTTCCCTGATAGATCACTGCACCCCCTTACTTCTGGTGGTTGCAAACCATAACAGGATTCAAAATTCCTCCTTGTCCAGGACAGGTGAATTAACCATCAAACAAGTGAATCTGTCCCTACTAGTTGCCCCAGGAACAGCCGAGTCATTTGCAGCAGACAACTAAAAATGATTAAAACATCTAATTTTTGGACCTTTGACTGTGGACAAGTAGGTTTTGAACAATTTTCATTGGACAAGTAAATTACTGTACGGAAAAGTTAGTTCTTTACTCTACTTGTCCGTTAGGCAAGTAGATAATTTAACACATTTTGAATGCTACATAAAAGATTTGATGCATCCGTGGGGAAATTGATACAGACTTCTCTGTAATTTCCAATGCTTGGATTCCAGAAACCACACATATCTGACTACCTGGTATGTCAGATTGTTTGAGCAACCAAAGGGTAAATTGGGCAAGAAATAATAGCTACCAATCACAGATGTGGTGTTAACTTTTTAAAATTCACAGTACGAATGTTTATAAAAAAAACACAAAATACATGTGTATTCACTGAAAAATACATTTATTTTGTAGTGGGGTAAAAAAAGTTGTACAGAGACAATTAGACAGCAGATATGAACAATAAGTATTAAAAACTAGATTTCTGCTAATTCATTGCTATCTGTTAAAATTCAGCAAACCCCTGCGATGCTATTTTATGTTGGGAACAGTTACGCATACACACCATTACGCACACACACCATCCTACAAGCACATGCATACAAATTAAAAAAATACAGCATGCAGTAATAAAATATGTATATATAAAACAGTTTATGAAAGGGTCAACACCATGAGCCCTTGCCAGACAGCACTTAGAAATGTATCCAAACACAAGATAAGAGACACGGCAGTAGCATTTAAATCACTGTAGTTTCCCAGTCCCAGCGAGATAGATAAAACACCAATATACATACTATACCACTGGCCAAGTAGTAGATACAAGCTTCGAGGGTTGCGACGATACAGTGGCGTGTTTAAAGACGCAACTTCTTTGCTATGTACTTTGTACAGTTGATTTGTATTCAGAGCGGGGACAAAACATCACCGCCTGCCATGTATCAGACGCTTACAGTTTGCGAGGCGATGCTATATAATCAACTGTTGTGATGGTGCAGATATATATATATACAAAAGTAATGCAACCTGAGCAAACGAAAGCGTTCCACTTTGCCACATATGGAGGTATTGCAGCCATGCAGCTCCATAGAAGCCACCAAAATTAACCAATGGCACCCGCAGCAAGACAACCAAACACTTTTTGACATCAGGTCGACCAATCTTTTAAACACTAGACAATTCAGTGCGCATTTTAAGTTTTTGACCGTAATGTCATATACACTACTACAGACATACAATGCACACGACCAAACAAATGACTAATTTAAGTGTCGACCAGGGGTGCCATGTGTGATTTGGTAAGCCTCTTCAGTTTGGCTCGCAGTCGGAAGCAGCCAGCAATAGAGGCGAAGACGAACACAGTTACACGACAACTAACACAAGTCTATCATACAACACATACTATACACACACACGAGACTGTTTCGTGTAGCGGTGGCGTGGGTAGCAGCCCAAAGCTACCCTGCACCAAAGGGAATCCTCCACATGTAAAAACGCTAGCTGCCGAATAACGTGACCGTCTAAAAAAGAAATTTAAAAATTTACATTAAAACCATGATTGACGGTGTAAAAAAGTTATGGTCTCAAAACCTCCTCTTCAAGCGATTCCTCGGTCCGCTGCACATTAGGTCCCGAAGGGCCATCTCCGAGTCACTGGGCATGGACCTCGGTCCGTTAGTGGTCCCCTTGCCGTGAGGGTGGCCACCGGCGAATATTGCACTCAACACGTAGCAGCATGCTGCCAGGTGAAACGTGCAGATGCTAGTGTAACGCCGCCATCCCAATTAACGACGTTGGCGGCTTGAGGAGCGCCACCTGGTAGTATCTGTAACAAACCAAAGTAAAACTGAGATGCTGCAACAAACTATAGGCCAGTCGTTACAGGTGGACTTTTATCATAGCCGAGTCCAAGTATATGTGTACTTTAAATAACGTCTTGGCAACCGTGTCACCTCAGTTGAATCTGACTGGCTGTGGTTTTTAAAGTGATTTTGGATCGCTCAAAATTGCAAGTGAAGTTCCACCCAACATATTGAGGCGGTGGGTGGTGGTTTGAACCAGTACTAAATGTATATTTATATAAATAATATACATTGTGTGGACTTTGTTAAATGACACACCAGAAGAAGCATGAAAAAAATATAAAATAATACAAAAAAAACATGGCAGCATCATAGGAAATAAGTTTCTGTACAGTTAATATTGTGTTGCGTGACCTCGGGACATTTTGCTATGTAAAATCAATACGGCACTTTAACAGAAAACACACAGCATTGCAAACAACTATACGTAATCATATTTCATGAATTGAGTGGATTATATGATATGGATGTTTCATAAAACGACAAAACCAACCATAGGCCCAATGAGTTTTATATGTATCGTATTCACTTTATTAAGGTACAGTAGGCTTAAGGCCTTAACAAATATTTGAAATGCGGAAATATGTCAAATTTTGCGTTCCAATGTACACGGCAGTCTGGTAATTTAGTGCACTTTTAAATAGTTTGAGCTATGAATCTAGTATGACGTCGGTAGAAATGTTATTACAATGATAGATTCAACAGTCAAAGGTGGCATTGGAGATTGCTGTAGCAGTGTCTAACCCTGCTAAAAGTGGGGTGTTCGCTAATTACAGCACATAAGCTTAATAGAACGAATATTGTACACAACATCAACGTAACGAGGCAATACTCGGCGTAGCCGACAACACTCACTTTGCCTGTTTGTATTTCTCAATCACAGCTTGTTGTGGGTGCGTAGGTGCGCGCACAAATGCAACATGCAGATCACGCATACACTCCTCAAAGTCCTGTGTTTCGTATCCCGTCGACTCTACCAGACTCGATGGCTGTCAACATAAACCACAATACTGACCACATTGAAAAGTTTTAAATTCCTGACACTTCATTTTAGAACGAATAATCCTGAAATATTTCATGTATAAGTAATATTATCCATCAAAGGGTTTCAAGCAAAACGGCTAAATATGTGTTACTAGCAGCAGCAGCGGAATAACAAATTATTTTCACCTGAAACTATCCTTTTCATGTACACATGTTAAGTAAACTATCAATTTGTAATTTTGCTAAACTTGATACAACTCACACCACTTCGGAGAGATGAGACAAGTTTCTTGTACCAGTGCAACCGTTGCAAGTTGCACAGGTACAAAATACCTGTATATAGACAACTTTGAGCAGGAATTAACAAGCAAAAATATGTCAGAGACCGGCACCTTCCGTTACTCATAGTATGCTGCACTAACAATATTTTATTTCTGGACACTGCTGCTTTCAAAGGTTGTACATGGCAGCCACATACCCAGACTTCATGGCCTAGTGTGAAGTTTGCCAGACAGATGGCAGCAGCTGCAGTGACACTGGGAAGGTACTTGATGAAAGGTTCGACATCGATCAGCGAGAGCTCAAGCAAAAACTGTTGACAAACAACACCTATTGTTACAACGCATTATTGCAGAGATGATTTTAACAACAAAACAAAGTCACAACTCATCATTTTAATAATTATTGCTGCCACAGACCTCACAAAAGGATGTGTGATTTCAAAGTTACAAGATCAAAATTATAAGACATCATCAACCCAAAGTGAAAATTTTGATATTTGTTCCAAATGGAAGGTCAAATGTGTACGTTACATGCTGCACGTCTCAAAATAACATCTGCCTTCACCCCCTTCTGCCAACTCAGCGCAGCACACACAGCGACATAAGTGATTCACATGCAAAACATACATGTATAATCATAATAAGTGGAGTGTAAATGAAGTTTCACCAAAAAAATAAAGAAAAAAATGGAATAGCCAAAATTGAGAGATGTGATATCATTGAACGGAGGTGGACTCTACAAGGGTCAGTGGAAGGTACTGACCATGGCAAGGGCAGCAGTTGTCTCATCCACTCCTCCGTCCCGCAGGTACTTCTCACAGAAACAGTTACTCGTCGGCACGGCGATGTCAAAAGACAACACCTTGAGGATAAGGTGCTCCATGCGCAGCACCTGTCAACAAAACACACGCTTAGTGGAAGTTAAAACACTGTCTTTATCGGGGATTTCTACTTTTATAAGTGTCAGTCTGTATATATAAATACATGTTAATTTATATCGCGTTAACTGCTGCAGGTGGACCTACACAGTCCAACTATCTTACTATTACGCCCCATACATACCTGAACTTCTTTTAATATTATATCCCAAAATATTACACCAGGAAAAATTAACGTCACAGAATAAGAAATGTGTGTACATGGATTATAACTTACTTAGTGCGTAACTGCATTGTGTTGCGTATGGGAAAGACATTATTCCTTACCTGTTTTTTTGTGTATGTGTCATCGGTGATGTAGACAAACTCTCCTACTTCTGGTGGGTAAATCTCCTCGTATTTTCTGTGGGAATAATTGCATGCATTAAACATTGAGGATCGCGAGGAATTGACAATGCAAACTACTATGAATTTTGTAAACAATTCATAGTACCGTGCAAAGTGTATTTTGTGACACTATAAAGTTTCACATCCACGGTTTATCAGTAGTACTGCAAATGAGATCCAAGCTTTCGTGTATACCTTTCTGTGGAATATTTCACTTTATGTGGGAAATTACTGAGTATAAAGACTTGGCTTTACGTAAAGGATTACATAATCCGTTTTGCTGGACATGGCTACATGGCATGAAAACCATCTTGTGGCAGCCATGGTAAAGCAAGCCAAGACAGTTGTTACCTTCATTAGTTTTTTTGCGAGAACGAGTGGACATAGAACCAGCAGAGCTGCAAATGGCAATAAGGGATAAAGGCGCCAGGAGACAGATGGTTGCAGCAGGTCAAGTTCAAGTATTATATGGAAATGGCTGGCAGTGGCGAAAAGGAATGAGACCGAGAGGTACTCACGCGGCGAGGAACATGGCGGCCGTGCCAACCAGCTGCAGCTTGCCTCGCAGTACTGACATCTGGGAGAGGAAACGGTCGATGTAGTTGATGGACAAACACAACGTCTCTCGGTGCAACTTGTACTCTTCCGACACCTCGACCAGCCAGTCCCCCAGAATGCTGCGCATGCTGCTCGTGATGTCGGGCTGTTTGCGCATGTAGCCAACGCGTGCTCGATTCCTCAACTGGAACACAATGCCAGATGTTGTAAATACAGTTCAGACTTTGCATGCCACTTTATAAAAAAATAGTGGTGGTGTAATAAACCCCTTTGAATGTAGTAACAAGGCTGCATGTGCTATCACTGTGTTCAACATTGGTGAAAAAATACAGTAAATTTAGCAACTGTTACATATTATTTGTACAATTCCTAAAACAATCATTACCTCAACCAAAATGTTTACACCATGTCTACATTTAGAAGTTAATCATTATAATTTTCTTATATTACCCCAAAATCCTAGGTGTAGCTGATTCATCACGGGATTTTGATTCATACCTCTGCTTCTCGGAGGTAGCTGTAGATGTCATCGGCATACTCGGGTACAGAGAGGATGATGTTCGTTCTCTCTTCCATCACTGTGTCCAGGTCCTGCTGTTGTGTCTCAATCGTTGTGTCAAGCAACATCGGTGAATCTACACATGACGGATGATATTCACTACAAGGCATCCGGGCGGAAACTCTATTTGACTACGTCATACCTCAGTAGCCTGCATTTTGTTTAGTATTGTCGTGTTAATTATCAAGTATGTATATTTTACTGGCAATTAATGTTCTCTGGATATATAACACTAGAAGATTCCACTGTGTAAGTGGTCAACAATGCACCAGAACACAACTGGCTAGCAATTTTTGCAAAAATGAAATGTATGATGTAGCTGAAATGACTAAAGCAACTGAACAACTTATTATTATATCACATTCACCATTTCAAGTTCTCTGAAACATGGTTTAGTGTAACTAACATTTGTTTCATTCTTTTAAGTTTGTGTTAAGCTTCTTTTTCTTCCACTTATTCATTAGAGAATATATTGTGTTCAACATTGAAAAAATAATTTTATACGTATAGATGTTCACCTTGTGAGAACGGACTGTCTGCTATGACTATTGTGTCTGCGATGTTTGACAGTGGCTGTCGTAGGGACGTCAGACCAGGGGGCAGTCTAGGTCCCCTTTGTGCCATAGCGATCGTCGTTGTATGCATTGTCTGTTGTAATGACAGCGCCGTCTCAGCAGAAGATCCTGTCGACTCATCATCAACGAAGATGCTGAAACCTTGTGACGACGCAGCAGACGCAAACATAGACTTTCCTTGCCTCGTTGGTTCATTTTCCTTGAGGTCTGCTGTACCCTGGAAAAGTTAGTAAATGATGTGGCATAATGCAGAACATCCCCACTCTCAGATATAAAATAAAAAAGATAGACGTTCTGCATAGCCCTACAATAAAGGCAAATAAATCAATGACAGTGTGATTGTGAATGTAATTTTGAATATGCAACAAATTACCATTAGTAATAATCCACTTGTTTGATAGTCGAAACAAACATGCCGAACTTGCTGCATCAATGCTGAACAATTTAATTTGAAATCGTTATTCCTGCAATCCAGATTCCAAGGAAGGCCAGGGCTAATGGTGAATGGTCCATGATGGAACTAAGTTACGCCAAACTGTAAAAACGTCGCGCCATAGGCATAACCAGCATCTACTGTCAAATAATGCAAAATTGAATCGAAAAAAAATGAAATACGGGTAGACGCTAGATAATACATAAGTTGTGGAGCATAATTAATGGTCTAACAATATAATGCGATAAGGTAAGTTACCAAATAGTTGTACTCTAGTTTAAATATGGCCACTTTTTGATTTTCTAGAATTGAGGCCTCACCTGTTTTGCCGCTCGAGACGGTTGTATTCTTGTCGAATTTGTGATAGAGCAAAGCGCTGCCCGCTTGTTTGCTGGCGCTTTACATTGTACATCTTCCCTTTTCGTCTTTTTTAATGCCTGGTTGTTTGCATTGTCGGGTACGTCTTGGTAAATCGGTATACTGGGACCTCGGAGTCCAAATGCGTTGGACATGTTGCAACGGATCCGTTCTTCGCCACTGACAAAAAAATATCCACAGATAAGCTATAAAATGTATTGGTACTAGAAGAAGTCGTCTCCGACCACACTCTAGCACCCAATGCACACGTGATAAAAAGCTTGTGGAAAACAGATTCGCTTGCTTGTAGATATCGACCAAACTCTCACCAATATTCAAGTGGACTGAGTGTACGCCTCAACCAGGTGGGATTCGTTAAATTCCCCGCGAGCCGTTGAACTGACCAATCACAGCGAAGCATCTGTCCACGTGATCTTGCAGACAGCAACAACAGCCTCTTGGTCGACTCCGCGGGAATGCACCGCATTCAAATTTTCCGCCAGAGTATTTTCTGAAAAAGTTATAAACTCAACAGAAAAGTTCTTGCTTAGGCGACCAATGCTAATCATATACAGGAATGATTCAATTAAAATGCGTACATTTGTCGCCAAAATATACAGTACAGAACTTTTCGCAGACTTTACGAAATGTCGCGATCTATTTTTAGCAGGCGACGGCGAATGTAAACAAACGCACATGTGTTTGAATTAGTACTGTGCTCGAGACTTTATAAACAGTTCGCTTTTATTGTCTAAGGTCTACGTCTTCATGCAGATTTCAGTTGATATATTTAAGGCTAATCGACATGAACTACAACATGGAATGTAATAATATTTGTTGGGCTGAGAAATGAGCTTTGATTGTATTCCGCGGGATGGTCAAAGTCCAAGGTTCGAAATCCAATCAAAAAACCTAAAACCAGCAGCGCTGTGCCAAAACATTAAAGATAATAGGTCGTAGGCTCTGTTTTGTACACCAACACGTCGTTAATATGGTGCTTATGGAAAACTATATTTGAAAAACCAAAATGTATGTTAATATTTAAGAACAATTAAATATTCCTGAAGCCCCGGGTTTCTGCCCTAACTGCTGCTATTAAGCTAGTTTTGCTCAGCTAAAATATTACAGCAGGTTAATCGTAATATGTCTAAATTAAAATAGTTCTTTGCCAGCTGTGGAATTCCTGCGAACGTAATATAGTAGGTCCTATAGGCCTATTGCATCTGCCCCTTCGTCTGATCGTGAAACCAATGGATGTTCCCCTGTGTGCACATTCTAGCTTATTCACCAATGCATTTTAACTTGTTTTCTCATTGATCATCATTGTAGAACCTTAAATAATGTATAAGCTGTCGCCTGTTATAATGCTAGTATGAACTTTATACTTGCAGTGTTTATGAACAGGTGGGCCTATAATCATGGTCTATATTCAAGGACGTGGCCAGGCGGAAACACCCTACCCCAAAAAAAATATCGCACTGATGTATGATCAACATGGCAATGTAGACGGTAGGATGACATACAACATCCAACTTTACAGTGATTCCCATTTGGAATCCTCCCAACATAATTATCGATCCTGGGTACGTCCCTGATACGGCTTATAGGACTGGTAGGCCGAACAAAGTCGTTTGTTCTGTCCGAACAGTCTTGGCTTTTGTGAGGTCTATGATTATATATGTTCACAATAGTTGTCTATGATAGTATCTACATAGCCTTCTTTTGACTCAGTGTCGCTCTATTTTTTAACTGTTTAAGGATAGGCTGGGAGTGATACTTTTGGCAGCTAGTTTTAGTGTTCCATTATTCGGTAACCGTAACTGAAACAATTATTATGAAATTAATTATTCAAGTTGGACTGAGGCGCGGTGTAGGACAACGATCGTGGTCATTATTGCACGGGTCTTTGATGTGGCGTTCACGGCGTCTGTCCTCCAAACAACAAGTAGACCCTACCAACAGTCGTTGATCGCGACGCGCTGCCATTGAAGTCGCCCACAGTATAGAAGAATGAATGCCGTTTGTTGTCGAAATGTCGCATTCATTAATCAGGCATCAGGCGTACTTTATAATCAACTCTAAGCTGGCCCTTTCTAACGGAGCATAGTGTACGGCTAGGCTTAGGTGACTGCACTGTGTATGTATTGGCTCGTTCGAACAAATCTATCGTGATGCTAACAAGAAAACATACGTTTTTTTAACTTCACCCATTTCCTTTCAATACATTTCTAAAATGATTGTGTAGGTGTTTATGCACTCACAGGCTCACAACCTTCTGATTGTTGTTTTTTGTTTAATCGTGATATCATATGTCTTGCTGCACCTGTTATACGGTATAGATATAAATAAAATTCAGAATATAAAACATGTAAATATTAAATACAGGATCAACACGTGGGTTTTTAATATCTCGCTCGCAGAATAAAATTGCATTGATTGGCCAACTGCGTGAAAATATATGCAGGTATATAGACGGTCTACTTTTAAATAAAATAGTTAATAATGCAAACTAGTTATTTGACACTGGTAAATAGCCTAAGTAGTTTAACTGTTATAGATTACTCAGAGACAATTGGCAGTGAGGTGTTAGCAGATAGTGAGGTGTTACTCGATGAAAACGAGAGCTTTTTGACGATGAGCATAGACAGAATGCAGAGTGAGAGTGGATTAAAACGAGACAATGAGATGTTCGGTGTTGTCACGCAACGCGGGAAAAGAACCACTTGTGCGTGTCACGGGCCCGGCGCGTCACCTCGCTGACAACGGCTCTGGCTGGGCCTCACCCGACAGCTGTTCCCGGTTGTCTACCTTGGGGCGGCCGGCGGCTATGAGTGCCGCGGGTCCGTGCGCGCTGAGCTGTGCCAACCCCGGGTCATTGTATGTCGATGGAGTGTGATTCTAACGGCAAATCAAGCTTGGAGATGCTAAACTGATGTGTGTCATTGTGGTGTATTTTAAAGTTTTGTATATGGCGGAAATGGTGAGGGAGGAAACGAGACGGAGAGACAGAGGGGAGGGGGAGAGAGAGGGGTGGAGGGAGAGGGGGAGAAGAGGGGAGAGGGACAGACAGTCAGGGAGACATGGAGAGAGCGAGAGAGGTAGGGTGTGGAGAGAGGGATGGAGTGAGGCTGGGAATGAAGGAGGGGAGAGAGAGAGCGCAAAAAGGAGAGAGGGGGATATATGGAGAGAGGGATGGAGTGAGGGTGGGAATGAATGAGGTTATGCGGTATGAGGGAGAGCGGGCGAGAGAGAGTCAGGGAGACAGGGAGAAAACGAGAGAGGGAGAGTGCGAGAGAAGGAGAGAGAGAGGAGGAGATATGGAGAGAGGGATGGATTGAGGGTGGAAATGAATGAGGTTATGCGATATGAGGGAGCGCGGGCATGAATGACGAAGGGAGGGGAGACAGATAAGGGAGTTTAGGGACTGGAGAAGGAGTGGAGAGAGGGAGATAAGGAGCGAGAGAGGGGAGGGAGGGAAGAGGAGGAGGGATGGGAGATGGATGGAAGGTGGGATGGAGATAGACGGGTAATGAGGGAGAGAAGGGTTAGTGGGAGAGGGAAGAGAGAAAGATACGGAGAGAAGAAGGGAGGGCGTGAGGACTTGGGTTAGGGAGGGGTGGAGAGGACGACAGAGAAGAACATGTGACAGCCGAAGTTTATATTGATAGAAAATAACACACATAATTCCAGATTAGTGAATGATCAATATATCGGCCTTAAAACGCACAAGTAGTTTATCCTACGGTGGATACAATCTATATATCTACATTTATTGGACAACAATCAGCTTAGAAATAAATTTACTTTAAATCAATAGACCCTGTAGGCCTACATGCAATACAATTCAGTCCCCCTACAATTCACGGATGCATTGACGTAACAGTATAATCACGCCTTGTCGACCATCAGATAACCGCCGTTTTAATGCTGTCTTATAATCGCAACACCGTTTTGTACGACCTGATACCGTTGGTGACAGTGGGACTGTAGTTCTTGGCATGACAATGACCGAGCTACGGCTTTTGAAAGACCGCCGAAGTCTGCGTAATCTACATCTATCGCTGACCGACGCGTCTGCTTTCAAAGCGTCCGTCGTGTGATTGCGTCATCGCCGCGAGATTGGTGGAAGACGTCGTCGGCATTGCCGCCGGTGGCCAGCACGGCGGGAACACGACTAGTGACATGAGGATCACTTCAAAGGCGCCGGACGTGGCCGCGTGCCGGTGGCGTGCGTGGACAGCGGGACTGACCGTGACGGATGACCGCTGCGGGACGTGATAACGGAACTCACAGAAACACCTGTCTTGGGCAGATGGGAGTGCGACTTTTATAATACGATTCCTTCGTTGTAGGCCTACTACTATCCTCAAACTTTGTACAACACCTAACAACCAATAACACCAGGTGCTATATATAGTACCTTCATCCCACACCGACCAATTCAAAAACTCATACTTTGTAAAGACAATAGTAGACTGGAATAAACTAAACGAGTCGCAGGTCCAGGCTGAGACCATAAACGATTTCAGTCTCCTATCCTGCGGCTCAAACACTCAATAACACCATACGCACCCACCCCGTCGTAAACCATAGCCAACAGTGGCTCCTTACGACGTAAATAATTAGAATTACACAGTGGAAACTCCGTTGAATATGCATCCGTCACCGACATAAGAATTTCGAACAGATGTATGATTGCGTGTGCGTGTGTTGTTGCTTAACAGCGCATTTGTATTTCCTCTTAACAAGAGGAGGCAATGTTTATAAAATGGCACTTTCTATGGTAAAAAGGCAGTTTTTATGAAAGCAAAATTTACTCACACATACACCAGGTTGATTTTTGTTAAGTGCGTTTTTCTGCCTGGAACTTTTTGTGGTGTCCAGGGGGATAGTGTTGAAGATTTTCCCTGTCGAAGGAACAGCGCTGGAAATTTTCCTAGTCAAGGGGGATAGTGTAGGCTATTTCCCTATCGTAAGGGGATATTATTCGACATGTTTAAAAAATACATCACAACTTTAATTTAAGCACAACTAATTCCCACCAAATGGAACTCTGACCTTAGCTGGGGGACCCCCCGGCGAGTCTGACCAAAATATCCACTGCAAATATAATTTAGTAGAACAGTCAATTACCTTGCCAATGGTATACATCATTTGGCTTTCATGAGACATTGTTCACCACCATAATTTTCAGATTTTTTAACGTGAACGAGTTATCTCGATTGAGAGTGTGATGTTCTATCCTATCCAACCGTCAGGTCACAGAAACTTCTGAATCCTTTTTACGCTCCACCAAATAACCACGATATAACCACAAAGCACATGTAACTCTAACTGGTATTCTTTATTAAAACACTGACATTTTGATATGCCATACATCTGTCGAACATATACACAATCATTATTAAATATATGAAATTCCTAAATATAATATATATATATACACACAATCACGTATATTGAGACATGGATCTGGATACTAAAATGACAGTATGCATATATTATGTCAATTTTTTTGTCAACCAGCCTTAATGGAACAACTCAACATGGTTGACAGGAAGATTATGGTGACACAGATACACTGACGCTGTTCAGTCGACTTCTTGGAACTTTTATGTTTCTTGCTCGTCTGCTGCAAGGCTAACTTTGTCGTTTTTGGTTCTCTGCTTCTCTGATTGCGAGACAATCTTTGTAATTTCAGGCTTTCCGATTGTCAGATAGAAGACAATCTTAGGAGCTACAAACTGATACAAGTATACATACATTGAAGCCGTTCAATTATGATTACTTGGAACTTTTGTTTTTATTATTTGTTTGGTGCATTATTATCTTTGGTATGTTGAGCCTTCTGCTTGTCAGATGCAAGATTATCTTTGGTACTACAGGTACAACCCGATACATTCATACATAAAATTAAGCTGTTCAATTATGATTTCTTGGAACTGTTTGTTTTCTACTTGTCAGATGCGAGATTATCTTTTAATTTTGGGGATTTCTGGTGTCAGATACAAAACAATCTTTGGAGATACAAACCGATACAAGTTTGCATACACTAAAGCTGTTAAATTGTGGTGAATTTTGGTGTTTTTGTTTGTCTGATGCATTATTATCTTTGTCATTTTTGGCTTTCTGCTCGTCAGATGCAAGATTATTTTTGTCATTTTGGTCTTTCTGCTTGTCTGATTCAGGACTATCTTTGTTAATTGTGGCTTTCTGCTTGTCAGATGCAGTACTATCTGTTAATTGTGGCTTTCTGCTTGTCAGATGCAGGACTATCTTTGTTAATTGTGGCTTTCTGCTTGTCAGATGCAGGACTATCTTTGTTAATTGTGGCTTTCTGCTTGTCAGATGCAGGACTATCTTTGTTAATTGTGGCTTTCTGCTTGTCAGATGCAGGACTATCTTTATTAATTGTGGCTTTCTGCTTGTCTTTAGTCTTGCCAGTTTTCTGTTTGTCCTCTTCTGTTTTCTTCTGTGGCATGCTGCATTTGTGTTCTTTATTCATAGCAAGGGGGGCTTCACACATGCACCGGTAATCACCCTTTGCTACCTTGGTACACTTTGATTTCTCGGGACATTTAATTCCTCCATGACTGCAGTAGTCGATATCTAGAACACAAGAACACACAACCTCATGGATTGTATCAGAAGCTAACATAAACTAGTGTTTGCTCTAGGCAACATTTCCATTTTGTTTTTTGTGTCTATGCACAAAACCTTTATGATTAACGTTAAAACACAGCATGATTGAACTCAGCGAGAGAGTTGAGTGGATCTAGACACCTAGGAGTAGATGCTAACAAACTGCCCCCAAAGTCAGCGAATTAATATAATCTAGATATATTTTATGACTATATATATCATATTTTAATTAATTCATTGCTATTTATTCAACTTTTATATTTCATATCCTTTACTGTTAAAGTAATAATTTGGGACTGTCCTGGGGTGACCTTAATTGCGAGGTGGCTGTATTACCGAGGTGACCATAAAGTTTTTATAAACTTCCTATACTTTATACTGTTACAGAAATAGTTTGGGACTGTTGTAGGGTGACCTTATTTGCGAGGTGGCTGTAGTACCGAGGTGAGCATAAAGCAAGGTTCCACTGTATCATTCTGCATGTATTCTGCATCATGTTTTGACCAATTTATCATATTTATTTAAATAATTAATTTGAGCAATGATGTATTTGATGTGTTTCTTAATGGACGGTCTCCAGATTTATGGTGCTGTATCAGTTAACTTACTATTATTATCAGCATTTATCAGTATTTACCATTTTTAATATAACGTCCTTAATATTAGAATGACTGTCGATGGTATGTGGCCTGCCAAATTGCATTTTTATTAAAACAACTCTGAAACAGTGTTCACAATTTGAATATTGCAGCATCAAAATTTTCAAATTGAAAAAAAAAGGTAAACATTTGTAATTGTAAACAGCTGCTCTTGGCCCTTGTTGCTTATTGGCAGACAAACTCGTTTTAATGTGGCCTCAGTGACTGTTATCCAATGGAAAATACGAAGACAGTTCTCTATATATTCACAACGCAACCTTCTGAGGGTCATACCGGAGACACAGTCTATAATCCACCAAGGCAGGATGGGGCGTTATTTCTTTGATGTTAACATATTAATAACAGAATAGTTAAATACAGTTAAACTCCGCTTTACGGTCATCTCGGCAATACAGCCACCTCGCAATTAAGGTCACCCTAGGACAGTCCTAAATGATTCTCATAACAGTAAAGCAAAGGAAATTGGTTCCACTAATGTGGTCACTTCACTATTCAGGTCACTTTTGTCCTGTTACAATGGTGACCTTAATATGGAGGTTCCCCTGTAATTAAAACGTTAAGGCCTTTGTAAATAAAACAAATTTTGTGTGAAGAGATGGTTAAAGGGTGAATCTGGATTATACAAAAAATTGAAAAAGTTTGTATTTCCCCTGGTTGAAATATTGCAATAATCGCCTCCTATTTCCAGTCACAACATTGGGAAAGCGCGTACAATTTCTTTTTACATGGGTTTGGGTCGGAGGGGGCTAAGTGGTGGCTATCCAATTTTTTCGGTCCACTGGAATTCTTTTAATATTTACAAAGGCCCTTTGTTAACATGTTGAATTGTTTCACTCACCAAATACATAGATACCCTCTGTTGCTTTTACGCTCGTCCACATCTCTTTACTGGCCAGTTGCCTCTTCATCCACCCGTCTGTCGTGATCGCTGCAAACCAAATATAGAAAATAAAATCACAGGAAAAGTAATAGAAAACGTCACAGGAAATAAAGTCACAGGAAAAAGTCACAAAATGTCAATGAAAATGTGGAAGTCAGAGACTCTTCGGAAATATTTGTTATAATCATGCAACAAATTTTGTTGTGTTCAATTATCAGTGAGAATATGCAATGTTGTGGTGGAGTTTCTCCATCTTAATCACCACACTTTATTTTCTTGAATTATCTGTGAATAATTGCAAAATGTTGTATTCAGTGTGTATTCATCAAATAAAATTATGCTGTGACTATTTCCTGTGACTTATTGTCCTGGCCAAAACTGTAAGCTTATTTTTGTGACTTTTTCCTGCGACTTTATTTCTGCCTACCACAAAACCACCCTTAACCATGCAATTCTGCTGGTCATTTTCCCAGTACATTATTCAGCTAGCTCCTCACTGAGTGTAATGCTAGGCACACACCAGCCGAATTTCGGCACACACCAACCGACTAGTCGGCGTAAAAACCGTCGGCCGACGGCAGTCGGTTGGTGTGTGCCGAATTTAAGCCCGACGGTCGGCCTTATAGCGCCAACTAACGCCGATTCGAATGTTGAATCGGCGGTCGGCGTTAATTGGCAGTTGGCGTTAGATAAGGGGGTATCCGGTGACAAGTTGGCGCATATCCGATGACGAGTCGGCTGGTGTGTGCAGGTTTTTTGTCATAACGCGACGGTCGGCGGTAACTTGGCCAATAAGAAATCATAGCGCAATCATGTGATAGTCCTCTATACAAGTCAAGGCTAAGCCCGGCGTCTTTTTTGAATTTTCAAACCATTTCGGGCCACATGCTTTCATTTTCTACTTTCACATTTTACTGACCTGGCGGGTAACCAATGTTTCACAAAATTATATTATTATTTGTTATTCTATTGCCATTGACCATCGTAATTCGCTTGTTCTTAAAACAGGGCGCCGCAGATAAACCTAATTTCCACCTGACTTTGTAAGTTTGTTTCACGCTTCCGACAGGAATCGCCATTTTGTTTTGTGAAAAATGCTACCTCTGGTGGCGCCACTATGTAGTAAGCCTTAAAAATCTGCAAACCGGCGCTAGCGGTAGAAAACGTTTTTGAGGAATTCGTTGGGTGCAACTGATTACACTTCAACAACTGTTAACTGAAACGGCTAAGTATAACGATCTGCGTACTGTTATAAAACATAGCTCGACGCTATGCGTTTCTTTGCTGGAGGATATGCTAAATGCTCAAGCCATATCGTCGTGAGGGCTGACGGCGTAGCTCCGACTTACTATGTCTATGTAACAAGTTTAGTTTTTCTGATAGCCGTTTTGGCCTAATTTTGTTACAGATGTTTCATGTGTTTATTGTAGGTGTGTTGAAACACATTGTTAACTTCGTAGTAAACACACGAATTTATAGTGGATTTTTTTCCACAAGGATCACGCCGAGCACCGACGGTCGGCGCGAGTCGGTTGGTGTGTGCTGGCTGGTGTGTGCTGGTTGGTGTGTGCTGGCTGGTGTGTACGGGCAGAAGTCGGCGCTAGTCGGCGGAACTAATTGGCGTTTAGCACCGACTGCTTTTTGCGCCGACTGGCAACTCAAGTCGGCATTAGTCGGTTGGTGTGTGCCTAGCATTAGTTTCTTGCATGTTTCCCCAGAATTGTGTACACAATGTAATAGAAATGTGTACAGGAAAGAAGATTAAATGTATCAGGTTTTGATGAAAAATACAAATTTATTTGGTTATTTTATTTACTTAATTTCCAGTAGGGCCCAATAACAGGTTATTTCCGAGTGTCTTTCTCTAGAGCTAGTGGGCCCATGACATGTTTCCCCTCAACCTTTCGTGGGATCTCTGACTTCCCCCAGAATAGACACTATCAGGTAGATGAACAACTTTAGTGTCTCTCCAAAACAATATAGGAAAAGTGGGGTGAATGAAATTGGCCAAGCTATGAAAAGGCAGCAGGTGGAATTGAACCACCATTCTCTTGATTGTGCATCAAATTAACAAACCACCAAACCCCGCCAAAACATTTACAGAGTGGTACACAATTTAAGTCAATAAAAGACTCTTAATTTTACCTTCATTAACTATGCTAACACTGTATGGAAGAAAATTATCCAATGTATTTTATTATTATTGGACAATAAGTTTGTATTGCATTGCATTGTGTTGTAGTTTTGTCGTGAGCATCGCCATAGCAACGGTTGTCTCACCTATACAGAGGCTGTCCTTCTTGCACGTTTCAGCCAACTTGTTGCGACTCATGTTTGTAACAAACATGTACTCGATGCCCTTTGATGTCATCCCCTGTCACAGACAACAAGCAATAGTCAAACACACCCGGGACCACCACAGTGGCAGGACCAACATGGTCTATTAGTGACATGACCAACTGACGACAGCACCCACTTGGTAACATGGTCTATTAGTGACAGGACTAACAAATGAAAGGACCCACTTGGCAACAAGGTTTATCAGTGATAGGACCAAATGGTGACAAGATCCACTTGGTAACAAGGTCTATTAGTGACAGGACCAAATGGTGACAGAACCAACTAACGATACGACCCACTTGGCAACAAGGTCTATTAGCGACAAGAAAAACATCAACATGTAACACATAACATATACACCTTTAAATATATATAATTATATATAATATATATTATAATGTTCTTAATAGTAGATTAAATATGTCGAAGGTATACTCGCCGTCAAATCACATTGTTTGCAATTTGCATATTGCACCCACAAAACATTCAAACTGCATAGAAAACATTCAAACAATAAACACCAGCAACAGCAGATATGCAAGTTCCAGAAATGGCTCTTTGAGCCTGGTTCCCACAAATGGGATGAAGTACGATTGATTCAGTGAACTTCCTGCTAATACTACCACCCTTGGTTTGAGAGTGGGACAGACAGGAGGTTGCTTTTAGTTTAAGGTAAAGTAAAGATAAGTCCTTATATAGCGCAGTATCCGGTCCTCAGGACTGGTCAAAGCGCTATACACTCTACTCCCTGGCAGACCTGTTCAATCGAACACCATCTCGACTTCTCTGGGAAGCATTCAGCCATGCTGCAATTAATGAGCGAGCAACGTAGAGTGAACGAACTTGCCCAAGCGTCGACACTGCAGCACAGGATTCGAACCCGGGTTCTCTCGATTGAGAGTCCGAAGCACTGTGCTCCACAAAAACGTAAACCCGACTTGCCTTGAAATAGATCATATCAAGTCCCTTCTTCATCTCGCTAATGACGCGCGCCTCCTTCTGATACTCTTGTTCGACCAATGCAGTGTTTAGCTCATTGTATACGGGTATACAGTTGCGCCCCAGAGACTTGTATCCCTTTTTACAGGGGCATGTCTGGGTGAAGGCTTCTGTCTCTGAGCAAACAGATACAACCAAGGTTACAAGATGACCTTGAAAGAAACTGAAGGGGCAGTTATGTGGACCGTCCCGTGGAAGATTTAACTCATACATTTTATTTTGTTTACTTACCAAAAATATGGCATGGTGATATATTTTGTAGAACATCCGATGGACAATTTTATTAACATTTAAATTTTTGAAATTTATCTAACAATAAAATAAGTTTTGCAATGAAGAAGTTTGGCTGATTGAAGATGAACAAACATTTAATAAAAAATTATATTTAACATAATTTTACACAATTTTGTATTTATAAACAAATATTAAGTAATTTCAATCAGTTGTATTACTCTTTATTCAGCCAAACTACTTTGTTGCACGACAAAACATAAATTATATCAAGATAGGATGAGTAGTTTTTAAGATACTAAAATTAATTAAAATATGACATTTCACGCAGAGTGGGATCCCATAAAACATTAACCATGTTCTCTTTTCAACGATTTAAAAAACAATGTTCGTAATACTCAAATAAATATATTGAAAGTATGTTTCGTGCAAGAAAATTGCAGTCAATAAGCCCAAAACAGCATGTTTTTCTGTTTCACCCTCAAAATGTTCAAAAGGAAATAAAGTTGCATATATGAGTGATGTGTCACCATCTGTCAGTGAAAGCAGCCGAAACGTCATTATGATGTGTCACCATCTAGTGGCAGCTGTCAGTGAAAGCAGCCGAAACGTCATTATGATGTGTCACCATCTAGTGGCAGCTGTCAGTGAAAGCAGCCGAAACGTCATTATGATGTGTCACCATCTAGTGGCAGCTGTCAGTGAAAGCAGCCGAAACGTCATTATGATGTGTCACCATCTAGTGGCAGCTGTCAGTGAAAGCAGCCGAAACGTCATTATGATGTGTCACCATCTAGTGGCAGCTGTCAGTGAAAGCAGCCGAAACGTCATTATGATGTGTCACCATCTAGTGGCAGCTGTCAGTGAAAGCAGCTGAAACGTCATTATGATGTGTCACCATCAAGTGGCAGCTGTCAGTGAAAGCAGCCAAAACGTCATTATGATGTGTCACCATCTAGTGGTAGCTGTCAGTGAAAGCAGCCGAAACGTCATCGAAAAAAGGTAAGCTGACTGGGAAATAAATAAAAATATTACTCATTTGAAACAAAGTTGCCACAACAGGATTCAATGGAGATTTCTAGTTAGCTTGGATCCAACTGCGCATAGCTTGCAGAGACAAGACTTACCACCTTCCTTGTCTTGCCTCACGACTAATACCATTAAAAACACAATTTTAAAATGTTCTTACTTTTGTCAACAACAAACTTGACTTCACAAATGACTGGAACGTGAATGCCCTGGGTTTGGGCCCACTCAGCATACCTGGCAACAACACAACCTTGTTAGGTGCATGCATTAGTAGTGGCTAACAAACAATGCATCACTACTGGGCTAGCAATCATAGGGGGAAGTGTCACTGACTGAGCATGTGATGATAGGGGAAAGTGTCACTGACTATGTATGTGGTAATATGGAAAAGTGTCACTAAACATGTGATAATAGGGGAAAGTGTCACTAAGCGAGTATTTAATAATAGGGGAAAGCATCACAGAGTGAGCATGCAATAATAGGGGAAAGTGTCACTGACTGAACAAGTTATAATAGGAATGTCACGGACTGATCATGCAATAGGGGAAAGCATCACTAACTGAGCTTGTGATAATAGGGGAAGTATCACGGACTGATCATGTAATAGGGGAAAGCATCACTGATTGAGCATGTGATAATAGGGGAAAGTATCATTGACTGAGCAGGTGACAATAGGGAAAGTGTCACTAAAGGAGCATGTTATATGGGAATGGGTCACTGACTGAACATGTGAAAATAGGGGAAGAATCACCGACTGAGCATGTGATAATAGGGGACGTTGTCATTGACTGAACTTGTAATAACAGGGGAAAGTGAGACTGAGTGATCATGTAATAATAGGGGAAAGCATCACTGATTAAACATGCAACCACAGGTGAGTGTCACTTTGAAAAATTAAGCAAATATTTGTGAAAACGACATTAGCAGTACCAGGACCTCCATCAGACAACAGAGACTGATAATAACTGTAAGGAGAAGGAAAATCATCACCCACCGTTTTCGTTCCTGCACCAGCCTCGCCTGAAGGGCTTCATTGTGCTTCAGCATCTTCCTGTTCTCATACAGTGTGTCTCTCGCGTCTCGATCCTTCAGCAATCTGTCACAGTCATTGGACGTGTCACCATTTACAGACGCGAGTGACATCATATTTAAAACAACCAAAGGAAAGTTGTGTCATTTAACAGGTGACCTCACAAGTTCGCAATGTGTCAGAACTGTATAGGTGAGTGCGTGGGAATGAAATTCATATTGGGGGCCTTCGGAAGACAGGGGTGGTGTTGGAATTTTTTTTGCCACTGCCCCGCCTATAATTGGGAGGGAGGGCAGAAAACCATATGTCTGCCCTCCAATTGCACACACAGTCAACACAAATACACATTAATCGTCTCGTCAAACTTACATTTCCACCTGCCATTGACGCTCACCACAAAAACAAACATTCACGTTCACATTTAATGGGGGGCAGAATTAAACCACCACTCACCCATAGGCGCGGAAGCGGGTTTCGTCGTCACTGTGTATCGTGAGAAGGAAATACTTCTACAGAGGTGCCACCTCTACTAAGAGCAACATACAGTCGAACCTTGCTTTAAGTGCACCTCGGTAATATAGCCACCTCATAATTAAGGTCGCCCTAAGATAGATCCAAATTATTTTTGTAAGAGTAAAATATAGGAAATTAGTCTCGCTGATACGGTCACTTTTGTCCAGTGGTGACCTTAATAGGGAGGTTCCCCTGTACTCACATCAGTGCTATTATGGATCTCAAAACTGAGCGGCGTGGTGGGTACCGACTTGTTATAGCTATGTCATGTCGGCTGAATCTAGTAGCTATTGGCTACGTTTTGGAAGCCATTTTGGATTGCTCAAAATTGTATAGGTATTGAGGGCGGTTAGTGGTGGTTTGTATAAATATCGAGGGAGGTTAGTGGTGGTTTGTATAGGTATAGAGGGCGGTTAGTGGTGGTTTGTACAGATATTGAGGGCGGTTAGTGGTGGTTTGTATAGGTATTGAGGGCGGTTAGTGGTGGTTTGTATAGGTATGGAGGGCGGTTAGTGGTGGTTTGTATAGGTATGGAGGGCGGTTAGTGGTGGTTTGTATAGGTATTGAGGGCGGTTAGTGGTGGTTTGTATAGGTATTGAGTGCGGTTAGTGGTGGTTTGTATAGGTATTGAGTGCGGTTAGTGGTGGTTTGTATAGGTATGGAGGGCGGTTAGTGGTGGTTTGTATAGGTATGGAGGACGGTTAGTGGTGGTTTGTATAGGTATGGAGGGCGGTTAGTGGTGGTTTGTATAGGTATGGAGGGCGGTTAGTGGTGGTTTGTATAGGTATGGAGGGTGGTTAGTGGTGGTTTGTATAGGTATCAAGTGCGGTTAGTGGTGGTTTGTGTAGGTATGGAGGGCGGTTAGTGGTGGTTTGTATAGGTATTGAGGGCGGTTAGTGGTGGTTTGTATAGGTATGGAGGGCGGTTAGTGGTGGTTTGTATAGGTATGGAGCGCGGTTAGTGGTGGTTTGTATAGGTATGGAGGGCGGTTAGTGGTGGTTTGTATAGGTATGGAGGGCGGTTAGTGGTGGTTTGTATAGGTATGGAGGGCGGTTAGTGGTGGTTTGTATAGGTATGGAGGGCGGTTAGTGGTGGTTTGTATAGGTATGGAGGGCGGTTAGTGGTGGTTTGTATAGGTATGGATGGCGGTTAGTGGTGGTTTGTATAGGTATGGAGGGTGGTTAGTGGTGGTTTGTATAGGTATGAAGGGCGGTTAGTGGTGGTTTGTATAGGTATGGAGGGCGGTTAGTGGTGGTTTGTATAGGTATGGAGGACGGTTAGTGGTGGTTTGTATAGGTATCGAGGGCGGTTAGTGGTGGTTTGTATGGAGGGCACTTAGTGGTGGTTTGTATAGGTATGGAGGGCAGTTAGTGGTGGTTTGTATAGGTATCGAGGGCGGTTAGTGGTGGTTTGTATAGGTATAGAGGGCGGTTAGTGGTGGTTTGTACAGATATTGAGCGGTTAGCGGTGGTTTGTATAGATATTGAGGGCGGTTAGTGGTGGTTTGTATAGGTATTGAGTGCATTTAGTGGTGGTTTGTATAGGTATGGAGGGCGGTTAGTGGTGGTTTGAATAGGTATGGAGGACGGTTAGTGGTGGTTTGTATAGGTATGGAGGGCGGTTAGTGGTGGTTTGTATAGGTATGGAGGGCGGTTAGTGGTGGTTTGTATAGGTATGGAGGGTGGTTAGTGGTGGTTTGTATAGGTATCAAGTGCGGTTAGTGGTGGTTTGTATAGGTATGGAGGGCGGTTAGTGGTGGTTTGTATAGGTATGGAGGGTGGTTAGTGGTGGTTTGTATAGGTATGGAGGGCAGTTAGTGGTGGTTTGTATAGGTATGGAGGGTGGTTAGTGGTGGTTTGTATAGGTACAGAGGGCGGTTAGTGGTGGTTTGTATAGGTATCAAGGGCGGTTAGTGGTGGTTTTGAACCAATACAAAACACTTATTTTTGACTTTGCAACTTGACAAAACCACCCCAATGACACTGCAAAATTCACTAATGGTTATGATGTTTAGAGAATTGATCTTTACAAGACGTAACTCACAGCAAAGAAACAACTGCGTAACAACAGGCATATGCTCAACCTTTTATGAAGGGATGTTTTTTTATCTATTTCTTTATTTTCTATTGACATACCGCTTGATTGTATGAAATAGAACATTATTAGTACTTGATGCACTGGTGTTTTGCAATGTTTTCTTGCCAAAAATCTAAAACAAAAATTACAGATACAAGAAATAGGTGATAAAACAGTGAAACAAAATACTATTGAGGTGCTTTATGTCGAATGTAACAATTTGTTAAATGATATATGTCCATGAGGGGTTATGTCCGTGAGGGGTTATGTCCATGAGGGATTATGTCCATGAGGGGTTATGTCTGTGAGGGGTTATGTCCATGAGGGGTTATGTCCGTGAGGGGTAACCCCTCACGGACATAAGAGATGAGAGGTTGTGTCCATGAGGGGTTATATCCGTAAGGAGTTATGTCTGTAAGGGGTTATGTTCGTGATGGGTTATGTCCATGAGGGGTTATATCCATGAGGGTTATGTCTGTGAGGGGTTATGTTCGTGATGGGTTATGTCCATGTGAGGTTGTGTCCATGAGGGGTTATATCCGTGAGGGGTTATGTCCATGTGAGGTTGTGTCCATGAGGGGTTATATCCGTGAGGGGTTATGTCCATGAGAGGTTGTGTCCATGTGGGGTTATGTCCATGAGGGGCTATGTCCATGAGGGGTTATATCCGTGAGGGGTTATGTTCATGAGGAATTATATCCGTGAGGGGTTATGTCCATGAGGGGTTATATTCGTGAGGGGTTATGTCCGTGAAGGGTTATGTCCATGAGGGGTTATGTCTGTGAGGGGTTATGTCCATGAGGGGTTATATTCGTGAGGGGTTATGTCCATAAGGAGTTATGTAGATGAGGGGTTATATCCATGAGGGGTTATGTCTGTGAGGGGTTAGTCCTTGAGGGGTTATGTTCATGAGGGGTTATGTCAGTGAGGGATTATGTCTGTGAGGGGTTGTGTCCATACCCTGTCCTCTTGCAGGTACCTCTGATTCTGTAGAGATAAACTGAGGCTAACCTACCTATTGAACCACTGCTCAATGTTGGGCTGAGTTTTGTTAGCCTTGCGATCCTCTGCGTACTGCTTGAACCATTCAACAAACTTCTTCGCTCCTATCAGAAGAAAAAAACCTGTGTAAGCAGTGTAGCTTAGAAGACTACTGACTGGTCCATCACCAGCCTTAAGATGACGTGATGTAACATTACCTAGCTTAGAGATCATCTCATAATGTTGATATCTGATATCACACAAAATTGCTTTTGTTTGGGGAGGGCGATTCAATGGCAATTTCGTCTGGTGTCAGATATCGATATTTTATGCTTTGGATAACTAGTGTTAATATATTTATATCGTCTTATCAATGTTTACAGACTTTTGTGCTATGGGAGGGGGGGGCTGAGGCCAGATGAAAGTAATTTTGTCTGATATCGGACATCGACTGAGATGATCCCTTACAACCACCCGTGGAACAAGGGGAAGCAATTATCAAAATGAGACTATTTTGATCTTAACCTCGTTCCCGCTGACCTTGTAATTTCTGCTGTTGCCAATCAAAGTAATGTTCAGATAAACCGATCACATGACTTCGCAGTGGCGCCACCTCGTGAACGACTGACAACTCATGTTTTTGTGAAATACATTACCAACTGGTAGATCAAGTGGATGTCGGTGCCTAGGAGGAGATACATTTACTGTTGTATGTGTGTAGATGACTAAACTTGCGTAGCTGCATGTAAATCTAGACACATCCATTCAGTGATGGTTAAAGGGAAGCAAAACGTATTTGTGGGTTTACACACCTAAAAACTCTCTCGCAAACATTGCGAGCCATGAGACAGCTGTGTTGACGGCCATTATAGCATTTCCTTGGCTCCTTAGAAATTCTGTCCAACACCGTTCTAAATAATTTTCGAGGCTATATTTGGCGGAGATAGATCGTAGAAATTGGTGGTGTAAAAAAGTGGATAAACAAGTGGAATTACTGATTGATAAGTATTATTTTTGCCTTAATATCATTCATAAAGTTGCAATAAACATATATTGAGTAGCAGTTGTGCTTAAAGTTAGTTAGTTGAAGTATTTTAGAACACCTTAGTATAGTAAGTGATAATAGGGTAACTCACTTAGGCGGCTTAGCCTTAGAAAAGTTGTAAACAAGATTTAACAAACCTGATTATGTGGTAGAATATATAGGAGATAAAGTAACAACCATCAAACTACTTACATAAGATAATATCTGTGTAAGCCAGTACTCGCTATATATTTTGGTTAGGTAGCATTGTTGTTAAAATTAAGCAAGGGCGATAGTCGGGCGGCGTAACCTAAATAAATAAAGCAGCCTAACATAACGTAATTGATTGTATTTAAATTAGGTCACTACCGGTGATGTTAGCGTTCGTGTTAGGATAAATAGTCGGCTGTGTAATTGAAATTTGTAACCTAAAGTGTGCTGTAGTACACAGGAAACAGTCTTTATAAAGACTAAGTTAGTTAAGTTATTAAATCAATTCTGATAGGGATATGGCGCCTTGCAAGCGGCAAGTCAAGGCAAAGCGACACTTGGTGTGCGATCACTGCCACAGCTGGGTAGATTTTGCATTGTCCGGGTGTGGAAAGTCATGGGCAGAAACCATGGAGGAAGGATTCACCTTTCAGTGCATTGGATGTTGGAAGGTGGAGTGTTTGCAGAAGGAGATAGTTAGGTTGACAGATATTGTGAAGGGAATGGAGATGGGAATTAGCAAGGAGGCAGGTCGAATGGAAAGAGACGACAGGGAGAGAGGTGAGGATACTGCAAGACTGAAGGAGAATAGCAGTGGCAAGAAAACTGAGAAAAGGAGATTGAGAGGAGAGAAGGTGATTGGAGGGGAAGAAATTGGAAAATCGACAACAGAAAACGTGACAAGCGGGAAGGTGACAGGGAAGAAAATGACTGTAGAGAAGGAGGGAGGGAAGATGGAACGGGAGAGGAGAGAGGAAAATGAGACGGTACGAAAGAAGAAGGGACGAAAGAAGGAAGTGAGAGCAAATGTGGTAGAAGAGAAGTCGATAAAAGGGACACTGACAGGAGGAAAGGTGACAAGAGAAAAAGCGACAGGAAAGAATGGATCGGAAGAGAATGTGACAGGAGAGAAGACGGCAGGGGGGAAAGACAACAACCAGACAGATGCAAACCGAAGAAGGAGCTATTCTAAGGCAGTGATTGAGGGGGCAATGAGGAAAGAGAGGGTGTTTATGGGTGACTCCATTATGAGAAAGACGGACAAGACACTGAGCGAGGGGAAGGACATCGTTGTTTGTTTACCGGGGGCTAGGATTGAACATGTAACTGACAGGGTAGAGAAGGTATTGGGACATGGCAAGGGGGGTCTATATTGGTACATGTAGGAACAAATAATGCAGACAGGGAGAAAACAACTGCGATAGTACAGAAGTATAGACAGTTAGTGAGGAAGCTAAAGAAGACGAGAGTCGAACAGGTTATTTTGTCAGGAATTTTGCCAGTAATGGGAGGAAGGGAGGCAACGTATAGAAACTGCAAGAGGATGGCGATCAATGCACTAGCTGAGCAGATGTGTGAAGAAGAGGGGGTGGGATTCACAGATTTATGGGGATACTTTGTTGGGAGGGAAGATATGTACATGAGAGATGGCCTCCATCTTAGTGGAAAGGGGGCAGCAGTTTTCTCAGAGAATCTGCTGCAATCTGTTGACAGTGGGACAGGTTGCATCTGTTTAAACTAGATTCGCAGGGGGGACTCACAAAAAAGCCTGAAAATGGAGGCATAGATAAAGACAGCACAAATAAATCAACAAATAACAGTCTGGAAAACTCTTCTGAAGCTGGATATAAATGTGTTTGTTTAAATGCAAGGAGTATAGTAAACAAAAGAAATGAACTAAACATTATGGTAGAAGATATTGACCCTCATATAACAGGTATAACCGAATCCTGGACCACCACCGATATATCAGATGCTGAATTGGGACTGACAGGATATGTAATGTTTAGAAAAGATAGAATAGGAAGAAAGGGAGGTGGAGTTATTTTATATATTAAAGAATCTATTCAGGCTTATGAAATAAAATTAGAAAGAGAAGCAGATTGCAAAGAAGCTGTTTGGTGTAACATAGTTACAGGAAACTCAACGTTAACAGTTGGGTTAGTTTATCGAAGTCCAAACATAAGCATAGAAGAGAATGAAAAAATACAAAACGCTATAAGGGAAGTAAGCAAACGGGACTGTATTATTATGGGGGATTTTAACCATGGGCATATACAATGGAAATCTCTACAGAGTATGGGGAGAGAGGACCACAAGTTTTTAGTTTTAGTTCAAGATACATTCCTTTCTCAACATGTGCTAGAACCAACCAGGGGTGAGAATGTGTTAGACATAGTTTTGTCCTCACAGAATGAATTAGTTGACAATGTCAAGATATGTGAGCCACTGGGGAGTAGCGATCACAACCAGATACATTTTACCATCAAAGTAAAATCAGAAAGGAATAGCAAAAAGCAGTGTAGGAGAAATTTCCACAAAGGAAGGTATAAGGACATGAGGAAATATTTAGCAAAGATAGACTGGAATAAGACACTGAAAAATAAGACGGCAACAGAATGCTGGAATATATTAAAGAGTGAAATTAAGTGCATAATCGATAAATTTGTACCCTTCAAAAAACAAGGAAAACGGTCCAAAAAGAAACACTTATCGAAAGAAGCCATTCGAAAAATTTAGTATAAACAAATGATATGGAAGTCATATAGATGTACTGGAAATGATGAAGACTACAACAATTATAAAGAAGCACTTAACCAAGCTACAGCTGAAATTAGAAATTCAAAGAGAAGCTATGAACAACAATTAGCTAGTAATATAAAACATGACAGCAAGAGTTTTTATGCGTATGTTCGAAGCAAACAGAAAGTTCAAGATAAGGTCGGTCCTCTAGAAGATAGTGCTGGAAATATAATATCAGAGGGATTCATAATGGCAGAAGACCTGAATGAGTACTTTAGTTCAGTGTTTACCAGGGAAGATATTAGTTCACTGCCAATACCAGAGGCTAAGTTCAAGGGGGCAGATTCAGACTGTTTAGGACAATTAATTGTAACCCCGGAAATGGTAGCTAAGAAAATAAGGGCTATGATGGATAATAAATCACCTGGAGTGGATGGGATTCCGCCCAAACTACTATTGGAAATTGTAGAACAAATTAGCGTACCACTTGCAACAGTTTTCAACTTGTCATTAGAAGAGGGAGTGGTTCCTTTAGAATGGAAAGAAGCAAAAATTATACCGTTATTCAAAAAAGGTTCGAGAAACAAGTCAGAGAACTATAGACCAGTGAGTTTAACATCAGTGATTTGTAAATTATTAGAAAGACTAATTAAAGATCACATGGTGGATTTTCTTGTTAAACAAAACTTGATAAACCCATCTCAACATGGTTTTTTTAAAGCGAGGTCATGCTTAACAAATATGTTATGTTTTTGGGAAGACATCACTAAGTGGGTAGATGAGGGATCACCAGTAGATATCGTCTACTTAGATTTTCAAAAAGCTTTTGACAAAGTACCACATCAAAGATTACTGCTTAAACTAAAGGCCCATGGCATAGGAAATGGTATAATAAACTGGATAGAACAATGGCTGATTGACAGAAGACAACGTGTAGTAGTTGATGGGGAGACTTCAAACTGGAAATCGGTATTGAGTGGGGTACCACAAGGATCAGTATTAGGTCCTATATTATTCTTAATATACATCAACGATTTGGATGATGAAATAACAAGCAAGGTGTTGAAATTTGCGGATGATACAAAAGTGTTTAGAAGGATTAAAAGTGATGGAGATAGACAGCATTTACAAGATGATCTTGACAGGTTGATCAAATGGGTTATGAAAATATTGATAGAAATATGTTTTTCTCAGTTAAGAAAGATAGAAGGACTAGAGGACATGATCTTGCATTAGCAAAGGAGCAGAGTAGATTGGATATAAGAAAGTTTTCATTTTCACAAAGGACTGTAAATGAATGGAACAGATTACCTGCTGATTGTGTGGGTGCTAGTAGCGTGAATATGTTTAAAAATAAAATCGACACATACCTCAGACGGGCGGGATACACATAGATAAAAAGGTCGGACTCTCGATAAGCCAAGGGCTTCCTTGTCCACCTGCTACCTAGAGTTAATTCTCTGGGTGGCAATCTTGTTAAATCTTGTTAAATCATCAGTTGTTGTGCTTCCTCACGTGTAAATAAATGATCATGTATGACTGTCAATAGGTGTCTTGTTAACAGTTCTGTTTTGCTCTTGATAGCCAGACTTTTACACGTAGACCATCAATGATTCTGAGTTCTAGCCGACATCTTTTCCCCCTCAATCTCTCCCGTTGTACCGAGATGCTCCAATCACATATACCACGCTTTTACCGATTTTGAAATTACACATAAATCCATTTAACATTTTGCATTGATTAACCTGTCATATCCCTGGAGAGTTTCACCTTTTGCCTGGTTACAAAATATACCTACAATAACAAATCTGCTCGATTTTGCCTGAAATTATTGTATACCACCTGGTATCTGGTTGATCTGGTTACAAAATATAGGCCTGTAAGTACACCAAATGCAATCTGCTAAGTTTTGTCAGGAAGCTGTCCAGCATCAGAAGTATTAATCATTGATAATGATTTTATACAAACACAAGAAATACATGTATTTCATTATGATTTCTCCATTTGAAACAGATCCGTATTAAAATTAGGAGGGGCTGTAGTTATCCTTAAATAAGAAAGTCCCTACTGTATATGGGAAATGTATGATTTAGCTTGTGTGTCATATTGTATTAAACATTAATCTTTCTCATGTGTCCAATTAAACATGCTGTGTACAAAATCTCATATTTAATGCAATCGACACCTATTTCATGTTGACTATGTTGGTAACAACACGAGATTAATGCAGAAGGTGTATCCCCAATTAAGGTTGCTGCATTGGCTATTATATGCTTATTTTGAATTAATCATTTCTAATATAAGTTTTGAAGATAAGCTAACCATTTTTTCTCAGAGTTTGCATCAGATACTAAACAATACTCCAGACCAATAAGAATTGATTTTTTATGTTGTTTAAGGATATTTAAATGTGTTTAAAGATAATAAAAAATATGTCAAAAATCACCTTAAAATTGCATTTTATTTAATTTTGAGAAACTCCCCAAAAGAAAAATTTGTATGGTTGTAAGTACAAACATGTTATTGACATTCAGACGGGTTTTTTTGTAAACAAATGCATATTAAGTTTGATACAGCTTCATAAACATTTTGCTACAATGTTGAAAGACAGCAAAAATCCTTACTGCATTTTTGGCACGACCCCTTCACCAAACATAAAACCATCCCGTTCAATTTTGGGTAAACACAAGTCGAGTTCATATGCCAAGTTATGGCTTTGTAAGTACTGTAGTTTTTATAAAAAGTTACATTAAGTAATACTTCCTGGTTGTTACCAATAATACACGTGTCACCAGATGGTTGTTTTTTGCTTAGAGATGTGACTTTTTACTGGCATGTGGCTTATTTCAACACAATTTGACAGACACTTCTATTACTGAGATTTCCCCACAAGGTTTTCCCGCCAAGTTGTCTCCTGATATTGTGTTAGGAAGGGCCATGTGTTGAACTTGTTGTGGTAGACAAGATTGATTGACACCGGCTGACGAATTCACAGATATAATGAACTCGTTAGCTACCCACAAAGTAGTTCGTTATAAGCGTGTTGCACTGTAATAATAATAATAATAATAATAAGATAACTTCCATTGCGCATAAATCTTTGGAAACCAAGCTCAAAGGCGTATCAAAACAAAAGGATTGGTCAATCTCAAAATCCATAAGTAGTATTCCAGCTGTCAACAGATGGGTCAAGGCGCCAGGGAGCCACGGTGGATAAGCAAGGTTGTAAAGATAAGTTTTTAAATGACGACGGGATTTTGTAATATTTTCAACTGATCTAACACTAAGAGGGAGCATATTCCAGAGTTGGTGCAGCAACAGAAAAAGCCCTGGTTCCAATGTTATTGTTGACTCTAGGAACAAAAAGTAGGTCAGAACTAGATAAAATATTTAAAGTGGCTTTCGAGGATACAACAAAGTTGGATAAAGATGTATATATACATAAGAGTTTTGTTAGTGACCTACAAGACGGCCAAAAGCTGGCCGCCCTAAAAAAGCCACAAATAGGGCACAACCGTAACGGTCTACAAACGGCCAACAAGTAGCACAGTCTTAATGACCTACAAGACGGCCAAAAGCTGGCACAATCTTAAAATGTCCACAAATAGAACACAACCTTAACGGTCTAAAACAGAATGCCAATGTCGGTACCTCATTCATTCATTCAGCGTAGCGCAAAAAGCTTGCACTAGCCAGTGGCTTTAATTCCAGTAAAACTTATGGAAACATAATTACACCCGAAAAAAGGAAAATTAAAAGTTATAACGAACTGTACCAAAAACGCCAGCAGTGCGGGGCGACAGCAGTAACTTCGTAAAGCTCATCGAAAGTCGGTAAATGTGAGCCAAGGCGAAAGACATCGTTAAGCTCCGCCTACTTGTCAATTTGGAGACAAAGGAAAGTCCGACCACCCCAAGTTGTAAATAGACAATCACAGAATGTCGAAATTGAAAACGGGAACAGCACACTTCAAATGAAGCACGAGGATAAAGTCCAACTTACTGACTAACAACGTAGAGTATAGAATACACAACAAAACAAAACGTAAACAAACATGCGTGGGAGGTGTTTACCTTTCCGAAGCACAGAAATTGAAAGGGAGGCTGGCCGAATGAAAATGGTGTCGCTTAATATGTCGGCCTACCGTATCCTCCCCAATAGAAGTGCTAGCATCGTCCACAAAAATGTCATTTCATTTAATTAAATCAAAAGGTGTTTTTAATACTTAAAAAGCGCAATTTCCATAAAATGCTCAAAGCGCTGTACAATCTAAATTCGATCAAACAATTCAGTGTAGAACAAATTAAGTTAGTAATATTAAAACTATTAATTAAAGATTAAAAATCAATTAGATAAATTATACTAATTATTACTCTATTTATATATATGCATACCTATATATACATACCTACACTCACACCATGCGCACGCACGCCCATGCGTGCACGAACACACACACATAAATAAATACTACTTTCACTGCACTTAATAGCAATAGTCAGCACATTCCACAATCAAGGGCCGATAACGCCGTAATTTATCTGTACATGCTGCACAGTTGTGTCGGAAATAAAGATGTACAATTGAATTGATTACCTTTCTGGAGGGTGACGGTGGGTTGAAAGTGAAGTAGTTCCTTGGAGACACTTGTGTCAGCCCATGTCTTTAATATCTCCGTTGGCGGTAGCGGCAACTTTTTCTATTGTATCATAAGAAGGATTCAGGTTAAAATGCCATATATCCATTTTCTTGGTTTTGGGAAAAAGTTAGTTTAGTGTTTCATCCTCTATGTTAAAATAAGAAACTATAAATGAAGGTGTATATATATCATACTAAATCACACAGAATAGTAGCAAAGTCTGAAATATTGGTTGTAGCCTTTGTTATGCAAAATGTGATATTAAATTATTTTGCTATGAAAACGTGGTAATCATATAGCATAGCTACACGTGTGGCAAGACGGTGCTCATTGGCTGAACATGGATATATCGCATTTTAATAAAAAATACAGATGGCACTTGTTGCATTTAGAAAACAAACGCTCTTTTGTGCACGTTGTTTGATGTGGATTTATGGTGTTTTTGTATAAATTAGATAGTATCCTAACTCAACAAGTGTTCAAATAAACAGTTTGTCCCTGTTTGGACAAAATTTCAAAAATGACGTCAATCACGTTTTGCTTTGAAATCCTTCATATACTCGTTAGTATAAAAACAAGCATTTCCCCTTATAAAAATCAATAATCGCATGTACTAAAGGGAAACAGAAGGCAATTTTTTGATGTTACACACCTAAAATGTGCAAACTAACCATTTGGAACTACAATCAAACATGTCACATCAGTGGCTAACTCAGAAAGTGTTCTCAAAATGGAAGATTCTAATAAAATGCCCGATATCCTGGAGGCCGACATCTTGCTCTTGGTGTGACGCGTCACCAATAAGCACCGGTGTGACGTTGGTTATGATGTGCTTGGTTCCTAGTTTGACTGGACATGGATACAAGTATGCTGGCTTATTGGTTGGTTTCTCATAGTCCTGTTAATTCAGAAGCTGAGTTACATTTAAGTATGTGTGAACAACTATTGTAATGTCACACCAAGCTGACAGTTATTTCACAAGTTACAACGATAAAGTAAATTTGGCGATTTGTTTACATCGTAAACTGCTGTACTTGCTACGGGAGTGTGGATGTAAACACCTCACAGTATACATAAAACAAATTACATAATGGCCTTCCTCGCCCTTCTTTTTCCTTGAGGATTCCACGTCAGTGATGTTTGTTGTTGGGTTTCTCAGTGTGTGTCCAATCCAACCCCACTTTCTCCTCAGGATGTGCTTGGCAACGGACTCTTGGCTAGTCCCTTCCCATAGCTCCTTGTTTCAGATTTTGTCTTGCCATTTTATGCGTAGAATTCTTCGCAGACATCGGCTAAAGAAAGTCTGAATTTTGCCTAGTGTTGTTTTTGTCATTCTCCGTGTTTCATAGCCATACAACAATACTGATTTTTAATTGGAGTTACAATTTTTTTTATAATTCCAGATGTTTTTTAGTATTGCTGCAACATCTGACTCTGTAACACCTTGTTTGTTTATCACGCTCCCTAAGTATGTAAATAGGCCACGCCTGCGATAATTGGGTAGTCGTTCCTCCTGTGTATTGTCATGATCTTGGTTTTGTTTCTGTTGATCTTCAGACCTGTCTTTGCTAATGTTGATTCAAAAAATGTCATTTTGTCCTGCATCTGTCTGTGGGTGTGTGATAGTGGTGGCAGGTGATCAGCGAAGTCCAAGTCCTCCAGCTCAGTCCATGGTGTCCACTGTATGTCATTTTGTCCTGCATCTGTCTGTGGGTGTGTGATAGTGGTGGCAGGTGATCAGCGAAGTCCAAGTCCTCCAGCTCAGTCCATGGTGTCCACTGTATGTCATTTTGTCCTGCACCTGTCTGTGGGTGTGTGGTAGTGGTGGCAGATGATCAGCGAAGTCCAAGTCCTCCAGCTCAGTCCATGGTGTCCACTGTATGTCATTTTGTCCTGCATCTGTCTGTGGGTGTGTGGTAGTGGTGGCAGGTCATCAGCGAAGTCCAAGTCCTCCAGCTCAGTCCATGGTGTCCACTGTATGTCATTTTGTCCTGCATCTGTCTGTGGGTGTGTGGTAGTGGTGGCAGGTGATCAGCGAAGTCCAAGTCCTCCAGCTCAGTCCATGGTGTCCACTGTATGTCATTTTGTCCTGCATCTGTCTGTGGGTGTGTGGTAGTGGTGGCAGGTCATCAGCGAAGTCCAAGTCCTCCAGCTCAGTCCATGGTGTCCACTGTATGTCATTTTGTCCTGCATCTGTCTGTGGGTGTGTGGTAGTGGTGGCAGGTCATCAGCGAAGTCCAAGTCCGCCAGCTCAGTCCATGGTGTCCACTGTATGTCATTTTGTCCTGCATCTGTCTGTGGGTGTGTGGTAGTGGTGGCAGGTGATCAGCGAAGTCCAAGTCCTCCAGCTCAGTCCATGGTGTCCACTGTATATCATTTTGTCCTGCATCTGTCTGTGGGTGTGTGGTAGTGGTGGCAGGTGATCAGCGAAGTCCAAGTCCGCCAGCTCAGTCCATGGTGTCCACTGTATGTCATTTTGTCCTGCATCTGTCTGTGGGTGTGTGGTAGTGGTGGCAGGTGATCAGCGAAGTCCAAGTCCGCCAGCTCAGTCCATGGTGTCCACTGTATGTCATTTTGTCCTGCATCTGTCTGTGGGTGTGTGGTAGTGGTGGCAGGTCATCAGCGAAGTCCAAGTCCTCCATCTCAGTCCATGGTGTCCACGGTATGTCATTTTGTCCTGCATCTGTCTGTGGGTGTGTGGTAGTGGTGGCAGGTCATCAGCGAAGTCCAAGTCCGCCAGCTCAGTCCATGGTGTCCACTGTATGTCATTTTGTCCTGCATCTGTCTGTGGGTGTGTGGTAGTGGTGGCAGGTGATCAGCGAAGTCCAAGTCCTCCAGCTCAGTCCATGGTGTCCACTGTATGTCATTTTGTCCTGCATCTGTCTGTGGGTGTGTGGTAGTGGTGCCAGGTGATCAGCGAAGTCCAAGTCCGCCAGCTCAGTCCATGGTGTCCACTGTATGTCATTTTGTCCTGCATCTGTCTGTGGGTGTGTGGTAGTGGTGGCAGGTGATCAGCGAAGTCCAAGTCCGCCAGCTCAGTCCATGGTGTCCACTGTATGTCATTTTGTCCTGCATCTGTCTGTGGGTGTGTGGTAGTGGTGGCAGGTGATCAGCTCAGTCCAAGTCCGCCAGCTCAGTCCATGGTGTCCACTGTATGTCATTTTGTCCTGCATCTGTCTGTGGGTGTGTAGTAGTGGTGGCAGGTGATCAGCGAAGTCCAAGTCCGCCAGCTCAGTCCATGGTGTCCACTGTATGTCATTTTGTCCTGCATCTGTCTGTGGGTGTGTGGTAGTGGTGGCAGGTGATCAGCGAAGTCCAAGTCCGCCAGCTCAGTCCATGGTGTCCACTGTATGTCATTTTGTCTCCCATCCATGGTGGTCCTCATAATCCACTCAATCATGAAGATGAACAGGAAAGGCGACAGCAGGCATCCCTGCCGAATCCCTGTCTCAACTTCAAAACTATCTGATAGTCGTCCTCCATGCACCACCTGGCAAGACATTCCTTGGTAGGTGCTCCGGATCATGACATTCCTTGGTAGGTGCTCCGGATCATGACATTCCTTGGTAGGTGCTCCGGATCATGACATTCCTTGGTAGGTGCTCTGGATCACGGAGATTACCTTTTCTGGAATCCCATAATGTCTCATCAGATTCCAGAGTGTCTGTCTGTCCACACTGTCAAATGCTTTCCCATAGTCAATGAACTTGACGTACAGTGGTGAGTTCCATTCCAACGATTGTTCTAATATGATGCGCATAGTAGGGATATGATCTGTGCAAGATCTGTCCTGTTGGAAACCTGCTTGGTGTTCTCAGAGCTATGCATCCACTGCTTCTTTCATCCTCTCTAATATCACTCTGTTCAGAACTTTTCCTGGGACTGATAATAACATTATTCCTCTACAGTTCTTGCATTCTCTGAGATCTCCTTTCTTGGGGAGCTTCACTACGAGTCCCTTTCTCCATTCCTCTGGAACTCTTTCATCTTCCCAGACTTTCTCAAAGAGGCTGTGTAGTATTTCCATGGATTTGTTAACATCTGCCTTTATCGTCTCTGCTGGTATTTCATCCGGCCCTCCTGCTTTTCCGTTCTTCAGTTCCTTGATGGCGTTCTTGATTTCTGTTCTGCTTGGTTTATCAAGGGTAGAACTGTCTTTGCAGTGGGGATGACTGTGGGATCTTCTGGAGTGTGTCAGTTTAATAGTTCTGTGAAGTACTACACCCATCTCTTTAGTTGGTCGTCTAGCGTGGTGAGGGTTTTCCTTGCTTGTTTTTAATTGGTTTGTTCCTTGGTTGATACTTGCCTGCCAGCTTCTTTGTTATGTTATATACATGTAGATCTTTCATGTTTCATTTTGCAGCTGCCACCTCTGCCTGTGTTGCCATGTTGTCCTCCAGGTTGTCCACCAAGCTTCTCTTGTCTCTTCTGATGCTCTTCTTTACCTCCTTCTGAGCTTGTGTGTACTGTGCTTGGGCTTCTGCTTTCGTTGCTCTAGTTTTTCTGCTGTTCAGTACCGCCTTCTTTTCCTTTTTCACTTGTAGCTTGAGTAATGTGTCAGCTGTCATCCAGTCTTTGTTTGTCTCAGTTATTTCACAAGTTACAGCGATAAAGTAAATATGTCAATTATTTACCTCGTAAACTGCTGTACTTGCTACGGGTGTGTGGATATAAACACCTCACAGTATACATAAAATAAATTACATAAAGGAAAATGGCATAATTAGCTGAGAATATATCATTACGAATGGCTGAAATATATGGGTTTACTGAGCGTCATAAACTAGACGGGTATTCCCAGTTTGGGGACACGTGAACTATAAAGTGTAGAGATTCACGAGCCATTTATTTAATTGATACTGATCCATTTGGTTTGTTTCACTACCAGTTGTGCCAATGAAAGTCATTAATGTGGGCCCCTAGACTTGGAACTATTAGTTAATCTAGTGGCCAACTGGCCCCTCTAAATTCCACCTGTCTTATCAGTTGTAATTACCCGGTTTAGCCAGTCACCTGCCAGTCTTGAAAGTGGGCAGATGAGTCGTGGTTAAGCCCATGCTTTTATTAAATGCATAGACTCAAACAATTGCCTTTTTGTTGCCCTTTATTTAAAGTTGCATTCTGAGACAGTCCATCTTTTAAATATACATTTTTAGTGAGTCAACATGGCCCACACATAATGTATCACTTTCCTGAGCACCATGCACACCTTGTTCACGTAATATGCCATTTTATGATAAAACAATACAAAAGGTGAAACATTATCCTCGTGTCATGCGATTATCATTTCTTTGGCTGGACATGGCAACCGGTAATTTCGCAAAAGCCTAATTAATCATATTCAACATCAAATACCAATGTGGCTTATACGGTAGTAAGTATGATCAAATAAGTAGTGTTCATCTTGTACACACACTTTCTTAAAAACAGTTAAAATGGTAGTTAAACCCTCACTGTAACATTAATATTTTATATCTGCATTAAGAATACTGACAAAATCTTGGTTAATTAATTACAAAATGTCTGGTGACTTTTTTGCTGGGCTAATGTTTTACTGTGTGTCTACTAAGAATATTTCTATTGCTCTGACAGGTGTGTGTATTTGTGTATCCATGTGTGCGTGCATGCGTGCGTGCGTGCGTGCGTGCGTGTGCGTGCGTGTGACTGTGTATGTGTGTGCATGCGTGTGTCATTGGTAATGATGAAACTGGATGACATTTTGCCGGAGAATATGTTGGCAGGACGTGTGAAGTGAATGAAGGAAGAGCGACTGGAGTAGACAGCAGATGTCTCCAAAGTGGAGACTGGAAGGGGAACGCCAGGCTGAGATGGGGGTGGGAAGAGAGATTTGGTGGGTTTGAGAGGGGAGGGGAGGGGAGAATTAGGGGGAGTAGAGACAGGTGGTGGAGATGGCAGTGTGGGAACCCCAATGGAAAAAGATCCTTGACTTTTTGTCAAGGATCTTTTGTTTGTTTTCACAAGAAAAAGATGCCATCTGCTTGGAGAATGCTTTATGAATTACAATTTAAGTTTTAATGTATGCAGTAAACAAAAATGGTTCGTCATTAAAATGATGGCGATATCTAGGTTATGCCCAATCATCAACTGTTCTACCAGCACGTATATATTTGGTATATAGGTACTCTCAAACATGTCAGCTACTTTTCACCTTCTCTCCACAATATGAACATACATCACAGCTGTGTAATAAAATATAACATTACAATGCAACACACCAATCCAGGTTTTCATTGATGGTGGACTTTACAACATTTTAACATTTCTAATTTTACACACACACATATATATATATCAATTATATATATTCTTTTTCTTTCTTTAGAAACTAAACTAAATTAATACGACTGGGGGCTCCTGCAGTAGGAACTTTTAAGAAGTCTTAGTGGGAGTCTCCATGAGCCTGAATGCAGAGGGAGTGTGCAAAGGCCGGGATACACTGGCATTTTTAGTCCAACCAGACCAGACCAGACCAGACCAGGTCTGGGGACCGTTTCACTAAAATATTAAGCTCTTAAGGAAAATTCATCCTAGAACAGAATCTGACGGAAAAATCGAGAAGTATTTTCAAAATGCATTTCACTAACGTGATCCTTAAATTACTCTTATGGCAAAGAGCGATATTTCCATCATAATAATCGATAATCTACACAGTTTGCACAATTTGGCAAGAGACTGAACAGTTGTCAAATTTGTTTTGAAAATTCGGCCCAACAACCACTTGTCAACAACATTTGACTGTTTGTTCACTGTGCAAAGAATTGAAACAAAATCTTGCAGAAGCCACCGACATATCACACGGGACACTATTTCCGCGTCACACACAGTGCAATGTTTCGACAGGAGCGTCATTGTTGACAATTTTCAGTTTACAAGAGCGTAGAGAGTGCCAACAACTGAAACCGAAATTATGCTGTCGAGTATAATGACATGAAGGGCAGTAGTGCGCAGGTTAAGTTAGATACAGATTAAACTTTGCTCACAATTGATTAACAAATGTCACAACAACCTTGACCTTTGCAAAGCCGTAAACCGCTACGCACACGTCAACCGGTCACGACACTAATGTCGTGTAAACAAATCATGCTTTAGCAAACTTTTAATCGCTAACATTTGGAAGACTTATTTGGCTGTGAACAACTGGTTCTCTGCGTGGAAGTGGACCAAAATTAACACGCAGTTAATAAAATCTAGCTGTTTATGATAATTAAAGAGTGGTGTAACGTCATCTTAGAAATTGGCATTTTTAGGACCATTTTTGTGGACCATATCCAGGATGAATTGTTAGTGAAACAAAGTTTTTTATTTTTGCTCCTAGATAAGGAGAATAACATGTTAGTGAAACAGTCCCCTGGTCTGGTCTGGCAAAAGTGTCAGAGTATCCCGGCCTTAAGGAAGAGTGTGGAAGAATGGTAGGAAGTGAGATGAGGTGGGCAGACTACTTGACAATGTGTCAGAGTATCCCGCCTTAAGGAAGAGTGTGGAAGAATGGTAAGAAGTGAGATGAGGTGGACAGACTACTTGACAATGTGTCAGAGTATCCCGGCCTTAAGGAAGAGTGTGGAAGAATGGTAAGAAGTGAGATGAGGTGGGCAGACTACTTGACAATGTGTCAGAGTATCCCGGCCTTAAGGATGAGAGTGGAAGAATGGTAAGAAGTGAGATGAGGTGGGCAGACTACTTGACAATGTGTCAGAGTATCCCGGCCTTAAGGAAGAGTGTGGAAGAATGGTAAGAAGTAAGATGAGGTGGGCAGACTACTTGACAATGTGTCAGAGTATCCCGGCCTTAAGGATGAGTGTGGAAGAATGGTAAGAAGTGAGATGAGGTGGGCAGACTACTTGACAATGTATCAGAGTATCCCGGCCTTAAGAAAGAGTGTGGAAGAATGGTAAGAAGTGAGATGAGGTGGGCAGACTACTTGACAATGTGTCAGAGTATCCCGGCCTTAAGGAAGAGTGTGGAAGAATGGTAAGAAGTAAGATGAGGTGGGCAGACTACTTGACAATGTGTCAGAGTATCCCGGCCTTAAGGATGAGTGTGGAAGAATGGTAAGAAGTGAGATGAGGTGGGCAGACTACTTGACAATGTGTCAGAGTATCCCGGCCTTAAGGAAGAGTGTGGAAGAATGGTAAGAAGTGAGATGAGGTGAGCAGACTACTTGACAATGTATCAGAGTATCCCGGCCTTAAGGAAGAGTGTGGAAGAATGGTAAGAAGTGAGATGAGGTGGACAGACTACTTGACAATGTATCAGAGTATCCCGGCCTTAAGGAAGAGTGTGGAAGAATGGTAAGAAGTGAGATGAGGTGGGCAGACTACTTGACAATGTGTCAGAGTATCCCGGCCTTAAGGAAGAATGTGGAAGAATGGTAAGAAGTGAGATGAGGTGGACAGACTACTTGACAATGTATCAGAGTATCCCGGCCTTAAGGAAGAGTGTGGAAGAATGGTAAGAAGTGAGATGAGGTGGACAGACTACTTGACAATGTGTCAGAGTATCCCGGCCTTAAGGAAGAGTGTGGAAGAATGGTAAGAAGTAAGATGAGGTGGGCAGACTACTTGACAATATGTCAGAGTATCCCGGCCTTAAGGATGAGTGTGGAAGAATGGTAAGAAGTGAGATGAGGTGGACAGACTACTTGACAATGTGTCAGAGTATCCCGGCCTTAAGGAAGAGTGTGGAAGAATGGTAAGAAGTGAGATGAGGTGGGCAGACTACTTGACAATGTATCAGAGTATCCCGGCCTTAAGGAAGAGTGTGGAAGAATGGTAAGAAGTGAGATGAGGTGGACAGACTACTTGACAATGTATCAGAGTATCCCGGCCTTAAGGAAGAGTGTGGAAGAATGGTAAGAAGTGAGATGAGGTGGACAGACTACTTGACAATGTGTCAGAGTATCCCGGCCTTAAGGAAGAGTGTGGAAGAATGGTAAGAAGTGAGATGAGGTGGGCAGACTACTTGACAATGTATCAGAGTATCCCGGCCTTAAGGAAGAGTGTGGAAGAATGGTAAGAAGTGAGATGAGGTGGACAGACTACTTGACAATGTATCAGAGTATCCCGGCCTTAAGGAAGAGTGTGGAAGAATGGTAAGAAGTGAGATGAGGTGGACAGACTACTTGACAATGTGTCAGAGTATCCCGGCCTTAAGGAAGAGTGTGGAAGAATGGTAAGAAGTAAGATGTGGTGGGCAGACTACTTGACAATGTGTCAGAGTATCCCGGCCTTAAGGAAGAGTGTGGAAGAATGGTAAGAAGTGAGATGAGGTGGACAGACTACTTGACAATGTGTCAGAGTATCCCGGCCTTAAGGATGAGTGTGGAAGAATGGTAAGAAGTGAGATGAGGTGGGCAGACTACTTGACAATGTATCAGAGTATCCCGGCCTTAAGGAAGAGTGTGGAAGAATGGTAAGAAGTGAGATGAGGTGGGCAGACTACTTGACAATGTATCAGAGTATCCTGGCCTTAAGGAAGAGTGTGGAAGAATGGTAAGAAGTGAGATGAGGTGGACAGACTACTTGACAATGTGTCAGAGTATCCCGGCCTTAAGGATGAGTGTGGAAGAATGGTAAGAAGTGAGATGAGGTGGGCAGACTACTTGACAATGTATCAGAGTATCCCGGCCTTAAGGAAGAGTGTGGAAGAATGGTAAGAAGTGAGATGAGGTGGGCAGACTACTTGACAATGTGTCAGAGTATCCCGGCCTTAAGGAAGAGTGTGGAAGAATGGTAAGAAGTAAGATGAGGTGGGCAGACTACTTGACAATGTGTCAGAGTATCCCAGCCTTAAGGATGAGTGTGGAAGAATGGTAAGAAGTGAGATGAGGTGGGCAGACTACTTGACAATGTGTCAGAGTATCCCGCCTTAAGGAAGAGTGTGGAAGAATGGTAAGAAGTGAGATGAGGTGGACAGACTACTTGACAATGTGTCAGAGTATCCCGGCCTTAAGGAAGAGTGTGGAAGAATGGTAAGAAGTGAGATGAGGTGGGCAGACTACTTGACAATGTGTCAGAGTATCCCGGCCTTAAGGATGAGAGTGGAAGAATGGTAAGAAGTGAGATGAGGTGGGCAGACTACTTGACAATGTGTCAGAGTATCCCGGCCTTAAGGAAGAGTGTGGAAGAATGGTAAGAAGTAAGATGAGGTGGGCAGACTACTTGACAATGTGTCAGAGTATCCCGGCCTTAAGGATGAGTGTGGAAGAATGGTAAGAAGTGAGATGAGGTGGGCAGACTACTTGACAATGTATCAGAGTATCCCGGCCTTAAGAAAGAGTGTGGAAGAATGGTAAGAAGTGAGATGAGGTGGGCAGACTACTTGACAATGTGTCAGAGTATCCCGGCCTTAAGGAAGAGTGTGGAAGAATGGTAAGAAGTAAGATGAGGTGGGCAGACTACTTGACAATGTGTCAGAGTATCCCGGCCTTAAGGATGAGTGTGGAAGAATGGTAAGAAGTGAGATGAGGTGGGCAGACTACTTGACAATGTGTCAGAGTATCCCGGCCTTAAGGAAGAGTGTGGAAGAATGGTAAGAAGTGAGATGAGGTGAGCAGACTACTTGACAATGTATCAGAGTATCCCGGCCTTAAGGAAGAGTGTGGAAGAATGGTAAGAAGTGAGATGAGGTGGACAGACTACTTGACAATGTATCAGAGTATCCCGGCCTTAAGGAAGAGTGTGGAAGAATGGTAAGAAGTGAGATGAGGTGGGCAGACTACTTGACAATGTGTCAGAGTATCCCGGCCTTAAGGAAGAATGTGGAAGAATGGTAAGAAGTGAGATGAGGTGGACAGACTACTTGACAATGTATCAGAGTATCCCGGCCTTAAGGAAGAGTGTGGAAGAATGGTAAGAAGTGAGATGAGGTGGACAGACTACTTGACAATGTGTCAGAGTATCCCGGCCTTAAGGAAGAGTGTGGAAGAATGGTAAGAAGTAAGATGAGGTGGGCAGACTACTTGACAATATGTCAGAGTATCCCGGCCTTAAGGATGAGTGTGGAAGAATGGTAAGAAGTGAGATGAGGTGGACAGACTACTTGACAATGTGTCAGAGTATCCCGGCCTTAAGGAAGAGTGTGGAAGAATGGTAAGAAGTGAGATGAGGTGGGCAGACTACTTGACAATGTATCAGAGTATCCCGGCCTTAAGGAAGAGTGTGGAAGAATGGTAAGAAGTGAGATGAGGTGGACAGACTACTTGACAATGTATCAGAGTATCCCGGCCTTAAGGAAGAGTGTGGAAGAATGGTAAGAAGTGAGATGAGGTGGACAGACTACTTGACAATGTGTCAGAGTATCCCGGCCTTAAGGAAGAGTGTGGAAGAATGGTAAGAAGTGAGATGAGGTGGGCAGACTACTTGACAATGTATCAGAGTATCCCGGCCTTAAGGAAGAGTGTGGAAGAATGGTAAGAAGTGAGATGAGGTGGACAGACTACTTGACAATGTATCAGAGTATCCCGGCCTTAAGGAAGAGTGTGGAAGAATGGTAAGAAGTGAGATGAGGTGGACAGACTACTTGACAATGTGTCAGAGTATCCCGGCCTTAAGGAAGAGTGTGGAAGAATGGTAAGAAGTAAGATGTGGTGGGCAGACTACTTGACAATGTGTCAGAGTATCCCGGCCTTAAGGAAGAGTGTGGAAGAATGGTAAGAAGTGAGATGAGGTGGACAGACTACTTGACAATGTGTCAGAGTATCCCGGCCTTAAGGATGAGTGTGGAAGAATGGTAAGAAGTGAGATGAGGTGGGCAGACTACTTGACAATGTATCAGAGTATCCCGGCCTTAAGGAAGAGTGTGGAAGAATGGTAAGAAGTGAGATGAGGTGGGCAGACTACTTGACAATGTATCAGAGTATCCTGGCCTTAAGGAAGAGTGTGGAAGAATGGTAAGAAGTGAGATGAGGTGGACAGACTACTTGACAATGTGTCAGAGTATCCCGGCCTTAAGGATGAGTGTGGAAGAATGGTAAGAAGTGAGATGAGGTGGGCAGACTACTTGACAATGTATCAGAGTATCCCGGCCTTAAGGAAGAGTGTGGAAGAATGGTAAGAAGTGAGATGAGGTGGGCAGACTACTTGACAATGTGTCAGAGTATCCCGGCCTTAAGGAAGAGTGTGGAAGAATGGTAAGAAGTAAGATGAGGTGGGCAGACTACTTGACAATGTGTCAGAGTATCCCAGCCTTAAGGATGAGTGTGGAAGAATGGTAAGAAGTGAGATGAGGTGGGCAGACTACTTGACAATGTGTCAGAGTATCCCGGCCTTAAGGAAGAGTGTGGAAGAATGGTAAGAAGTAAGATGAGGTGGGCAGACTACTTGACAATGTGTCAGAGTATCCCGGCCTTAAGGAAGAGTGTGGAAGAATGGTAAGAAGTGAGATGAGGTGGGCAGACTACTTGACAATGTGTCAGAGTATCCCGGCCTTAAGGAAGAGTGTGGAAGAATGGTAAGAAATGAGATGAGGTGGACAGACTACTTGACAATGTGTCAGAGTATCCCGGCCTTAAGGAAGAGTGTGGAAGAATGGTAAAAAGTAAGATGAGGTGGGCAGACTACTTGACAATGTGTCAGAGTATCCCGGCCTTAAGGATGAGTGTGGAAGAATGGTAAGAAGTGAGATGAGGTGGGCAGACTACTTGACAATGTATCAGAGTATCCCGGCCTTAAGGAAGAGTGTGGAAGAATGGTAAGAAGTGAGATGAGGTGGGCAGACTACTTGACAATGTGTCAGAGTATCCCGGCCTTAAGGAAGAGTGTGGAAGAATGGTAAGAAGTAAGATGAGGTGGGCAGACTACTTGACAATGTGTCAGAGTATCCCGGCCTTAAGGATGAGTGTGGAAGAATGGTAAGAAGTGAGATGAGGTGGGCAGACTACTTGACAATGTGTCAGAGTATCCCGGCCTTAAGGAAGAGTGTGGAAGAATGGTAAGAAGTGAGATGAGGTGAGCAGACTACTTGACAATGTATCAGAGTATCCCGGCCTTAAGGAAGAGTGTGGAAGAATGGTAAGAAGTGAGATGAGGTGGACAGACTACTTGACAATGTATCAGAGTATCCCGGCCTTAAGGAAGAGTGTGGAAGAATGGTAAGAAGTGAGATGAGGTGGGCAGACTACTTGACAATGTGTCAGAGTATCCCGGCCTTAAGGAAGAGTGTGGAAGAATGGTAAGAAGTGAGATGAGGTGGACAGACTACTTGACAATGTATCAGAGTATCCCGGCCTTAAGGAAGAGTGTGGAAGAATGGTAAGAAGTGAGATGAGGTGGACAGACTACTTGACAATGTGTCAGAGTATCCCGGCCTTAAGGAAGAGTGTGGAAGAATGGTAAGAAGTAAGATGAGGTGGGCAGACTACTTGACAATGTGTCAGAGTATCCCGGCCTTAAGGATGAGTGTGGAAGAATGGTAAGAAGTGAGATGAGGTGGACAGACTACTTGACAATGTGTCAGAGTATCCCGGCCTTAAGGAAGAGTGTGGAAGAATGGTAAGAAGTGAGATGAGGTGGGCAGACTACTTGACAATGTATCAGAGTATCCCGGCCTTAAGGAAGAGTGTGGAAGAATGGTAAGAAGTGAGATGAGGTGGACAGACTACTTGACAATGTATCAGAGTATCCCGGCCTTAAGGAAGAGTGTGGAAGAATGGTAAGAAGTGAGATGAGGTGGACAGACTACTTGACAATGTGTCAGAGTATCCCGGCCTTAAGGAAGAGTGTGGAAGAATGGTAAGAAGTGAGATGAGGTGGGCAGACTACTTGACAATGTATCAGAGTATCCCGGCCTTAAGGAAGAGTGTGGAAGAATGGTAAGAAGTGAGATGAGGTGGACAGACTACTTGACAATGTATCAGAGTATCCCGGCCTTAAGGAAGAGTGTGGAAGAATGGTAAGAAGTGAGATGAGGTGGACAGACTACTTGACAATGTGTCAGAGTATCCCGGCCTTAAGGAAGAGTGTGGAAGAATGGTAAGAAGTAAGATGTGGTGGGCAGACTACTTGACAATGTGTCAGAGTATCCCGGCCTTAAGGATGAGTGTGGAAGAATGGTAAGAAGTGAGATGAGGTGGGCAGACTACTTGACAATGTGTCAGAGTATCCCGGCCTTAAGGAAGAGTGTGGAAGAATGGTAAGAAGTGAGATGAGGTGGGCAGACTACTTGACAATGTATCAGAGTATCCCGGCCTTAAGGAAGAGTGTGGAAGAATGGTAAGAAGTGAGATGAGGTGGGCAGACTACTTGACAATGTGTCAGAGTGTCCCGGCCTTAAGGAAGAGTGTGGAAGAATGGTAGGAAGTGAGATGAGGTGGACAGACTACTTGACAATGTGTCAGAGTATCCCGGCCTTAAGGAAGAGTGTGGAAGAATGGTAAGAAGTGAGATGAGGTGGGCAGACTACTTGACAATGTGTCAGAGTATCCCGGCCTTAAGGAAGAGTGTGGAAGAATGGTAAGAAGTGAGATGAGGTGGGCAGACTACTTGACAATGTGTCAGAGTATCCCGGCCTTAAGGAAGAGTGTGGAAGAATGGTAAGAAGTGAGATGAGGTGGGCAGACTACTTGACAATGTGTCAGAGTATCCTGGCCTTAAGGAAGAGTGTGGAAGAATGGTAGGAAGTGAGATGAGGTGGGCAGACTACTTGACAATGTGTCAGAGTATCCCGGCCTTAAGGAAGAGTGTGGAAGAATGGTAAGAAGTGAGATGAGGTGGGCAGACTACTTGACAATGTGTCAGAGTATCCCGGCCTTAAGGAAGAGTGTGGAAGAATGGTAAGAAGTGAGATGAGGTGGGCAGACTACTTGACAATGTGTCAGAGTATCCCGGCCTTAAGGAAGAGTGTGGAAGAATGGTAAGAAGTGAGATGAGGTGGACAGACTACTTGACAATGTATCAGAGTATCCCGGCCTTAAGGAAGAGTGTGGAAGAATGGTAAGAAGTGAGATGAGGTGGGCAGACTACTTGACAATGTGTCAGAGTATCCCGGCCTTAAGGAAGAGTGTGGAAGAATGGTAAGAAGTGAGATGAGGTGGGCAGACTACTTGACAATGTGTCAGAGTATTCTGGCCTTAAGGAAGAGTGTGGAAGAATGGTAAGAAGTGAGATGAGGTGGGCAGACTACTTGACAATGTGTCAGAGTATCCTGGCCTTAAGGAAGAGTGTGGAAGAATGGTAAGAAGTAAGATGAGGTGGGCAGACTACTTGACAATGTGTCAGAGTATCCTGGCCTTAAGGAAGAGTGTGGAAGAATGGTAAGAAGTGAGATGAGGTGGGCAGACTACTTGACAATGTGTCAGAGTATCCCGGCCTTAAGGAAGAGTGTGGAAGAATGGTAAGAAGTAAGATGAGGTGGGCAGACTACTTGACAATGTGTCAGAGTATCCCGGCCTTAAGGAAGAGTGTGGAAGAATGGTAAGAAGTGAGATGAGGTGGACAGACTACTTGACAATGTGTCAGAGTATTCTGGCCTTAAGGAAGAGTGTGGAAGAATGGTAAGAAGTGAGATGAGGTGGGCAGACTACTTGACAATGTATCAGAGTATCCTGGCCTTAAGGAAGAGTGTGGAAGAATGGTAAGAAGTGAGATGAGGTGGGCAGACTACTTGACAATGTGTCAGAGTATTCTGGCCTTAAGGAAGAGTGTGGAAGAATGGTAAGAAGTGAGATGAGGTGGGCAGACTACTTGACAATGTGTCAGAGTATCCCGGCCTTAAGGAAGAGTGTGGAAGAATGGTAAGAAGTGAGATGAGGTGGGCAGACTACTTAACAATGTGTCAGAGTGTCCCGGCCTTAAGGAAGAGTGTGGAAGAATGGTAAGAAGTGAGATGAGGTGGACAGACTACTTGACAATGTGTCAGAGTATCCTGGCCTTAAGGAAGAGTGTGGAAGAATGGTAAGAAGTGAGATGAGGTGGGCAGACTACTTGACAATGTGTCAGAGTATCCCGGCCTTAAGGAAGAGTGTGGAAGAATGGTAAGAAGTGAGATGAGGTGAGCAGACTACTTGACAATGTATCAGAGTATCCCGGCCTTAAGGAAGAGTGTGGAAGAATGGTAAGAAGTGAGATGAGGTGGACAGACTACTTGACAATGTATCAGAGTATCCCGGCCTTAAGGAAGAGTGTGGAAGAATGGTAAGAAGTGAGATGAGGTGGGCAGACTACTTGACAATGTGTCAGAGTATCCCGGCCTTAAGGAAGAGTGTGGAAGAATGGTAAGAAGTGAGATGAGGTGGACAGACTACTTGACAATGTATCAGAGTATCCCGGCCTTAAGGAAGAGTGTGGAAGAATGGTAAGAAGTGAGATGAGGTGGACAGACTACTTGACAATGTGTCAGAGTATCCCGGCCTTAAGGAAGAGTGTGGAAGAATGGTAAGAAGTAAGATGAGGTGGGCAGACTACTTGACAATGTGTCAGAGTATCCCGGCCTTAAGGATGAGTGTGGAAGAATGGTAAGAAGTGAGATGAGGTGGACAGACTACTTGACAATGTGTCAGAGTATCCCGGCCTTAAGGAAGAGTGTGGAAGAATGGTAAGAAGTGAGATGAGGTGGGCAGACTACTTGACAATGTATCAGAGTATCCCGGCCTTAAGGAAGAGTGTGGAAGAATGGTAAGAAGTGAGATGAGGTGGACAGACTACTTGACAATGTGTCAGAGTATCCTGGCCTTAAGGAAGAGTGTGGAAGAATGGTAAGAAGTGAGATGAGGTGGGCAGACTACTTGACAATGTGTCAGAGTATCCCGGCCTTAAGGAAGAGTGTGGAAGAATGGTAAGAAGTGAGATGAGGTGAGCAGACTACTTGACAATGTATCAGAGTATCCCGGCCTTAAGGAAGAGTGTGGAAGAATGGTAAGAAGTGAGATGAGGTGGACAGACTACTTGACAATGTATCAGAGTATCCCGGCCTTAAGGAAGAGTGTGGAAGAATGGTAAGAAGTGAGATGAGGTGGGCAGACTACTTGACAATGTGTCAGAGTATCCCGGCCTTAAGGAAGAGTGTGGAAGAATGGTAAGAAGTGAGATGAGGTGGACAGACTACTTGACAATGTATCAGAGTATCCCGGCCTTAAGGAAGAGTGTGGAAGAATGGTAAGAAGTGAGATGAGGTGGACAGACTACTTGACAATGTGTCAGAGTATCCCGGCCTTAAGGAAGAGTGTGGAAGAATGGTAAGAAGTAAGATGAGGTGGGCAGACTACTTGACAATGTGTCAGAGTATCCCGGCCTTAAGGATGAGTGTGGAAGAATGGTAAGAAGTGAGATGAGGTGGACAGACTACTTGACAATGTGTCAGAGTATCCCGGCCTTAAGGAAGAGTGTGGAAGAATGGTAAGAAGTGAGATGAGGTGGGCAGACTACTTGACAATGTATCAGAGTATCCCGGCCTTAAGGAAGAGTGTGGAAGAATGGTAAGAAGTGAGATGAGGTGGACAGACTACTTGACAATGTATCAGAGTATCCCGGCCTTAAGGAAGAGTGTGGAAGAATGGTAAGAAGTGAGATGAGGTGGACAGACTACTTGACAATGTGTCAGAGTATCCCGGCCTTAAGGAAGAGTGTGGAAGAATGGTAAGAAGTGAGATGAGGTGGGCAGACTACTTGACAATGTATCAGAGTATCCCGGCCTTAAGGAAGAGTGTGGAAGAATGGTAAGAAGTGAGATGAGGTGGACAGACTACTTGACAATGTATCAGAGTATCCCGGCCTTAAGGAAGAGTGTGGAAGAATGGTAAGAAGTGAGATGAGGTGGACAGACTACTTGACAATGTGTCAGAGTATCCCGGCCTTAAGGAAGAGTGTGGAAGAATGGTAAGAAGTAAGATGTGGTGGGCAGACTACTTGACAATGTGTCAGAGTATCCCGGCCTTAAGGATGAGTGTGGAAGAATGGTAAGAAGTGAGATGAGGTGGGCAGACTACTTGACAATGTGTCAGAGTATCCCGGCCTTAAGGAAGAGTGTGGAAGAATGGTAAGAAGTGAGATGAGGTGGGCAGACTACTTGACAATGTATCAGAGTATCCCGGCCTTAAGGAAGAGTGTGGAAGAATGGTAAGAAGTGAGATGAGGTGGGCAGACTACTTGACAATGTGTCAGAGTGTCCCGGCCTTAAGGAAGAGTGTGGAAGAATGGTAAGAAGTGAGATGAGGTGGACAGACTACTTGACAATGTGTCAGAGTATCCCGGCCTTAAGGAAGAGTGTGGAAGAATGGTAAGAAGTGAGATGAGGTGGGCAGACTACTTGACAATGTGTCAGAGTATCCCGGCCTTAAGGAAGAGTGTGGAAGAATGGTAAGAAGTGAGATGAGGTGGGCAGACTACTTGACAATGTGTCAGAGTATCCCGGCCTTAAGGAAGAGTGTGGAAGAATGGTAAGAAGTGAGATGAGGTGGGCAGACTACTTGACAATGTGTCAGAGTATCCTGGCCTTAAGGAAGAGTGTGGAAGAATGGTAGGAAGTGAGATGAGGTGGGCAGACTACTTGACAATGTGTCAGAGTATCCCGGCCTTAAGGAAGAGTGTGGAAGAATGGTAAGAAGTGAGATGAGGTGGGCAGACTACTTGACAATGTGTCAGAGTATCCCGGCCTTAAGGAAGAGTGTGGAAGAATGGTAAGAAGTGAGATGAGGTGGGCAGACTACTTGACAATGTGTCAGAGTATCCCGGCCTTAAGGAAGAGTGTGGAAGAATGGTAAGAAGTGAGATGAGGTGGACAGACTACTTGACAATGTATCAGAGTATCCCGGCCTTAAGGAAGAGTGTGGAAGAATGGTAAGAAGTGAGATGAGGTGGGCAGACTACTTGACAATGTGTCAGAGTATCCCGGCCTTAAGGAAGAGTGTGGAAGAATGGTAAGAAGTGAGATGAGGTGGGCAGACTACTTGACAATGTGTCAGAGTATTCTGGCCTTAAGGAAGAGTGTGGAAGAATGGTAAGAAGTGAGATGAGGTGGGCAGACTACTTGACAATGTGTCAGAGTATCCTGGCCTTAAGGAAGAGTGTGGAAGAATGGTAAGAAGTCAGATGAGGTGGGCAGACTACTTGACAATGTGTCAGAGTATCCTGGCCTTAAGGAAGAGTGTGGAAGAATGGTAAGAAGTGAGATGAGGTGGACAGACTACTTGACAATGTGTCAGAGTATTCTGGCCTTAAGGAAGAGTGTGGAAGAATGGTAAGAAGTGAGATGAGGTGGGCAGACTACTTGACAATGTATCAGAGTATCCTGGCCTTAAGGAAGAGTGTGGAAGAATGGTAAGAAGTGAGATGAGGTGGGCAGACTACTTGACAATGTGTCAGAGTATTCTGGCCTTAAGGAAGAGTGTGGAAGAATGGTAAGAAGTGAGATGAGGTATGCAGACTACTTGACAATGTGTCAGAGTATCCCGGCCTTAAGGAAGAGTGTGGAAGAATGGTAAGAAGTGAGATGAGGTGGGCAGACTACTTGACAATGTGTCAGAGTGTCCCGGCCTTAAGGAAGAGTGTGGAAGAATGGTAAGAAGTGAGATGAGGTGGACAGACTACTTGACAATGTGTCAGAGTATCCTGGCCTTAAGGAAGAGTGTGGAAGAATGGTAAGAAGTGAGATGAGGTGGGCAGACTACTTGACAATGTGTCAGAGTATCCTGGCCTTAAGGAAGAGTGTGGAAGAATGGTAAGAAGTGAGATGAGGTGGGCAGACTACTTGACAATGTGTCAGAGTATCCTGGCCTTAAGGAAGAGTGTGGAAGAATGGTAAGAAGTCAGATGAGGTGGGCAGACTACTTGACAATGTGTCAGAGTATCCCGGCCTTAAGGAAGAGTGTGGAAGAATGGTAAGAAGTGAGATGAGGTGGGCAGACTACTTGACAATGTGTCAGAGTATTCTGGCCTTAAGGAAGAGTGTGGAAGAATGGTAAGAAGTGAGATGAGGTGGGCAGACTACTTGACAATGTGTCAGAGTATCCTGGCCTTAAGGAAGAGTGTGGAAGAATGGTAAGAAGTGAGATGAGGTGGGCAGACTACTTGACAATGTGTCAGAGTATTCTGGCCTTAAGGAAGAGTGTGGAAGAATGGTAAGAAGTGAGATGAGGTGGACAGACTACTTGACAATGTGTCAGAGTATTCTGGCCTTAAGGAAGAGTGTGGAAGAATGGTAAGAAGTGAGATGAGGTGGGCAGACTACTTGACAATGTGTCAGAGTATCCCGGCCTTAAGGAAGAGTGTGGAAGAATGGTAAGAAGTGAGATGAGGTGGGCAGACTACTTGACAATGTGTCAGAGTATCCCGGCCTTAAGGAAGAGTGTGGAAGAATGGTAAGAAGTGAGATGAGGTGGGCAGACTACTTGACACTGGACGCGGGCAGACTACCAGAATGACAGACCGGGAGAAATATATGTCAAGGCCGCAGGGAAAGACCACATCTGTAAGGAGGGATTTTACGAAAGTGACAAGAGGGGACAGTTGGTATGGAAACCCTCACCCCTGAACAAGGGAACCAGGAGGAAGAACAACAATTCAACCATTAACGAGTGTACATATGTTCGAACTTACAATGTTTGCTTTTATGGCCAGTTCCTTCTCAAGGATGCTGATCAACTCTGGCACACTGAGCGGCTGCCCAAATCCCAGATTAAACTTCTCTCCACATTCTGCAGGAACGTAATCCATCGCCATGGTGATGCCACTGATGATGTCATCAACGTATGTGAAGTCTCGTTCCAGGGGCTTGTCGTCACTGTCAGACCACACAAGTCAAATCTGTATGCAGCTAATAATTTAATATATTTTTATCTGCCTTTTTAATGCACACGTGTGTATTTATGTATCTTTCATTTGTCGTTATTGAAACAAGTTTCTTACTTGTCATTAATTGTGGTACAGTGGCTTCAGAGAATGACAAATTACATATAAGTAACATAAAAGTTATTAATATGTTTTCCGCAATTTGTTGCAACACCTTGCTGAATTACTGTAATATGAGTTCTCTGCCAGCCATTTAATAGCTGCGAGTTTATTCTTATACCGTCTGTACATATACATAATAGTTTATTGTTTACATTTGGTCTGGTGAAATGTTGATGTTTCTTATACAACATAGTCATTGTCATAATACTATTTCTTATACCTTTACTTTATCCATCCACGGTTTGTCCTTGTAACGGTTAATGGACATCCTAATTAGTGGGAAACATTTATTAAATATTTGGTCATATTTGGTTGCAAATACATGACCACATTCATCAGTGGTAAGTGGTTTAATGTATCTACAAAAAGGTTTCTGGAATGTTACCATTTTTCATGTACTGTAAGGGTCTGTATGTATTAATAATTATGATCCGCTTGTTGGTGGTGTGCGTCACGGTCGCAGGTTTTCCCTAGTTAACGTATCCAAATGGTAACTACAGTCGTGAAGATAAAATTAAATTAATTTAAATGTCCTGTTGACCAATCTTTTGTGTTCTGATGCTAAAACTTAGTGATATTTGTTGAACATCTGTAAACATTATTCCCTGTTCGATGTCTTTGCTGAACTTATAAACAATCCGTTAAGTTTGTTAATTCTCACTGGTGTTGTGGAGACATCAATGAACTGCCTCTGAACTTTCTAATATAAAGTACAGTTACATACATGTGTCAGAACGCTGTGGATTACACCGTAACATATATTACACCAAACACCAGAAAATCAAAAATTATGTAATACTTGCATATATCCCAGGCCTCCATTTAGCCCTTTTATCTTGAGCAAATAGGGCAGATTCATAAATACTATGATCGAAAGAAGTGAGTAGCTTAAATCATTACAAAAATAAATAAAATTCACAAAAAGGGCCATTTTCATACCATATGTACTCTGTGGAGTAATAAAATATTATGAGAACAAAATCACACTTAGTCCATCCGTATTTTCCTTCTTGCCTGACTTTTATATAAAAAATTATAAAATAAATATTTTATTAGTAATATTAATTAATTAAATAATAATAGTAATTATTCTAACACGCCCCTCTGTCCACTCACCTGACGTGAAACATGGGCACCTCTTTCCCACTGATCATTGCCTCAGCGAACTTGTATGTGGCCATGTCGGGTCTCCCCCATGGTCCATAGACGGTGAAGAAGCGCAGTCCGACGGCGCTCATGTTGTATGCGTGGCAGTAGTAGTTTGCCAGCAGTTCGTCTGTCTCCTTCGTTGCCGCATACATGTTGCCCGGCTGGTCAGTGCGAGCGGTCAGCTGGAAGGGCACCGGGGTGTGTTTGCCGTACACACTTGAGCTGGACGCGTAGATCAGCTTGACACTCTGTAAGTGAGAAACACGTTACTGTTATGTCCGTCTGTCAGTTTTACAGGCAGCACATCAAAATTTGCATCACTGAAATATAGCTCAGTTTTACTAAAAAGATACCATTTGGCTAAATTTGGGGTAGCCACTGGTCCTATAATTAATTTATGCTGTTTTTTGGAGTTTATTGTTTTTCGATAGCTTAACATGTTACGCTTAGAGAAGCGTGATGCAAGTCACAAACACGTTGGCGTTACGACAGTCTGTCAATTCTGCTGCACCCCATAGCAAAACATTATATAGACTATCTATAGAGTATATGCTATAGAATATATTCTATTATTTTTTCTACAGAATTCTATGTAGATTGAAGTGACCATCGAAATGTATAGAATTATACAGAATATTGTATATTTAATTTTAATGCCACATCAATTTTATATAAAGCTACAGAAATTTTTTAGATTTTTTTATAGAATTATATAACATTTTTTGCTAAGGCAGGTCTATATCATTGAAATATATATAAATTTCACATTAAAGATGACTTTTGGCTATTTTAAATGTACCCACTGGTCCTATAATTAATTTATGCTATTTTTTGATTTGATCATTTTCCGGTAAGTTATGCAATCATTACAAATAGCATTATTTAAGATTCTGATTATAAAAATACCTATAATTAGTGGGTGTACACATTAAACCTGTGCAGCTTAATACATGACATGGGAGATGGGAGGTTGGTCCTCAAAACAGGTGAGAGATGGGAGGTTGGCCCCCAAACAGGTTGGAGATGGGAGGTTGGCCCCCAAACAGGTTGGAGATGGGAGGTTGGCCCCCAGATAGGTTGGAGATGGGAGGTTGGCCCCAAAACAGGTGGGAGATGGGAGGTTGGCCCCGAAACAAGTGGGAGATGGGAGGTTGGCCCCCCAAATAGGCTGGAGATGGGAGGTTGGCCCCTAAACAGGTTGGAGATGGGAGGTTGGCCCCCAAACAGGTTGGAGATGGGAGGTTGGCCCCCAAACAGGTGGGAGATGGGAAGTTGGCCCCAAAACAAGTGGGAGATGGGAGGTTGGCCCCCAAACATGTTGGAGATGGGAGGTTGGCCCCAAAACAGGTTGGAGATGGGAGGTTGTTTCCAAAACAGGTTGGAGATGGGAGGGTGGCCCCCAAACAGGTTGGAGATGGGAGGTTGGCCCCAAACAGGTTGGAGATGGGAGATTGTTTCCAAAACAGGTGGGAGATGGGAGGTTGTTTCCAAAACAGGTGGGAGATGGGAAGTTGGCCCCAAAACAAATGAAGTGGGAGATGGGAGGTTCGCCCTCAAACAGGTTGGAGATGGGAGGTTGGCCCCAAAACAGGTTGGAGATGGGAGGTTGTTTCCAAAACAGGTGGGAGATGGGAGGTTGTTTCCAAAACAGGATGGAGATAAGAGGTTGGCCCCAAAACAAGTGGGAGATGAGAGGTTGTTTCCAAAACAGGTTGGAGATGAGAAGTTGGCCCCCAAAAAAGTGGGAGATGTGAGGTTGTTTCCAAAACAGGTTGGAGATGAGAGGTTGGCCCCAAAACAAGTGGGAGATGAGAGGTTGTTTCCAAAACAGGTTGGAGATGAGAGGTTGGCCCCCAAAAAAGTGGGAGATGAGAGGTTGTTTCCAAAACAGGTTGGAGATAGGAGACTGGCCCCAAAACAGATGGGAGATGGCAGGTTGGCCCCCAAAACAGGTGGGAGATGGGAAGTTGGCCCCAAAACAAGTGGGAGATGGGAGGTTGGCCCCCAAACATGTTGGAGATGGGAGGTTGGCCCCAAAACAGGTTGGAGATGGGAGGTTGTTTCCAAAACAGGTTGGAGATGGGAGGGTGGCCCCCAAACAGGTTGGAGATGAGAGGTTGTTTCCAAAACAGGTGGGAGATGGGAGGTTGTTTCCAAAACAGGTGGGAGATGGGAAGTTGGCCCCAAAACAAGTGAAGTGGGAGATGGGAGGTTGGCCCTCAAACAGGTTGGAGATGGGAGGTTGGCCCCAAAACAGGTTGGAGATGGGAGGTTGTTTCCAAAACAGGTTGGAGATGGGAGGTTGTTTCAAAACAGGTTGGAGATGAGAGGTTGGCCCCAAAACAAGTGGGAGATGAGAGGTTGTTTCCAAAACAGGTTGGAGATGAGAGGTTGGCCCCCAAAAAAGTGGGAGATGAGAGGTTGTTTCCAAAACAGGTTGGAGATAGGAGACTGGCCCCAAAACAGATGGGAGATGGCAGGTTGGCCCCAAAACAGGTGGGAGATGGGAGGTTGGCCCCAAAACAGACCTGTTGTAAATGGTAAATTGACCCCAAAACAGGTGGGAGATGAGAGGTTGATCTAAAAACAGGTGGGAGATGGGAGGTTGGCCCCAAAACAGATGGGGAAAAGGACACCAAAACTCCTACCATACCCCCTTCCCAATAAATTGACACTTCACGCCTCGCATACTCACCGGGTATTTCCGCACGACTTCTAGCAGCGCCACTTGGCATTCAACGTTGGCGCGTATGTAAGCGAGCGGGTTTTCGAGCGAGTACCGCACGCCCGCCTGTGCAGCAAGGTGAGTTACATGCGTAAATTGGTATTTTGCAAAGATGTCCTCCAGGAACTCCGTATGACAGAGGTCCTCGTGGTACACCTTTACTCCGAGGTTGTGCAGGATGAACGCCCGGTCCTGGGACAGAGACAAAGATCACATGACACACTCACACAAGATTTAACACATTCCCAGAACGCATGACACATTTACTAAAGATTTAATACATCCGCAGACCACATGATACACTCACACAAGATTTAATACATCCCCAAAAAACATGACTTACGCACGATTTAATACATCACTACACCACATGACTTATTCACACAAGATTTAACACATTCCCACACCACAAGACACATTTACTAGATTTAACATATATGCAGACCACATGACGCACTCCCTTAAGATTTAACACATCTTCAAATCACATAACACATTCACTCAAGATTTAATACATCGCTAGACTAAATGACTCACATAAAATTTAGCACGTCGTTAGACCACGACATACTCACTCAAGATATTTAATTGATTCCTAGATCACAATACACATTTACTCAAGATTTAACACTTTCCCAAACCACAGGACTCACTCACACCAGGTTTAACACATTCCCAGACCACATGACCATGAATTTAGTGAAATCTCACACTTCCTGAGGACTGGTGTATTGAGACACGCCCCTGATGCTTCACCTATAATTGCCAAAGCGTCTTTGACCTTGACACTGCATCTTATCGTATACTAGCCGAGTTACCCAGCGTTGCCCGGGGCAACAGGTAGTCATATGTACCATACACCCCTAACCCATCCCAAATGTTTCCAGCCTACCCGCATTAACAAGTGGTAACTGATCGCTGACCTAGTTGTTAGAACAACCTTCTGCCAGAAATCTCAATCTTAATCGCTCACCCGTCTGACTGATGGAACCAGCAACAGTGGATGCTGGGTTGGAATTTCAGCCCAATACATGCAAAACTGACAGAGATGTGGGGGCACAAACAAACAAAGAACAAACACTTTTAAAATGTAGATATGTCATATTCCTATTTATCCAATATAACTTTTGACACTCAATTTTTTAATACACTAACTTGACGGGCGATAATTTTGATGCTAAATGACAAAATGGCACATATAGCTCCATCTGTAGGAAATATATGAAATGCGAAAGAGGGTGCTACTTGTAAGCATGCGGACATGACCAACGACAGGTAGACCTGGTGCATGTTAAGCGCTGAGGATTTTAAAACGTCAATAACTTCTTTAAAATTTCTGCGTGCATCCAGTGACATAATTATCTTTACGATGATATAGAAAAACGTTAAATTCCGTGGCTGGAACTCCATGTACAGCCTTTTGATATATTGAGCCCCCCGAGTTCTCCATCAACCCGGACAAATTTTGAAAATATCTAAATCTACGAACCAATTTAATGTTTGCATATAGATCACACAAAATTTCAACCCAATTCATGCAAAGCTTACGGAGATGTGGGTGCACATACAAAGATAGATGAATATGCCAGCTCATATATATTCTCGCATTCCCTTTGATTCAGAGTTACAGTTACAAGGTTTAACACATCTCCAGCCCACATGACACATTTACTAAAGATTTAACACATCCGCAGACTACATGACACACTTACACAATATTTAACACATTCCCAGACCACATGACTCACTCACACAAGATATAACACATCCCCATATCACAAGACACACTCATGCAACCTTTAGCAAATCGCTAGACTACATGACTGACACAAGATTTAACACAGCCCCACAAACAAGACACTCACTCAATATTTAACACATCCCTAGACCATATGACATACTCATTCAAGATTTAACACATCACCAGATCACATGACATACTCACTCAAGATTTAACACATCCCCAGTCCACACGACTCACTTACTTGAGATTGAACACATCCCTAGAGTACATGACACACTCAAAATGTAACACTTCCCCAGACCACATAACACACAAGATTTAACACATCCCCAGACGACATGACATATTCATTCAAGATTGAACACATCCCTAGACCACATGACACTCATTCAAGATTGAACACATCCCTAGACCACATGACACTCACTCAAGATTGAACACATCCCTAGACCACATGACACTCATTCAAGATTGAACACATCCCTAGACCACATGACACTCACTCAAGATTGAACACATCCCTAGACCACATGACACTCACTCAAGATTGAACACATCCCTAGACCACATGACACTCATTCAAGATTGAACACATCCCTAGACCACATGACACTCACTCAAGATTTAACACATCCCTAGACCACATGACACTCATTCAAGATTGAACACATCCCTAGACCACATGACACTCATTCAAGATTGAACACATCCCTAGACCACATGACACTCACTCAAGATTGAACACATCCCTAGACCACATGACACTCATTCAAGATTGAACACATCCCTAGACCACATGACACTCATTCAAGATTGAACACATCCCTAGACCACATGACACTCATTCAAGATTTAACACATCCCTAGACCACATGACACTCATTCACAATTTAACACATATCCCCAGACCACATGACACTCATTCAAGATTGAACACATCCCTAGACCACATGACACTCATTCAAGATTGAACACATCCCTAGACCACATGACACTCATTCAAGATTTAACACATCCCTAGACCACATGACACTCATTCACAATTTAACACATATCCCCAGACCACATGACACTCATTCACAATTTAACACATCCCCAGACCACATGACACTCATTCACAATTTAACACATCCCCAGACCACATGACACTCATTCACAATTTAACACATCCCCAGACCACATGACACTCATTCACAATTTAACACATCCCCAGACCACATGACACTCATTCACAATTTAACACATCCCCAGACCACATGACACTCATTCACAATTTAACACATCCCCAGACCACATGACACTCATTCACAATTTAACACATCCCCAGACCACATGACACTCATTCAAGATTTAACACATCCCCAGACCACATGACACTCATTCACAATTTAACACATCCCCAGACCACATGACACTCATTCACAATTTAACACATCCCCAGACCACATGACACTCATTCACAAGTTAACACATCCCCAGACCACATGACACTCATTCAAGATTTAACACATCCCCAGACCACATGACACTCATTCACAATTTAACACATCCCCAGACCACATGACACTCATTCAAGATTTAACACATCCCCAGACCACATGACACTCATTCACAATTTAACACATCCCCAGACCACATGACACTCATTCAAGATTTAACACATCCCCAGACCACATGACACTCATTCACAATTTAACACATCCCCAGACCACATGACACTCATTCAAGATTTAACACATCCCCAGACCACATGACACTCATTCACAATTTAACACATCCCCAGACCACATGACACTCATTCACAATTTAACACATCCCCAGACCACATGACACTCATTCACAATTTAACACATCCCCAGACCACATGACACTCATTCACAATTTAACACATCCCCAGACCACATGACACTCATTCACAATTTAACACATCCCCAGACCACATGACACTCATTCAAGATTTAACACATCCCCAGACCACATGACACTCATTCACAATTTAACACATCCCCAGACCACATGACACTCATTCACAATTTAACACATCCCCAGACCACATGACACTCATTCACAATTTAACACATCCCCAGACCACATGACACTCATTCACAATTTAACACATCCCCAGACCACATGACACTCATTCACAATTTAACACATCCCCAGACCACATGACACTCATTCACAATTTAACACATCCCCAGACCACATGACACTCATTCACAATTTAACACATCCCCAGACCACATGACACTCATTCACAATTTAACACATCCCCAGACCACATGACACTCATTCACAATTTAACACATCCCCAGACCACATGACACTCATTCACAATTTAACACATCCCCAGACCACATGACACTCATTCACAATTTAACACATCCCCAGACCACATGACACTCATTCACAATTTAACACATCCCCAGACCACATGACACTCATTCACAATTTAACACATCCCCAGACCACATGACACTCATTCACAATTTAACACATCCCCAGACCACATGACACTCATTCACAATTTAACACATCCCCAGACCACATGACACTCATTCACAATTTAACACATCCCCAGACCACATGACACTCATTCACAATTTAACACATCCCTAGACCACATGACACTCATTCACAATTTAACACATCCCCAGACCACATGACACTCATTCACAATTTAACACATCCCTAGACCACATGACACTCATTCACAATTTAACACATCCCCAGACCACATGACACTCATTCACAATTTAACACATCCCCAGACCACATGACACTCATTCAAGATTTAACACATCCCCAGACCACATGACACTCATTCACAATTTAACACATCCCCAGACCACATGACACTCATTCACAATTTAACACATCCCCAGACCACATGACACTCATTCACAATTTAACACATCCCCAGACCACATGACACTCATTCACAATTTAACACATCCCCAGACCACATGACACTCATTCACAATTTAACACATCCCCAGACCACATGACACTCATTCACAATTTAACACATCCCCAGACCACATGACACTCATTCACAATTTAACACATCCCCAGACCACATGACACTCATTCACAATTTAACACATCCCCAGACCACATGACACTCATTCACAATTTAACACATCCCCAGACCACATGACACTCATTCACAATTTAACACATCCCCAGACCACATGACACTCATTCACAATTTAACACATCCCCAGACCACATGACACTCATTCACAATTTAACACATCCCCAGACCACATGACACTCATTCACAATTTAACACATCCCCAGACCACATGACACTCATTCACAATTTAACACATCCCCAGACCACATGACACTCATTCAAGATTTAACACATCCCCAGACCACATGACACTCATTCACAATTTAACACATCCCCAGACCACATGACACTCATTCACAATTTAACACATCCCTAGACCACATGACACTCATTCACAATTTAACACATCCCCAGACCACATGACACTCATTCACAATTTAACACATCCCCAGACCACATGACACTCATTCACAATTTAACACATCCCTAGACCACATGACACTCATTCACAATTTAACACATCCCCAGACCACATGACACTCATTCACAATTTAACACATCCCCAGACCACATGACACTCATTCACAATTTAACACATCCCCAGACCACATGACACTCATTCACAATTTAACACATCCCTAGACCACATGACACTCATTCACAATTTAACACATCCCCAGACCACATGACACTCATTCACAATTTAACACATCCCCAGACCACATGACACTCATTCACAATTTAACACATCCCCAGACCACATGACACTCATTCACAATTTAACACATCCCCAGACCACATGACACTCATTCACAATTTAACACATCCCCAGACCACATGACACTCATTCACAATTTAACACATCCCCAGACCACATGACACTCATTCACAATTTAACACATCCCCAGACCACATGACACTCATTCACAATTTAACACATCCCCAGACCACATGACACTCATTCACAATTTAACACATCCCCAGACCACATGACACTCATTCACAATTTAACACATCCCCAGACCACATGACACTCATTCACAATTTAACACATCCCCAGACCACATGACACTCATTCACAATTTAACACATCCCCAGACCACATGACACTCATTCACAATTTAACACATCCCCAGACCACATGACACTCATTCACAATTTAACACATCCCCAGACCACATGACACTCATTCACAATTTAACACATCCCTAGACCACATGACACTCATTCACAATTTAACACATCCCCAGACCACATGACACTCATTCACAATTTAACACATCCCCAGACCACATGACACTCATTCACAATTTAACACATCCCCAGACCACATGACACTCATTCACAATTTAACACATCCCCAGACCACATGACACTCATTCAAGATTTAACACATCCCCAGACCACATGACACTCATTCACAATTTAACACATCCCCAGACCACATGACACTCATTCACAATTTAACACATCCCTAGACCACATGACACTCATTCACAATTTAACACATCCCCAGACCACATGACACTCATTCACAATTTAACACATCCCCAGACCACATGACACTCATTCACAATTTAACACATCCCCAGACCACATGACACTCATTCACAATTTAACACATCCCCAGACCACATGACACTCATTCAAGATTTAACACATCCCCAGACCACATGACACTCATTCACAATTTAACACATCCCCAGACCACATGACACTCATTCACAATTTAACACATCCCTAGACCACATGACACTCATTCACAATTTAACACATCCCCAGACCACATGACACTCATTCACAATTTAACACATCCCCAGACCACATGACACTCATTCACAATTTAACACATCCCTAGACCACATGACACTCATTCACAATTTAACACATCCCCAGACCACATGACACTCATTCACAATTTAACACATCCCCAGACCACATGACACTCATTCAAGATTTAACACATCCCCAGACCACATGACACTCATTCACAATTTAACACATCCCCAGACCACATGACACTCATTCACAATTTAACACATCCCTAGACCACATGACACTCATTCACAATTTAACACATCCCCAGACCACATGACACTCATTCACAATTTAACACATCCCCAGACCACATGACACTCATTCACAATTTAACACATCCCCAGACCACATGACACTCATTCAAGATTTAACACATCCCCAGACCACATGACACTCATTCACAATTTAACACATCCCCAGACCACATGACATACTTATTCAACATTTAACACATGTATCCCCAGACCACATCAGCGTTCGAAATAGCACTTGTCCGTTTGTCCGGGACAAGTGATTTTTGGCCCGGACAAATAAAATGACTCTACATGGTTATCCGGTGGACAAGTGAAAATTTACATTAAATAGTGACGCGTGCAACATTGCAAACTTTTTGCTTGAGGAAATTCAAACGTAAATGAAGTTCGCTAGCAATCGCGTGCGTTCCAATTCTGTTGGTGTGTCGGCGTCTTGTCGTCTTGTCGTCCCGCCGCCAGTGTACGTCAGTGTTCGACCGAGTTTAGTGTCTGCGTTAACAGGGTCATACGCTGAGCGCACCGACCTAGCTCTGTCATACACGTAGGACAGACTCCGCATCAGCCATCGTTGATCGAGGTTGTATTTCACACAATCGTAAATCATTAAGTTTGGCTGACGTACAACTTGCTTCCGCTCACGGATCATATTTGATGAACTTTGGAAAAATAGACTTTGTATCGCTACCTGTTATTTGAATAATTATACAGTTTTAACCATTATTACGCCTAACCCACGCGGACTCGGCAGTCTTCCAACTTCCAAGTCATTGAACGTCGTTACGACGTTAGCCGATCCAGATCGGTGACAATTTTCAAAACTTGTAACTGGCTCTCCAGTAAATCTATGGTACTGGTTGATAAACGGAATATTAATGAAATTTCAGACGTGTTGTTGTATCTATATCACATTTATTTTAACCATAAGTTGCGAATTTTCGAAACCGAATTATGCAACACGCGTGGCCGCGGACGGGGCGCCAATTGCCGTTGACATGTCGGCTTCTGGCAACTACGGCGGTCTGCGTGCGGCGTAACTAAATCTACAAATTATTTTCCGCCTGGTAAATGTAATTCAGGCACCGTTAACACTGTTTTATCATCATTGAAATGGTAATATAACATTTAGGAAAAAAATATGCGTTTGTTTGCTGATAATCAATTGAATATTATCTTCGTTTGTAAAATACAGAACTTCGTTAATATTGAAGGTTTAACAAAATATTATCAGATTATATTGTTTATTATGATTTTTGTGACAACATTTCCTGGCTTTGCATTGGTCGTGTTCCTGATGGTTGAGTTGCATGTTCAATGACAAACTGATGCAAAAAATTTACAGCAGTGTTATATATATAAATATATAATATATATATATATACCATATATATTAAACATCAACAGTTTTTGTAACATTATAAAACAAATAGCAAGGAAACAATTGTCTCATTCCTGTCATTGTAATAATTATTTGTTATTAATAAAAGCGTTCATATCAGCATCATTAAAATATTGGTATACATGTAACGTGTCTACTTTTAATATTCGTGATGAATAATAATGGACCGGAAAATAGTTGCAAATATAATTTTGCAATTCCAAAATTTGAAGATTAAATCAAATTGTGTCTGGTCACTCAGATGTACATGCAACGAAACAACAGGAACATTGTGTTGTTGTCATACAAATAAGACATACTTTTTACGTTGTTTTCGAAGTTTCGATTCCCCTTCACAACCACTTGGACAAGTTAAAATTTTGGCGGACAAGTAAATTTCAAAACTTACTTGTCCGGTGGACAAGTAAATATTCTGGCTTATTTCTATCGCTGCACATGAATCACTCAATCGAGATTTAACACTTCCCTGGACTACATAACACACTCAAGATTTATTTTCTTATATGCCAACACACACGCTATTATTGAATTTATGTTCTTGGCAAAAACAATGTTGCCGGTATTATTACATTGTTAGAAGTCTTGAATGTTGACAGAGTATACGTGTACTTGTAAGGTAGCGGCCAGTTTCCCATGAAACAGGGGCGTGTGCATGTGACCACAATCACGTATTTCAAAGATGGCGACTAGAAAGCGAGTTGCAGGGCCTTACCCAGAGACCCGTCCGTCCAAATGACGTCAAATTTGAAAATTGCATTTTTGGACGGTTTGAAATTTATTGTGGACGGGCCTGTCCATGCCATTTTTATGACGTCATTGAAACTGCCGCGAAGCCAGTTACAAAATCTACGGACTGATTTTGAAAATCGCCCACCTGGATCGCCTGGCCAGCTGCCCGACACACGCCAGAAACCGATTAAGCCAGGCCCTGACTTCTTAGGGTAATTGTCACCTAACCATTAGTGGTGGTTGCTTGAAAGGCAGCCAACACTTGCGTAGACTAAATAACCCTACGTGAGGTCAACGTCAGGGCGGGGAGATACAATAAGCACTTGCCGATTACGACGCGATCTTGGAAAACGGATGGAATTAATCGACTTTACATTTTAAAGTAATTGACATTTCTAAACGAATTTGTGTTTTCAAACGCTGAAATAGTAGCATCACCAACACCATAAACGATACTGAGTTTATTGGTGATATTTTGAAACAAATATGATTAATATGCAACGGTATTCGTTTATTTTGGTGGATTTGACGCAGGATTTTTAAAACGCGCAAGGCAAATCGTTACGAGTGTCATCAGTCATGGCGCCGCGCCGGTGCTAACTCGTATCAACTGACGTAAACAGGGACGTGGGTGGAAGGCATGCACTAATATAAACCGTGTCGCAATCGTTGTCTGGCTGTCCGCTAAGCACATTGAAGACATGTTACTAATGAAATGTAATTGTCACATCGTTAGAACACGCATAAGTGTACATATTCCGGTTTCGAACACAAAAGTCGAAGGAATAACAACAGCCTAGGTTACGCTGGCTCAAAGTGATATAGCCAGAGTATCGTAGTTCTAACAAGCTGTAGCTAAATTGGTTGACCATTATCAGTGAAACAGCATCAGTGATTTGAACATTCATAATTCTTAATATGATTGCTTGTGTAAATTACATTTGTTAATGTTTAAGCATTGCTGCATGAGGAACAACCAGACATTTATGTTATTGTGTGACAGGAATTATTGTATTATTTAAATTGATTATGTACGGTTGTTATTGTGTTGCAAATATTTCACAAATAAATGTTATTAGAAAAGTTAACCACACAGTAAACAGTATTATTTAGATGCAGAGATCATAACGTTGTGATATTTTAAATATTTGACAGAATGTATTATTTTTCAAAGTTAACTTTGAAATAAAATATTACTTTTCTGAACAGAAATGGGCTTCTTTTTTCATTTTTAAACAGAAAATGCACCATTTGACATAAAAAATGCTACTTTCATTTCTGATCACACATGAGATATGCATTGAGCCATGTTCTCTGCCTTGCCTTCATAAATGGTAATATGTACATTGTACATTTAGTTTATTTTTATATTTTATGATTGGACACACTAAGTATGATTACCAAAATTTACCATGCTGGTGTATATATATATACATGTATATATATATATATATATATATATATATACACTCATAGTTGCATGTCCTAACCCGCATCCGATTGCGCGTTGAACCGCACTTCGTAGCATGTCTGAACAAATTTGGACTGGCAAAAATGTTATCCTGGGTGAGGCCCTGTGAGACACTAATGCAAGATTTAACACATCCATGGTTCACATGACACACTCACACAAGTTTTAACACATCCCTAGAGTCAAGACCCTTTCACAAAAGAAGCCTTTCACAAAGGCAGCTTTTAACAAGGGTAGCCTTTCTCAAAAGTAGCCTTTCACAAAGGTAGCCATTTTCACAGAAATGTGCTTATCATGAAAGCTGAGCTGCTATATCAAGTCAGCAAATAATACCATTGGTAACATGTAGACTTTGTTTAATGACCAAATATCGGATGGCACTCTGAACAGGGAACTCAATGATCACTTGGCAAAAACAGCAGTATTTGAGCTAGGATTTGAAATTTAGGGGACACATGCCCCCGTCTTGAAAAAGTGAGACATCCAATTTTAGACAGAGACTTACACACACATATATATATATAATATAAAAATCATTGGCAAACTAAAATGATCTAACACACACAGTGACAGTCACACACGCATATATATATGATTGTGAAATGTATATGTGTGTGTGAAATATATACTATATTATATATATGTGCATATATATATATATATGTATATATATATATATATACATATATATATGGGGAGAATATAGCTAATACTGGATTTTGTTGCTAATTAGTTAGCTCAGAGTCAGTATTTCATATAATTTGATAATTTAAATACTAATAATAATGATTACAAAAAAATAAGTCACAAAACCAGTAAATGAATTACCAGTGTTTCCATATTTTAATTACCGTGGTAGTCAGACAGATATTGTCACATAAATTGCACTTGTAAGATATGTCAGATATGCCTTTATTAAACAGTCTTCTCACACAAGTTTGCTTCAACCATGGCTATGTTGCCAGTGTCACTGTCAGTGCTACCCGTATCTTTGCTGTCTTGTTCTGCTGAAGGAGGTTGGCTCTGATCGGCCTCGACTACAATTACAAATGTGTGCCAAGATCTAACTCAAGTCCATCCACCACCAACATAATGACATTACTTAAATGAGTATATTCTTTCACATGCTTCAATATTGCCTTGGATTTGGTGGAGATAGGGATTAAGTAAGCAAATTGGTCCATAAAATGCTGGTGATTATTTGAAGGGGTATTTTAGAACAACCTAAAGCTAAGCTGGGGCAGGTCTGTTGTGTTGTTATTGTCAAACATATACAAATTCATCTGAAGTGGCATGGCTGTTTGTTTTGAAGCATATATTTACAAAATAAAATATTCCCCCAAATATATTGTCACACATTTCAGAATATAGCTCCAAAGTCTAATTCTTGCTGTCAAATCCCCCAAATATGTTAGACTTAGTAAAGACTTAAGTAATACATTTACATCTTATGGTGACGTCTATGCCTATGCAAACCTAACATAATTGTGTAGGGCTAGGCTAGGGGCATAGGGCAATGACGTCAGCACTGCAGTGTAATATACTACTAACTTAGGCTTAGCCTTAGCCTTAGGCACTGCCATTGGTACTACAAAAACGCCAGACTACAACTGTACTTTATTGAACTGCAAGTTCATGATATGTATTTATGTCCCCTCTATATAAAACTGACGATATTTTACCCAGGATATTTTGCGTAGAGCTGAAATGAACTGATTTCCGACCACTGCATTCTACGCCAGCTAGTAACACTAACATTAACACTAACAGTAACACTGACATTAACAGTAACACTTATAAATACAACACTTAACACTACGTCTACGACTACAGTCACAGTGAGTCAGTTGCTGGGTACAGTAAAACTATTTAGTATTATGCTGTAATGCGCACAAATGCTGAACATTGTAGGACCTTAAAAGCATCAATGTAATTGGTACAGCATACATACATACATACATATTAAAATTGTGTGCAATAACATCTTAGGGTCTGTCTGTTTGGTCTATGCTGACCACATGTCGCGCAGCAGCTGCATCGAGGGGGGGGCATAAGTGATGTTCCGCCATTCCTGTCTGTCAGTGGCTGTGATGAGGAGCTCTGGCACGGAGATGGCCGTCCATTCCATAACATTGTCCATCCAGCCCTTCCTCTGATGTCCACGGCGACGTCTGCCCTCCAGGGTGCCCTGCAGGATCATCTTCGGGAGGCCAGCGTGACGTGTTACGTTTCCAAACCATGTCCGTTTCCTTCTCTTGACAGTTGCCAGACGTGACCTTTCTCATACTCATTGGTCTTATGCTTCATGTAGGAGATGTGGAGCATCTTCCCAAAGCACCTGGTCTCGAATGCTTTGATCTTTTTCTCATCCTTAGAAAGGAGTGTCCACGTTTCACATCCGTATAGAAAGATGGATAATACAAGTGATCTGAATAGGCTATACTTGGTTGTGAAGCGTATATTACTACTTCTCCAAATCCTCCCCAATCTTGCCATGGCTGCCGTTGCTGAGGCGATCCTGATACGTATTTCTATGGTGCAGTTACAATCCTTAGACAAGGTCGGTCATAGATATATATCTAGGTGCTGACTTCTTCTATCTTTTCACCATTCATGATGATCTCTGCTCTGATGTTGCTTGTGCTGTTTACCATGACTTTGTTCTTCTCTGTGCTGACCTCCATGCCGTAAGCCTCTGCTCTCTGGACCAATCTGTTGTAAGTCTTTGAAGTTTGTCACTGCCATGAGATCGATGTCGTCAAAGAAGCGAAGGTTAGAGACGGACCTGCCACTAATGGAGATGGTGCAATGGTGGTTGAGTAGGATGTCCTGCATGATCTTCTCCAGGAATATGTTGAAGAGAACTGGGAAGAGTGTTGTTCTAAGGAAATCCCCGATCTGGTTGTTCATCCGGACTGCATTGCTGGCATCTGTGTACAGTGTCTCTATGACTTGTATCAGTCCTTCCTCTATGTTGTAACCTCTGAGAACCTGCCACAGTCCATCATGCCAGACTCTGTCAAATGCTTTCTTGAAGTCTATGAAGTTTTGAAAGAGATCTCGTTTGTTTCTCTATGGTGACTCTGGTGTTAAAAATCTGCTCAACTGTGCTCCTTCCTGCTCTAAAACCTGCTTGCTGTTCAGCTAGAAGTTCTTTTGCTATGGATTTCAACTGGTTGAGAATTATTCTGAGCATGATCTTGCTGGGATGGCTGATTGGGCTAATTGTGCAATAGTTCTTGCACTGTCTGAGGTTCCCTTTCTTGGGCAGAGGAATGACGAGTGACTGTTTCCTCTCCTGTGGCCACTCTTTGGTCTCCCAAATCTTCTGACATAGGACTGTGAGGAATGTTGTTGTTGCTTCGCCTCCCTTTTTCAGCAGTTCTGCGGGGATGTTGTCCACCCCAGGTGACTTTCCCGATGTCAGCCGTCTCACTGCTTCTGCAACCTCTTCCCTTAGGACAGGCAGACTTACTGGTTCTCTATTATTGGTCTGGACTGTATGGGTTATACTGGTGTCTGGCTGCAGGTTATATTTGAAGAGATCATTGCAGTATCCACTGTCCACCGATTCAATACTGCTCTGGTTTATGTCAGGAGATTTCCATTAGTGTCTTCTATGGCTGTTGCTTTGTGCTGTTGGGTCTTGGTTAGAACCTTGAGAGTGTCAAAGGCCTTTTTGCTGCATCCTGCTGTTATTCCTTGTTCAATGTCCTTGCATCTGTCCTCGATCCAATCCTCTTTCGCCTCTTTCATCTTCTTCCTTATTTATCCACCATGCTACATTGTGTCCGTGCTTCGAGAGAAGTATGCTTCTGCTGCTTCAAGTCCCTTCTCTTGTCGCATAGGTCAAGAATCCGATCCGACAAAGGCTGGTTCTTCCTCTGCCTCCCAAGCACTGTCAGCTGTTTCGAGTAACACCTCGTCGAGATCCTTAGTGGGGGTGTTTACAACACTGTTCGGCTGAGGTCTGCAAACTTCCTGCCTATCTGTGCCTGAAAATTTCTAGTTGTATACTAAGAAAATTGTGTTATGACATTAATAGTCGTTAACATTGTGATGTGTCTGGCAGCGAAGTGGGTATTAAGTCGCAACATTTTGAAATGAAGTTAGTTTTGTACCTTTTTACATTTCACACATCATAAACTATAAAATTATACATCATTTGTTGATCTATCTGCTATATATATATATATATATATATCTATATAGTTTGTAATTTATTGCTAAAATTGAAGCAAACTTCAAAAAACAAAATTTTGCAAAACGAGGTCATTTGGACTTTTCTATTATTTTCTATTGTTTTTTCAATCTGTGGGTTCGTAAACACATGTATTTTATTAGGTTTGGACATGGAAAGATATTACAAGTTATGCATTTCTGTCAAAATCAAAAAATTTACTGTATAAGGCGTAGTGTGTGGGGTAGCATCCTGCAGTTTTGCAGGGGTTCGAAACTGCACTACCCCAGAACATAAGAGAAATCCGATCTCTTCAAAACACTTTTTTTTATTTGTCAGGAAAGGTGTTTCAAAAATACAACTGTGAACATTTTCATATTGATACATCTGCATAACTTCTTATTTTTAAAGGTAAATGTTTTTTAATAAATACATTTTTATTCTATTCTTTCTAGAATTTCTTGTTTTAGATTTCTTTTTTAGAATTGTTTTTAACTGTAATTGCATTTTACTTATTGATTTATGATTTATATATAATATATTGTTGAATGTATATTTTATATAAAGCTCTATAAATGTGAATGTACAAGTGTGTGTATTTCTGAGTGATGGCCCACTGAAAATAATGCTGTAAACACGACATATCTGGTAATATCCATCGTTAAATACAGCTGTTACTCTTACTAGTACTACTGGTACACACTAGTAAACATACCTTCTTCAACTGGATGTCATAATAGTCGTTGAAGTTGTCAATGCCGAAAACGAAGGTGTTTTTGTCACCAATGAGCTCCCTAGCGAGATGGAAGCCAATGAATCCTGCTGCACCTGTCACTAGAACTCGCTTCGTTGCGTTACTGCGCACAGCCGGAGTTTTCTGACGGTGCAATCCACCTGTAATAAGCAAATTCCAATCTTTATTTCTACTTTTAAACGGTCTCTGAAAGGGCAGTTTTTGTTCCTCATTTTTATAGTAATTAATACAACATACTTTAAGAATATAATAAATATTTTGAAGGTATACCACTTGCCTGGTTGCATGTAACAGGAACGGGATGAGGACATATTTCTTTGTCCCAAATACACAATACAATAGAACAATGATTACGAAAGCCAAACCATACAATATATTGCACTCGAGTCAACATGAAAAAACAAAGTGATAAGTATATAATGTATCATGGTAAGAAAATAGGGGATTTTTTTATATAAGGGATGGGATACTCCTACTAAAACTAATTATAATCACTGTCATAGTAGCCACCCTAACAGCAGTCAAAATTTTAATCGGTTTTCTGCAAAATAAAAAAAATGCTCAGGCCACAAACTGCCGTACTGGTTATGTAAACTAGGTTTTAAATGTTGCATTCAGTAGACTCTGTTCTATGAAATGATCAGACACTTTTTTTAAATCATCAATAATTTGACAAATATAAGCATATTGGTTGCAGCCATTTTGTTTGTAACTATGGAAACAGGGTCTGGCCAAAAAGTTCAATATATTTGATACCCAGAATGATCCATTCCATACTTTAGGCAGAAAAAATGCACAATTTGCAAAAATTCAAAAAATAATCCTATCTACCCGCCATGTCTGGCCTTAATAATTAAGCTATGGCGAGTTTTGAAATAAATAAAAAAAATTACTCTTTTCTCCAGGGATCATAGATTAACCCCTGAAAGTTTGATGTCAGAGTTGCTTTTGCATCTGGAGGGAAAGCTTAGCATTCCCATGCACGCACACACGCACGCACGCTAGTTCGACTACAGTTAGATACCACAGCGTAACATACCTGAGTCAACTGAACGAGAGAAACCTTGAGTGAAACGCCAGATGACAAAGCAAGTCAGACAGATGGCCACCACCACAATTGGAACTATGTTTCGTCGCGCCAACATTGTGCCACCTGCAACATCAGAAGACAACATTGCAGACCGGCTCAAATATGGTACGACAAACTAGGCACGCCAGTGACACAATAAATATTTCCAGGTAAATGTCTCATATATGTGTTGTGTATTGTATGTGTAACCAAATAAATGATGTTCAATTAAAGCCAGTGGAGCCCTCTGCACAGTAGTTCACCATACATACATGACATTTTTACACATACAGCCGTAAACTGCTACACATGCACACATAATGATGAATAAATGCCTATCCCAGCAACACGTACTACCATAAACACATACCGTTGCTCCGACACACCCAACATCACTTTACTATTCGTGTAAATAAGCAAACATTAATAAAAGCACACATGAATGTATATATATACATATGCACCTAAATAGGATTGAACATGATGCGTCAATGGAATACAAAAAAAAAACTAATTATTATCAAACCTCAAGGCCCCTACAATAGTGATTATGTGATAATAGGAATCTTGTATACCATGTATTGTACAACCTTAATTTTCATGACATACATGTATAATATTTATATGTATGCTTATTACTAGTCTATATTATATGTCCGTATTTTGTTGACAGGTCGAAAGGCCTCCAAGTGGACTCTTATTTGAGGCTTACCAAAATCATCCAACTGCACTCACTGACAGCAAAACAGGGGCATGCACTCCCCACACACTCCTGCATCTGTAAAATACCTTCAACTGAATGCCCCGTATAGACTGGCTCAAGTGAAACATGTGTTTCCCACGCCCCCCCCCCACACACACACACCCACACCTGCCCATGTAATCTATTTACTAAAGAATCGACAATTCTGCCATTTTCAACTTTTTTGCTGTGCATACATGATAATGCTTTTTACAATCCTGGGCGGTAATGACTATTGATCTCTATAAGAGAAGAGGTGGTCCTGTATTACGTTAGTGTGCATCCGTGTGAACATGTTCCTGCCATCTCAGACCCGTTGTGTAGGTCATATGTTGCAGCGCACAGACATAAAGATATTTAGGTGTTTTAATGTTGATTACAAAGGCTCCACATTAGACCATCTCATGTCTGCTTCTCCGCCAGTTTCCACAACTTGCTTTCAGGCACAATAACTGCTCATAGTAACTACATTGTAGGACAGCACAGGCAGATGGTGTGTTCACGCAATAACTAGAAATCATAGTAAATACTAACCCATAGTAAATACTAACCCTTGTTCATAGTTATGTCCCCCTGGATAACAATGTTAAATGTCATTCGGATTGGCCAAGATATGTAGCAGTGTGTGACATAATTCTTAAAATGTCAAAGCCAGACCAACCAGGCCTGTATTCTGAAAATGTTGCGAGCCCGATATAGGATTTGATTGCCTAACAATCCCAGTATTCTAGACATTGCCATCACTTAGGAATAAAAAAACGTGGTTACTGAATGTCCTATACAGGCTGCTTCAATGCACCTAAACTGACTGTCCCAGCTTTTCATCTATATACTGTGTGTATAACCCACAAAATCAGGCACATCAATACAAATACAGTTTGTATTCAGAGATGAATTGATAAAATGTTACATTCAACACAGACACACATGGTAATGGTCATGGTGTCCCTTTTTGCCTTAATTAAAACTTCTTACAAAAACGGCCACTGTCATTATGTGCATTCAATCAGTCAGTCAGTCAGTCAGTCAGTCAGTCAGTCAGTCAGTCAGTCAGTCAGTCAGTCAGTCAGTCAGTCAGTCAGTCAGTCAGTCAGTCAGTCAGTCAGTCAGTCAGTCAGTCAGTCAGTCAGTCAATCAATTCATTAGATTGTCCTAGGAATGACATTTGTTTTACAGCTCATGATCTCATAAAAATATAATATGAAAGACAGACATGTCAGATGTGTATATACACATATGTAAAGTACAAATCTAATCAAAGCAGAGCACAGTTATCAATATCACTGGTTCAACATTCTGATTGCCGTAGGCACAAAGGTCTTGTTGTACCAAACTTTCTTACATTTCAAGCACCAATACCTCTTACCAGATAGAAGAATATCAAAGTAAGAGTGGAGCAGGCGGTCTGAGTCAGCAGCGACAACATGAGCTTTTCGCAAAGTTGCACGGTCAATCATTTCGGGACACAACATTTTTAGAAGCCTGTTTCAGTTGCTCACCGAAAGAGGAGGGTAATAACAAATACTGCAATAAGTTCAGAGAGGCTCAATTATACTGCAGTAGTGAAGTAGAAGTTTTGGGTCAACGTTGAAAGAGCGCAACCTGCGAAGAACGTGCAATTGCTGCCGAGAGTTCTTTTGCACGTTCTGTGAAGGACAACTTATTATCCAACACAACACCAAGGTACCTGAATGAATCGACCTGTTCCACACTCACCATTAATAACAATGGGACTAACGGCAGTAGCACTACAACGGAAGTCAATGCACACTTCTTTCGTTCTGGAGACGTTAAGATGCAGAAAGTTTGCACCGCACCAACTAGAGCAATGTACCATTGAAGACTTGGTATGAGACTGAACCACTCAAGAGTGAGTACGGCTGCATCGTCAGAAAACATCAGAAACAAAGTAGATGGATTAACACTCCGACAATCGTTAGTGGGTCGTTCTCTGAAACTGCACTCCACTGTGGGCCACGTCTTGTGATACATGTAACAAAACTACCTTCTTGTGTATTTTAAATGTTTTGCACCCTCCTTGATTGAAATTGATATGAGAGACAACAGAAATATAATGAAATAAAAATTATGCCTTTTTGTGTTGTTTTAGTATGTTTTTGTGTGGACATCGGATCGAAAATGGTGTGCCGATTTGTGACATGAAAATAGGCATGTTGGGGATATGTGCATTCAAGGACAAGACTGTAAACTGAAACACTCGAAATTGTGCCTTTTAAAGCATCATTATACCAATATCTAACAAACAAGCCGCTCGATAATCTTTGCTGAGCAATATTTCATGTAGATATTGCATTGTTTTGATCAGGATCAGCTACGTAACGCTTTGCGTCCGGACACACACACTCTTTCCCTCAGTGTGTAGCTTGGCGTATGAATACACTGGACTGACGCTATCAGCACGAGCATAACAAGCACGCGTGTAGTCAACATGTTTTCAGAAGGACGGAACCGTTGAAATAAAATTTTGAAGTTGCCACTCCGGAACCATGTCCGTTTTTTAGCGTTACGTGCCAATCAGAAGTGAAAAAAGATGTGCATATTTGAAGCGAGTAAGGACTACGTTTTTAGTAGAAGACGGTCGCCTGTACTGGCAGTTGGGGTTGCCTTTTTCTGTGTGGTGTCTATTCGCGCGCGAAAGTTACGCGGCTGATGCCAGCGAGAACAAACTGCTCAAAGGCATGTTTTGATGCAGATTATGGACGTTTTCTTGTATTTTCTTGTTTCTAAATTATTGTTATGAAATTGTCTTGGCTTTACAGTACTTTGTCAACGAACTAATTATCGTTGCACAATTTTTTTTAATGATCTGAGGACTGCCATTTCGGCCGTTCTCGGCAAGGACCACACTTGCGATGATCAAAACTGTTTGACACCGGCTATTCTGATTTCATTCCTAGAAATATTTAGTTATAGTGTAGTTAATTGATTGGTACGAGTTTTGAAGAAGCATGAAGCCTCCAACGAAAGGTTTTAGTTAGATATGTTTGTCGATAGCCGTCGCCATTTGCTCCGTAACGAGGAAGCCGACTCATTCGCCATGACTAGTGTCTTTGTGACGAGGCTGATCTTACAGTGAGAAAATCGTGCTTTTTATAGTCCATTCCAGACCAGATAAGCACGGTATTCCTTAAATAGTTGCAGTTGTCCGAAATTGTATTTTTTCTTCAAAACTGTCTTCATGAAAACATGTAAATAGATGACTATGCTCTTCCTGCAGTGTGTTGGTTTTCTACGTGACGCGGAAGCAGATTTTTCTTGCTTCTTGGTTACGAAGCTGATTTTCGAGGTCAATCCCTGTTTTCGATTGCAGTTTTTATTTTACTGACTCAATCGAACAGAAATCGTTTCTTATTCAGATTACTTTTTCATGTAAGCTGACCAGGGCTGATCTATTGAACTTTCGGACTTCGTTTCCAGCTGATTGCTGGATTGTTATCTCACCCACGTAACAGACCCAGCATTTTTTGCGTCTTTCTTACGTAGCTGAACTTCGGAAGGGAAATTTGTAATAAATCTACTTTTAACTGGATGTGCTTTTTATTATGAGAAAGAAACCGACATTGGGATTAAAGGTTTTTTCTCCACAGACAGTAAATACTGTGATCCTTAAATATGTGTATTGCAATTACTCTCCGCTTAGTCACAGAGACACCAGCATGTTTCCGTCTTGAGAGATTGAAGGGAAACTGTGTCAACTTGATTTGCTTGTTTTTCTGAGCTGTAACTGATAAACATGTGATGTAACAGGGATCAGTGATTTTGACAGGAGATCATGAGGTTTATTTTTTACAACACCAATATTTCTGACCTATTTGTTAAGCCCCCCTCTACTGCGGCCCAGCCCCGGTCACCCCCGCCTCCTGTGGCCCATCCTCAGCTAGACCCTCCTCCTGCGGCCCAGCCTCGGCCACCTCCTCCTCCTGTGGCCCAGCCTCAGCCAGTCGACCCTCCTGTGGACCTGCCTCAGCCAGCTCCCAACCCAGCCAGAACCTCCTTCTGGAACTACCTCTCAGGTTGGGAACTTTATCAAAGTGGAGCTACAGGGGAGGAACAGGAAGGTGCCATTTTATGGTCAAATACTTCACATTGATTCAGAATCAAAGGACTTAAAGGTGCTGTACTTGAAACAGCGTCCAGATTCAGGCATATATGTCTGGGCCGATGAGGCCTGGCTTCCACCTCACCACCCTGTGACTTGTGTGTCCCCTCCCACTCTTGCACCTGGTCGCGGGGTTGCGTTCATATTTTGAACAAGGTGTATTGAACACTCTGTGACAGTGTTTCACTAAAATGTCATATGCTGTGCCATGTCAAATGCCATATGATTGGCATTATTATTATTTTTTTATACAAAATAAACGAAACTTGACATTGCAACCATTTGTTAGTTTTTTTATTTGTATTGTCTGTCACCTGTTGTCTGACGTTAGTATGTGGTGTCCATGTTACATGGCTGATACAAATTTATAAACAGATGGCAGTTCTTTAAAAATTATGAGTAATCATCTCAAATCTTTTATGGGCATTCTTTGCTCTTTTATGTAGCTAATAATGCTGTAACTATGCTGATAAACTTCATTCTTGTTGGACAAAATAGAAGTGTGTGAAAAAAATTCTGATCGCTACAAACCAGTTCGTGAATATTGCACGAAATACGACTTCTAGACAATGCGTCAATGTAACAGAATATTTGTATGCCGTTTTTAGAGGTTACTAAAACATATCCTTGAAATTTAATAGACTCTGGGGTTCTCTTCAAGCTGTTTGTAAGAAACATTTCGTGTCCATGTTACACAGCCAAATTTCGTCATGGCCGACAACTTTCAAGTTTCTACGGCCAATAAACTTTCCTGAGTTTTCTTTTCCTCTGCAGAACTATTTTCTATGATCATGTGTCTTTAAAAAAAGCATTTCAGATGTTATGGAGCAGTTTTATTTTTGGACCCCAGTGTCACACTTTGGGGCCCAGTTTCAGAGAACGACCCATCTAGGCTAGCTTAGCCTTTGCGACTGCGGCGCTCGCGTAGTCCACCTCGAACATCATTTTACACAGGGCAGTGTTTCCCCTGGTATATAACAAGCGAGGCGGGCCGCCTTGCCGTTTTTCTATCCCGCCTAGCCCAAAATATGCCGAAATTGCCGCCCCGTAGCTATTTCATACGCCCATTTTTTTCATTCTTTCACGGTATATTCAGCGTCGGCGAGCGGCGCGTAATGACACCACAAAGTCACTTATAATCCTGCAAAATCGCAGATTTGTAGCAACATCGTTTAGCCGTCATTGGACAACGTGAAAGATATCACTTGTTAGTTATCCAATCACTGAATATTCCTGTGGGATCCCCGGTGTCTCCAATGGTGACACCTTGCGGAGTTTCGACATACTAGAAATTTGACATTCATGTAAAATGGCGCCCAAACGGTAACTTGTGTTTTGGTTTATGACGGTGGTGGGAGTGAAAACCGTGCAGGCTGATGGCACTACGTCACTTGTCGACACTTGTGACGAATCCGGACTCTTTTGAAGACCAAATAAAAACCGTGCATCCTAATCCTATTCACTAGTCGGCATTTGTATCGAATCCGGACCCTGTTGAAGCTCAAATAGCGACCCGGTTTGCGCTAGTCTGTGCCGCTGCAGCCGTGCATTACTGCACATATATATATAGCAGCGTATGTCGATAAAAACCATGTTCTATGCGGTTTTGTTTTAGCAAAATAAGGAATGTGATTCGTAAGAAATCTTTGTGCTAAATATGTATAATACATATTCCGACAAAGTTCACATCTCATAAAAAATGCCTACTACCCAAAACCGTGTATACTAACGGGTTATCAATAACTTTGGTTAGACAATGATATGTTTGCACAGTAACTGGATGTACTAAACAAATTATACTGTTTTATAAAAAGGACACAATTTGAGAAACATTCTTGCGATTAATAGAAACATACTTTTGTGTCATTCCAGAAATGACTGTTTATAATTAATTGTATAGCATTCTTGCAAACAAATAAAATGTAATCTTTTGAACAGAAACCACCAATTTACCATAATATTATATTAAAATAATTTAAAGGTGATGATGAAAGAGTCTTCAGATGATACCACTGGATGCTTCCCAGAGAAGTCGAGATGGTGTTCGACTGAACAGGTCTGCCAGGGAGTAAAGTGTAATGCGCTTTGAGCAGTCCTGCGCTATTTAGGAACTTACCGTTTACTTTTTGATTGACTCTGTCAGCGAGGTAACAAGTCAAGGCCTAGGGTTAGTGCAAGAAAACAACCCTAACCAAGCACCAGTGGTCAAGTGGAAACCACACCTCTACTGAGTAGCAGTGGTAAAATGGAAACCACACCTCAACATGATGAAACAATCATGATTACTGACTTTTATCAATCATGATTACTACATTTACAAGTAGTGTCTTGTTGTTTTATATCTTCCCCTCTATATCCAAGAGTAAAGGTTAAAATATACCTCAGAATGCACCATTTTAAAGCTAGTTTTTAAAAAATCTAAGGGGGAGCATGTCCCCGGACCCCCCAAGCAACGCTTCGCACCTCCGGCGCTCGCGTACCCCACCCCTACCACCTCGCCCATCATTTCACCCAGGGGAAACACTGCAGGGGAAACGTTGGATGGCATTATCAACCTGCCCACACCCAATGCCTTTTCGTCTGCAGTGGTGTATAAAAAATCAACAAACCTTTTTTTTTTTTTTTAATTCCCCTACGTACATCTTAAATATAATATCTGCAAGCACAGCTAGATCTTTCGATTCAGAATCAGGCAAACCGAGCATGTGACCTAAAAAGTGATGCAAAACACGAGCCTGATACATGGTAATATGGATAGAACCAGATAGAACCCACCAGGTTTAGCTCTTTGCGGCGCCACCGTCGCACAGGTCGTTTCTGGTATAAAACATCTAGGTGGCAGTTCTGAGGTAATGCGTGCGGAAATGAGAATCTATTTGTATGGCCCAAGGGGAAAAAACTTAATTAAAGTTCCATTACATTTTGTAACGGGGACGCACCGTAAAAATAACGCGTGACTAAATAATTAAACCACAAAGGAAGGTATCTTTCTACAAAAAAGCAGATTACGAATCGACGGATTCAAAAATGATTTAAGAACATTATAAATTCCCCTCTTAGTCTTAGATGGACTAGAAAATAATGATGTTGATAATTAGGGACAAAATAACAGCTGGTATGGAAAAGTTTATCCTAAGTAGGGTAAATTCATACGAGGAAACAAAAGTCATAAACCATGGATCAACAAAAAGATGGAGTCATTGATGGCAAATCGGAATTTATACAAACTATACCTAAAGAAGATCAAAAGTCCTACGGCGCCACGTAACGAATATATCGTTTCCGCGAATTACACGGACCCGCCCACAAAAAGTGAAGCGATTTACAGGATGTTAGTGGTATAGTTGTATTAAGTTTATTTATATCCATATATCTGCCAACTCTCCCGGAATTTCCGGAAGTCTCTTGGTTTCTCCCGGTCGCCCGGAATACAGGCAAATCTCCCGGACTTTTGCTTAAAATCTCCAACAGCAACCCCCACCCACCCCCTGTAGTTATTCTTACCTTAAGTTCTTACCTTAAGAACGGTCAATAATTGCCCAAGTTGAGCACTGAGACCGTCTCAAGGTTGGTTTTCTGTAGTGGTATTCCATTGTCTATTGATTTTGCTGCTATTGTTGTTGCTGTTGGCGTTATTGCTATTTTTTCTCTTTATCTTGTCTTTTCCGGTTTGCCTAGTCTCTAGGCTCGATTGTGTGCGTGCGTGCATGCGTGCGTGTGTATGTGTTAGTATGTGAAGTTGTAGTTGTAGAGGTCTGGATGGTCTCTCCAGTCTCTTTGGAGGCGGGACTTCAGCTTATTGACTGTCTGTGCTTGGACTGTGTCTTCTGATAGTGCATTCCAGGATCTTACTATACGGGTGGAAAGGAAAGAATGTCTGGTTCCTGTTGATGTCTGTGTAACTAGTTTTTCTGTGTGACCTCTTGTGGTTCCAGTGGCTTTTAGGTACATCTGTTTTTGTGGATAGAGTTGGCATTTACAGTCCTGGTCGATTTGGTCGAGTCCCTTGATAATTTTGAAAGTGTGAATGATGTCGGCTCTTTGTCTTCTGTAGTGCAGTGTGGGGAGTTTTAGTTCTTTCAATCTGCTGCCGTAGGGTAGTCCTTTTGTTTCTGGCACTAGTCGTGTTGCACGCCGTTGGACTTGTTCGATGAGGTCTTGATCTTTCTTTAGGTGAGGGAACCAGACACAGGATGCATATTCCAGGTGTGGTCTGACCATTGCCTTATATAGTAGTAGGAATGTCTCCTTGTTGAGATGCCGGAATGTTCTGGCTAGACACCCCAGAACTCGATTGGCCTTTTTGACACTATTCTCGATGTGGTCGGAAAACTTGAGTTGTATGTTGATGGTGACTCCGAGGTCTTTTTCTGAGGTCACTGCATCAAGCTTGTGACTGCCTTCACTGTCCATTCTCAGGTGGTATTTTTTTCGTGGGTTTGAATGTCCAACCAAGACAACGTGCCACCACGGGAGACGTGCCGAGATGTGCTGAACCGCTGAAGTTCCGGCGAGAAATCTGCAACAGCATCCTCCCTCGTCCCCCGATGTCAAGATCCGAGACAGCGTGACGAGACAGCGGGACACGGGTAGCGTGCTGAACCGCTGTTGAATCTCCCGGAATTCAAAAAAGTGGGCAGGTATTGAATTATATTGCATAAATAACATCGGAGAACCTTTGAAAATGACAAAAACGCTGGAGGTCTTCCGTTGTTTTGGGAATATACACATGCAATATTTAACAAGATTGTCGTCCACAGCTACAAGCTTCAGACATCTTGCGGACAAGGAAGCCTTTAGCTTATCGAGAGTCCAATTATTTTACTATTTTCCACATACGTATAAGCCTCCCTCGCCAGATAGCTGTCGATTTCATTTTTGAACATATTCACAATGCTAGCATTAACGTAATCATCAGATAAAACATGATTACTATACAGCTCAGTCCCTAACAGCAGTATCAGGTCAGCCAAGGGTCTGCCTGTGTTGCTACCGTCTGATTCAGACTTTACACTCGGGTTACATGTGCAATGACACCTTTGGATAGTTTTATTGAGCACATACGGTCATGATGAGTCATCACATAACGATAAATGTCACGAAGATAAGTGCAAAGCGGACACTGTAACAACAACTCGACAACACTTTATCAGGCACAGGCCAACAGCACCATCTAACGTGGATGCAATGAAAACGTCTTTAGGCCTACATCATCCACTGAATAGAATGTCGCTTGGGTGCAATGCTTTCGTGCATTAAATCAATTGACTTCTTGGTGTTTTACCGGAAAACACATTTAGCGCATGCTTACACAAAACTACCCTTTCCTCAAACGTCCTAACAAACTGCTGTACCCAGTACGTCGCGGTTTCTCTACGTCACAATCCATTTTTTGCGCGTGACTCCGTCAAGCATTAGGCCCTACATTTGCCACCAATGTTGATAACGGTAAATATAGGGCCTACGTGAATTACATTACCACTTTTGCATGACATCTCATAAAACAGACATTCCCGCAAACACTTTTCACTTTAAAAACTTTGCCTTGTGTGTTTGTTATAAAGAAACACCTTTGTGGCCAGAATGTCAACACAATACACGAGGGAATGCATGTGCGCATACATATCAAAATTTTAACTCTGAGCTTGCCCTAAGACCCGCCAACGCAGGTTGAAAGGGGTCACCGGATGTAGTCATAAATTACTATATACACTTTATAAATAATTGTAGGGGCCTACGTTAGAAGCATTGTTAAAATTATATGTCCGTCAAGATTCGCAATTTGAAGGAGTGCTGATCGCCTTATGACGATTGTCGTCATTTCCTGCCAAAGTCATATTTCTCATGACCTGTTACTTATGTAGGCCCCCACTTCAGTAGTGGGCACACTACGCAAACAGAGCTGCCAAATTGAATTGGAAAATACGTGTGAGGTTCAGTTCCCCAATTGGACACCAGGTGGCTGCTCTAACGTTTCGCAACAAGACACTAGGTGGCAACAATATTACTTATAAAAAACGGAAAACAACATTTTATACACGTCACTGACGATGATAAGACTAACCTCGTTGCGGATTCTCGGGAAGCTGTACGCTGTCCGCATGGGCATGTGAATAAATATATCAACATGTGCAAGAACATTACCCTGCTTGTATTAATATTTTTGAAATGGCAAATACGCGTGATATTTAGAGGTACATGCGTGGAAGCGTGAGATGTACGCTAAACGTGTGAGGCTCTCGCCAAATGCGTGAGACTTGGTAGCTCTGCACCAAATGTAAATTGAACAAACAAAGCAATTATTCTTTTTTTCGTCTAATTACGGAACAGGAAGCCTAACAGTCTTTGAACTATTAGATGTAACGCCATAAATGTCAACGGCCACAAGGAACGGTGTTTTCTTACATGCCAAAGTAAAATGGCATCTTCCCACGCACCTCTCATCTTCTATTTAAGCTTTAATGTTTAGCTTATCAAAAACAATGTTTCAATAAAAAACAACGTTAACATAACACAACATTGGTTTATCCTTTGATTAATTACCCTTCGTAGATTGGTCGGAAAGCTTTGCGCAGGCTATTTACGCAACTTGAGCAATCGTGTAGATTCTTTCCCGCCAACCGATGTTCAACTCCCTACCTCTCCAGCTCCCCCTCTCTCTTATGTCCAAACCAACACCAATTAATCTTCTTCATGCTCATTATCAATCCATATAGTTTACTCATTGAACACCTCCGTCTACCCCATCGGCGCTTCTTGTAATCCAAGTATGTTTCCTCTAGGTATAGGGCCAACGGTACGTACTTTCAGATCGTCGGTAGAATTCATGCTGAGTCACTCCACCACGATGATAATGCACTAAGTTGTCAAACAGACATCCACTAGAAACTCAGCTGACATGAGTGCAAGCAATTACTCTTCATTTTGTTTTCTCGCCTTCTCCTTCCGTCTATGTCCATCTGTCGTATTGGTCGACAATTACTGACATGTGGGGGGGGGGGGAATAAACATGTTTGCGCATCTTTGGGTTTGCAGAAAGTAGAAACAAAGCATAAACAAAGTATTGCTACCTCAGGCCCACAAATAGTTGGTTAGATGTATTTGACTCCCTCAGAATGAAGGTGCCAAGCGTGGGGGACTGGACGGTTTCTGGGGGCAGAGCGCAACATCCAGTCACGGATGGTGCGGGAGAAGGTGTTACTCGTGTAGTCAGTGCGACAGGTGATGCCCTTGTACTGCTGGCTGTGGTGGCTTCATCTATTACTGGGAGGCAAGGGCTTGAGGTCGGCGCACCTCACACGTGCTTGTCCGTTAAGGATTTTGTAGAGCATGGTGAGTCTGGCAGAGCGACGCCATTCCTCTAGCGTTGGCCACTGTAGCTGTTGGAGCATGTCGCTGGCGCTTGATGTGTTCTGTATGTTGAGGACGCTGGTTCTTTTCAATACAGAAGGTCAGTTTGTCAGTGTATGGATCCCAGACGGTGCTGGCATACTCAGCGATAGACCGGACCATAGTTTTGGATGCTAGCTCTTTGGTCTTGATGGACTCCACCTTCAAGTTCGTTCTTAAGAAACCCAGGGTTCCGTTTGCTTTGGCGACGGTGTTGTCGACGTGAGCACCCCACGAAAGGTCAGTCTGCAGGTGACCCCGAGGTACTCGCTCGAGGGTGTGGTCATGGAGGGTGTAACTGGCATAAACATTCAGAGGCTTCCTGCTGCGGGTGAGGGCCGTGGGCAGGTGGCTGCACTTGTCGGGATGGAATGGTATGTCCCACTCTTCCTCTCAGGCGTCCATTTTCCGGAGGTCTACTTGGAGTTTAGCTGGGTCGTCTGTGCAGGTGATAAGTCGATAAATGGCCGTGTCGTCCGCCGACAGTCTGGGTGGAGAGGAGGCTTTGGTTGGGAGGTCATTTATATACGTTCAGAAGAGGCAAGGCCCGAGCACCGATCCCTGTGGGACGCCAGACTTCACAGCGAAATAGCCGGTCTGTGCTCCGTCGACCAGTACTGCTTGTTCCCGGCCGTAGAGAAAGTTTGCGATCCAGCAGTTGGTGCTATATGGGACGCCGTAGTGGTTCAGTTTGTGGGTGAGCAGGCTATGCTTGACCAGGTCAAACGCTTTGGCAAAGTCCAAAATAATGACGTCAGCCGTAATACCTGTCCCCATTGCTGCCGAGACATCTTTTACAAACTCGAGGCACCAGGTCTCACAGGAGCGATGTTTACGAAAGCCGTGGTGTTGGCTTGACAGGATGCCGTTTGACTCTACCTGCTGCGTGATGGCGCTGACTAGGATATGCTCAAGGACCTTGGCTGGAACACTGGTGAGGGAAATCGGCCTGTAATGTGATGCCTTGTTGAAGACTGTTTCCACTATCCCGACCCCCACTCGTGTCCCTCCAACCAGTATCAGCATTGCCATTGGGACGACTAGTGATTACGTGACATTAGGTCTCTTATCCTAACAACGGCCCTTGGCGGGCTATACACAATAACCGCAACAAGGCGCTTCAGCGACTATTGCAATCAAACGGGGGACATATTCCACTATTTTTCCAGCCGTGCATCGTTGGCCGGTTACCTGAAGAACGTATATATATATATTAGTGTCAAGCTTAAAAGGTGTCACTATCCATAAAAAATACCGCTGCATCGTTTGGGTCCCATGCTTAGTTATCAATATTTGTGTTGAGGAAACATATCGAGTTTTGGTTATTTCATGGAATATCTACACGTACACTTAAATAATAAAATTAGGCAGGTACGTCATTAGTTCATCGCTACGTGTTTTGCGTGGCGACTCGCAAACGTTGAACTTTATTGCTTCAGTTTACGTGCATATGTATATATATACTGCATGCATTATTGGTGCTGTAAAAATAGAGTTTCGTAATTCGATGGATTGCCTGTATTTAGTATATTACATCCTATATTGGATTACACCATGAATGCAGAACAACTATTGCCACACAGATAATGGTGGAATGAATTTCGTATTTAATATAGGCCAGTTACCTTAAAACAACCGCAGTGTGTATTTTGTGTGCGTGCGTGCGTGTATGTGTGCATATGTACGTATTTGTGTACGCGTGTATGTATGCATGTACGTATGTAATAAATGAGTGTGTGTATGTATGTGTGTGTGCGTGTGTGTGTGCGCGCGTACGCACGAATGCATATCTATATAATAAAAAACAACTTTTTATGTCTATAATTTATGTATTACTAGGATTGTTTGAAGAAGGTTAAGCTATATTTTCAGATCACAGGCCAGGTTGCAGGGGCGTGTCCAAAGAGTGTAGTCTAGGGGGGAGGGGGCACAAAACCTCGACAGGCGGCCGATCCAAATAGTTGTGTGTGGGGGGGGGGGTGCTGTTGACCAATTTTCGCCGCCGCTCAGCAGTATTTTTAGTTCTTCATCTTCGCGCTACTAACTTCAGTTACGGGGGCACGGCACATTCACAATAGTATAGGGGGCACGGCACATTCACAATAGTATAGGGGGCACGGCACATTCACAATAGTATAGGGGGCACGGCACATTCACAATAGTATAGGGGGCACGGTCAAGGGAACTCATACAAAAAGGTCTGCGGGCATGCCAAATTTTGGTCTAGGGGACATGTGCCTCCCAGGCCCCCTAGACACGCCTATGGGTTGGCCTTGAAATTATGTTCAACCTCATGTTGCCATCCGGTGGCCTAGGAGGCCGTTGATTCACAATGAATAGTTCTGCTAAGAATAGTCAGAGGGGAAAGACACGTCGGCCTACCCGTACGTAACAATTGCAAGTCAAAATGACCCCGTTCTATTCAGTGATCATTACACTAGTCGAACGGGTCGTGTAATTAGATCAACTGGGCGTTATCTAACATACATACCATTAGTAAACGTGAACCTATCACAATAATTATTGCTATGGCCGAGTTCAACAAAACCCGCCGTAGGTGATCACTCATTTTCCCGATCATTTGGTGACTTCTAAAAAAAATATTTAGAAAAATATTTTGTTTTGACTACGTCACAACAATTTGCTTTGACGATAACGACTCTTTGCTTGCGTGACTGAAGCCAACTTCTCGTAACTAACTACCAACAAATCGATAGAACAAATCGCTAACATTAGCGATAAACTTGCGATTGGCCAGCACCTAAAACACACCGATAACAGGAGTGGTCTACCTGAGGACGAAACTCACCTGAGGCCGATGTGTGATCCCAACAACTGTTGATCTACCGTGGGAGGACGATCGTCGCCTACGAGCCGTGGACACACGACAGAATGAGGTCACCAGACGCAGTCATGCGTGACGTTTGAATTTGTGCACTGCGCGTCGCGGGGTTCAGAACTTGAAGGTTGACGGCGTGGCAACCGTCTTAAGACGGATGTTGACGTCAACACCGCCGTCTAGTTGTCTTTAAGCTACGTCTGATGAGCCGAGGACTACGAGTAATCGATGCAGCTTACTCGGTGGATGCCCTTTTATGTACTGACGATCGATATCAGAACGTACGACGACGTGATAGACTGGGAGGTCACGGTCCTGTGACCACAGCGACTGAATACTGACGTGCGTATCCAGTGCTATCCACTAGTGCGTTACCGCTACCTAGTTAGGATCACGGACGGCCGTAACCATATGCATGATTCATATCGCGGGTAAACCGTATTGCGATAATTGTGGCACAATGCGATACGTATCGCGACGCACTACCATACGTAGTTTAAGCGAAACAATGTGTTTGTACCGTGTCGTGTACAGTTGTAAAGTAAGATCTATCGATAACACAATGGTCATGAAAAATGGTCATAACTAAAAACTTAGATATATAAATATATACAAATCCCTTATACTCCTCAGCAAAACACATCAGACCCCTATATGATAATAACAGTATTGTGTGCTTCTGATAGATAGCAAATTGGTAGACTCGAAACTGCTTACATCACGTGCCTTTGACAACACGATAACCCTTTTTTTAATGTTTGTAAATTTCGAATATACAATTCTTACAAACTATGGCGTCGTCCACGTGACTACGTGTTACATATATACCCATATTTTGTTACTTTGGAATACAATTATAAAAATGTTGTTCCGTCTACAAAAGCTGAATGCTGAACTCCCCATTATACACGATATTCACAAAAATAATTAAAACAAATTAACTGAAATACCTGATTTCCAACTAGGATGCTGTTGAAATGTTTCGCAGTGACGTTCACCATTTTTGAAGCTCCCAAAACTCCAACTGAACCTCCTTGAGACTGACAAAAAAAATCCCCAAGTGCTCACCAAAAACCTCCAACTGTACCTCCTATGCCAAAATGAATAGAACTAATCATATCTGAATCCTCTCCCGGGGTTCCGGCGCCTACATTCCTACTATTAAAAGACTTAGTATGGACTGGGATCGTTGCAGACGTCAGTTGTCTGGTGCCACGAAAGAGCGGGTAGCGTCCAACATGAGTGGAAGGACACAGCTGAGAGTCGGTCGAATACTGACGTGGCGCCGACGCCTCTATCAAGTTGCTGTCATCGCGGCCGTTGTCCTCCTCATTGTCTCTGTCGCCATGGTGCCACATCTGACGACGCCGCGGCGCCGACCCGAGTCACACGTCAGTAACGTCAACACCAGTGACGCCTTCCAAAATGGTAGATCGTCGCGTCTGAACGAAACAGTAGCTCCAACTAGCGGATACAACGGACTGGCGTCTGGTGGCGCCATCGAACGACGCAACGGACATCGTATCACCGTGGTTCCAGCTGACGGATACAATGAACTGCCGTCCACTGGTGGCGCGACCGTACTGCGCACCGAAGATCGGGTCACGTGCCGGCGATGGACGCCGATGGAAGACACGGACGAAGCAGCTCGCAAAATCTTCTTTTCGACACAAAAAGCCAACTGCAACCATCAGACGCGTCACGAAATATGTCGGATTGAGGTATGCTATGACGTTTTTGTAGATAACGAAATAAGGGGAATGTGGGGCGCGTTGGAATGGTTATTAGAATAATCGGTTTCGAACCCTGTTGCTGCCGCTTCGGTGCTTGTGCGACTTCGTTCACTGAATGTTACTTAAGTTCATTCTGTTGTATAAATAAATACGTCGTTATATAAAATTGTGTGTATTTGTATACCAGTAACCTTCGCGCAGTAACAACAGCGCGGCTGAATGCTTCCGAGAGTAAGTCGAGATAGTGTTCGAAACTTCGAATGAACAGATCAGCCAGAGGGACGAATGTATGGAGCTTTGAGCAGTCGTATTTTAAATTGTTGTTGAATTTTTTTTACAGCGACGTTCGTAATTTCAGAACATCTAGGGGGCACATATCGGTGGCACATTCATATGGTACAGGGGGCACATCACTCTAGCGCAAGTATAGCACGGCCAAATTTCAAAGATCTAGGGGTCACTTGCCCCTCACCCAGGATCCGCCTATGCTATAGCCACCGAGCGTTCTTATTTCAGACGATGTCTCCAGGTCACAGTCGAGTTGTGTGTGGGACGGCGTTTTGTGTCGCTAATCGCGGGTTCCTACTCGGCGTGGTCAACAATTCCACCGGACTGGTCTCTTGGCGCCACCTGGCGTCACAACTTAACCTCGAAGACGAGCTCGCCCTAATTATACACCCGACTCGCAGCCAGCCGCACTTCGGTTTCTGCTTCGTCCGGTGCATATTGCACCACGGTGTTGGACAGTACGCTGAACAGTTAATGCTACTTCCGGCCAGGATGACGCCGTCCCAGAGGCCATTGCGCACGGATGCCGACCAGAAAATCAACATCAATATCATCTGGCTGGATTCTGTGTCGCGCAGTCATTTCATACGCTCCCTGCCAAAGTCGACAAACGTAATACAGACGTTACGAACGCAATCTTCAACCAATCCTAACGCGACACGTGTATTTGACTTTCAGTTGTTTCAATCAATCAAAGCAAGGACGCGAGAAATGCTTTCTGTGCTGTGGTCTGGAGAATATCCGACAAAGAATGACCCATTTCGAAAAGGCGATTCGGTCGGTAATCCAGTTAGGGTGGAGACGTTATTTGGTCCGTTGAAACTGGCCGGGTACCATACACTGTGGCTGGAAGACTCTTGCTGGCGCTACCAAAGTGACCTCACCCATGCCCTGGCGATCAAACATAGCAACATCACCAGATGGCAGCACATCGTCGCGGCTCTAGAGCGCGCGTCCATCGACGCCGTTGACGTCAGCCTCGCGATGTGTGTCATGTTCCGGACACTCAACATCACTGACCTGTTCCACGGGCCGGCAGCACTGTGCCACAACGGGCGTCACATCCACGACTATTTATTCGACTATTTACTCGACTACCAGCGCGCGTCGACGCCGCACGCGACGTTCCTCGTCACAAACGTCGCGCATGAGGACACCGGCCGCCGACTACAGACGTTCGACGACCGCCTGGCCGCGTATCTCTCATCCGCCGCCTCCCTGCCCGACACCGTCACACTGGTGATGTCCGACCACGGAAACTCGTACGGAGTCTACCCGGAGACGAGCCTCGACGGAAGACGCGAGACTTACAACCCTGTGCTGCTCGTGTTGGTGCCGGATCGTGTGCGCCGACAGCTCGGCCGGCGTAGAGTCGACGCGCTCGTCGCTAACGAAAACCGACTGGTGACCATGCGAGACGTCCACCTGTGTCTGCGCGACTTCGTGTCCGTCGCCACGGGGCGTGACCGAGCGACGCCGGCCGGACTGTCCGGAGACATCCCCGTCAACAGGACGTGCGACGATCTGTCCATCGACCCCCTTGCCTACTGCGTCTGCCGCGACGGCACTGTCGCTAAGCCGAGCGACGACTGGCAAGCGCTGGTTGCAGAGTTCGCCGTCGGAGCGCTCAATGATGCAATCCTCACGCAGTTCCGTGCAGCGCTACCTAGCGGCGCGTCTGAGCAGTCGTTGCCGCCATCTTGCCATCGGCTTGTGCCACTCAAGTTCGGGAATGTCACAGAGAGATATGAAAAGGTAGGTGCCAATGTAGCGGTGATGCCATATTTATAACAAGGTAATGCATAGAGCAGTTTACTTCTCCCGTGACGTCTTCTCTTCATTTGGCTTCGATATGTGGAGTGCAGTGGCGTAATGGATAGAACATCGAAGCCTGGTTCGAATCCTGTGCTGCCTTGTCGAACCTTTCGAGCATTTTCGTTCACTTTGAATGCTTCCCAGAGAAGTCGAGATGGTGTTCGATTGAACAGGTCTGCGAGAGAGTAAAGTGTAAAGCTCTTTGAGCAATCGTAATGATTAGATACCGCGTTACATAAGAACTTAAGATTTTCAATGGCTGCGTAGCGCTAGCAGGAGATTACACATGTCGTCTGCCTTCGTTACAGGACAACCACGTGATCACGAGACTGGACGTGCACGTGAGCACGCCCCTCCCCGGAAGGTCAACGGAAGTGTTCGTGGTGACAGTAAGATACGTCATCGGTCTGACGTTGATGTCATCATCATTGTTATTGGTCGGCTACGACCGCGTGACTCGCTACAGTGAGTATGAGTCGTGCGCGGACCGCGGAGTAGACATCCGGCTGTGCATCTGCCACCCACCGATCACACACTCGGCCACTTCCGGCGGCCGTAACGTCACACAGACACCTTCCGCACGACCATTCTCTTTCGTCGGGTCGCGCGAATTGATTGAACGTCCTCCGGTGACCTTGCGGCGACAGACGATCACGTACATCGTTGACGCGTCGTCCGAGCGTCCGTGTCTGTACGTGCTCTGTCGTAAGTATGACGTCGGCGCCGTCTTCGAACTCTTCAACTTGTGTGACGCGACGACGTTCGTCGTGTCGTTTCGCCTGACCGGCGCCAACGTCGACACGTCGGCTGCGATGCCGACGGAGGTGAGGCTGCCACCGCGGCAGCTACGGTTCGTGTCGACGGTCCGCCAGGCTGTGACACACCGCGCTTGGAACTGGTCGTACACCGTCCACTTCTACGTCATCGCTAACAGGACGCATGAGCCGCACGGTGGCGCCACGTGACGTATACCCCAAAACACGGAATCACAGTTTGACTTATATGGGCATACAGGTCGGGTCACGCAATTAGCGCAACATATCAAATCGCCTATGATAGGCCCGTAGCTAGGGGTTGTTCATGGGGGTCACGCAACCTCCCTTTTTGTGAACCGCCTTTCTCCAAAATGTGAATCCCCCTCAAAATTGCATCTGTAAAATGTGAACCACTAATTGTATTCCATGTTTCTCAAAAGCGTTAACTTTTAATGCGCGTGCTGATGAGAAATCGTGTAATTGTGCGGGTTTATGGTTGCCGAAATACTGTGATTGCTAGTTGCATGTTTGTAGATCTCAGAAAGGTGAGCCTTATCCCCGATGAGGAGGCAAGAATGTGTGAAGGGCTTTTAATATCAATTATTATGTCCATTTTGTGTTCCGTGTAGTTGTAAAATATAGTTAGTGTTTCCTGGAGTCTGTGTCGTGTAGAGGATATGGTACTTTATTGTTTGACACCTAGAATTTAATTAAAATTCCACCAGAAGACAATACTTTTTCTAATCTTCTATTTACATGGTATTTTAAAAAAAAGGTTTGTTAATTTACTAACTTAATTATGTTTATGATAAATTATGGAACTTTTGCACATCAGATCAGATCAGATAAGTATAATGTATTAACTGAGTGAAAACCAGATTGTAAACGTTACACTTTAACTGGTTTTTTTCTGAAAAATAACCTGGACACGCCCACACTCCACGGTGTCTCGTTTATTATATTAATATGAACATATTCAAAACAACTGCACACACGGCGAAGGGTTTCGAGTAAATAATTCAGTTATATTAACAATATACTATCACTGCGTGTTGGCTTTTTATTAATATAATTGAGTGTAAATTAGGCTTAATCAGGCAACAAAATGGGACCAATCACCACAGACCACATATGAGTCCCACTTTGTTTGAAAACGCACCTCCAAAACGACCTCGTTATGGGCCTCATGGGGATGCTAATGTGGTGTTTGTATTTAAGATGAAAGAATATGAGACGAAACTACACGGTCCACCAATTTCACACCCACTTCATTGTTCTTCCAGTTAGAAATGGAACCTTCTGCATTATGAGCCCCACGTGAACATGTGGGGCCCTCTTCTTTTTGTAACAAAATATAACCCCACATGAACTTGTGGCGCCCCTGGAGTCTGAATTGGTAAAATATGAACCTCCATTGTGAAAAGCTGGCTACGGGCCTGCTATAAAATAAGCCGCCGTTGGATTGCTATAATGCATAAGTCTCCTATGCTCCTTTTAAACGTATTTTTCAGTAAGCATCTGATACGTGTATATAAATATTAAAATACGCTATTTCCAGATATCCAGTGTTATTTGCGATCATTTCCACAACTCACAGCGAACCAGGTTGATTTTTAGGAGTCATTATATTTGAACTCTGAAACTGTGATTGTCTCAGAGCGTGAGTTTGCGCGATGAGGGACTGGACTAGTGTTTTTGTTGACATTGATAGGGAAACAAGAGGCAACTTTGTTCCTGTCATGCACCTAAAAGTGTCAATACAAGTTAACCATTGGCAAAGTTCTACAATCAACATTTTCACGTCAGTCGCTAACTTAGAATGCGGTCTCAAAGTCGAAGATTCTAATAAAATGTCCGCTTTCATGGAGACTGATATCTTTCTCATGACGTAGTAAATTGACCAATAAACGCCGATCTGTGCTGTTGGTTATGACGCGCCTAGTTGTGTACAGGTATACGAATAGCGCGGCTCATGGTTTCTGGTATTCCCTTCGATTCGAAAGCTGAGTTACATTTTTGTATGCATAAACGACTATTATAATACCACAAGTGCAATATACGAACGTAACAGTTTTGCATGTTATAACGAAAACGCAAATTGTGCGCGACTATTTACGGGCCTACATAAATGCAATGTTGCAACACATGCGTCAAAAGACTTGTTTGGACAAAGAAAAGGAAACACGAGTTGTTAAGTCTACAGGCCCTATATGTGTCTGTAGGCCCTATATGTGTATGTAGGCCCTATATGTGTATGTAGGCCCTATATGTGTCTGTAGGCCCTATATGTGTATGTAGGCCCTATATGTGTATGTAGGCCCTATATGTGTATGTAGGCCCTATATGTGTCTGTAGGCCCTATATGTGTCTGTAGGCCCTATATGTGTCTGTAGGCCCTATATGTGTCTGTAGGCCCTATATGTGTCTGTAGGCGCTATATGTGTCTGTAGGCCCTATATGTGTCTGTAGGCCCTATATGTGTCTGAGACGATATGCAGCGAGTGTTCTAGTCAGACTATACTTATGTAATACTCTACTAATATTCTACTACTTACGAATGTTTTGTATCACCAACTGTTTGTGCTACACTTTCTTCTCCTAGTGTAATTAAAACTAAACTGTTCTTCCAACTGGGCAATTTGAAAGCAACTTGTACGTAAACGATATACGTTAACATTTGTTTTATTGCAAATACTTAGGTGAACAACACAAATATATTTACCTATTCGATATGAACTGTTCATGTTAAAGCAATAATGAATCACAAATAACAACAATTAACGCATTTACAAGCACACGATATACGCGCGTGTGTGTGTGTGTGTGTGTGTGTGTGTGTGTGTGTGTGTGTGTGTGTGTGTGTGTGTGTGTGGTGGCGTGTGTGGCGTGTGTGGCGTGTGTGCGCGTGTGCGCGTGTGCGCGTGTGAGCGTTTGCGGTGTGTGTGGTGTGTGCGTGCGTGCGAGCGTGCGTCCGTGCGAGCGTGCGTGCATGCGTGCGTGTATAAATATAAGGTCCACGGTAAATAATACGTATTTGCGCAATTGTCCAGTTTTAGCACGTGGCCCGCAACGAAATATACGTATTTGCGCAATTGTCCGATTGTAGCACGTGGCCCGCAACGAAATAGACGTATTTGCGCAATTGTCCGATTGTAGCACGTGGCCCGCAACGAAATAGACGTATTTGCGCAATTGTCCGATTGTAGCCCGTGGTCCGCGGTGAATTAGCCGTCGTTGCACAAATGTCCGATTGTAGTACGTGGTTCATAGTAGGTTTATTAACCTTTTCTTACATGATGGAGAGCAACACATCCCATTCCAACACACGTGTTCGGGGCTTCGACTGGTTATCCACAACTACATCGATCATGCAAACTACATGTTACGCGAACGGTTACATATCTGTTTACGTATTTCCGTATTTCTCAATTGCTTGCGTTTCCACTATTTATTATAAACTCAGAGCGGGTTCAGTTGTTCTGTTTCGTACAAAGAAGCGTCAGTACTCGGCTGCTTGTTTCGGGCCAAGAGGCCGATGCATCCGTCTCCCGACGAGCCGCGTGTAAGAGCTCCTCGGAAACGCCGCTTAAAGTCGCTGCGATCGTCCTCGTTATCGTTCTCGTTCCAGACGAGATTTGTAGCGCCGGATTTCGGCTGCATCAAATGGCACAGCAGCTTAGAGCGTATCGAGTAATTTTCGCCACAGAAGTTTATGAGTATGTATTGGCTCAATGGCTTCTTGGACGCTAAAGCCAGATTAATGCTGTTCGTGCACATTGTATCTTTTAGTAACTCTGGGGTAAGACAAACAATGAGTTTATCAGATTTCTCGAAAGCAGAAATGAACAGTTGCTCTTTAGGCATGGTCGTGGCGTCTCGGTCGTAAACAAACAGACGCAAGCCTTCCTCGTTTTCGGCGAGTGGAATTAGTTGGTTAGCCACCCAAGCTGAAATCTTATGGCTAGCGGCAGTGTCAGCACTGTTGGTGTAGTAGGCAAAGTACAGCACCATAGCGTCGTAGCGGACGCCGTGTTCCTTATGCCTGCTCCCCCATAAAGACAAATTACATACAATTATACGATATTTAATGTACCATCGGTTCCACACAAGCGCAATGATAACGACAGTTGCAGAGAAAATTATAACCGTCATGAGTATAATGTATACGTGATGACTACTAACACTACTACATATTTCACCCATCTGCGTCACAGACACGTTGACGAATAGTGTCCTCTTGGTATTCAGCAAACATGTCAGTTCATCTCTCGCCCTCACGTCAACGTTCGTTGTCTGGATCCAGCGGACGAAAGCGATCGACGCGCAGGAACAGACGAAATTATTGTTTCGTATGTCCAATGTGAATTTATTCACCTTGTACAAACTGTCAAGCTGAGCAGTGAACGTGGCGGATAAGTGTTGCAGTTTGTTGGTGTGCATGCCCAGCGTGTCGAGATGAATCATGTTTGCAAGTTCAAGTTCCACATACACCAATGCATTACCGCTCAGTTGAATATGTCTAAGACTCGCGCATGCGGAGAACGTACGAGGATCAACACTCATCAGACGATTGAAGGATATGTCGATGCGTTCTAACTTGGCACAGGCGCTACAAAGCGAGTGAAAGTCGAAGTTTCCCTCCCGCAGCATATTGTGCGAAACATCGATATATTTCAGGTTGTTGCAAGGCACAATATGCGGTTTAAACGTTTCCAATTTCCCGTGACTCATATCTACAGTCTGCAGTTGGTGTAGATTGTACAATGAACATGTAACTACCTTGTACTTGGGCGTGTAGGCTATACTAAAGTAGCGGACGTTGTTGTCAATGTTGAACACGTATGACTTAGTAATACTTCTCGCAGACGTTCGAAAATGCTCTACGCTAACGATTTGCAAAGATGGCTGAATGTACAAGTCTCGTACTTTTTCTTGACTGTACCTACGCACTTCAGTCGCAGTGAGTAGCCCAAGTGCTGCGATTCTCTCTGATGTCAAATAGGGTCGAGTCGTGTCGCTGTAGGGATCGTCGTTCACACACGACGCAGAGTCGGGAAAGTATTTTGTGATATCATAAGACATACTGTCTACTCTTCCATGGCAATGCTCAATATCAAGTTGTTGTGAAAGGAAGATCGAGCAAAGTCTCGGCAGAATATGATCACCAACAAATGATTGTGTATGTGTGCTGGCGATAAACAGCTGGTTACCCCTCATATCAAGTTCTCTTAGTTCGTCGAGACAATGCATATTTTTCTTATAAACGACACCAATTATGCTGTTTTTCTTAACGCTTAGTCTGCGTATTTTACGCCCGAATTGACCACATAAATGAGTCACATCGAATAAAACGTAGTCACGAGTCTGTATGCCATCCAGCACAAGGGTGTCAATGTTCGAGTTCTGGGTTTGCGCCAGTGCTGCGACGGTTGTCTCGAAGCCCATCCTGTTACAACAGAGATTGAGCGATCGTAGAGACGATATGTTTGAGAACGCGCCGGGGTCGACTCCCCGAATAGCCGGACCCCGAAAGGCAAGACTGGAGATGTTCGAACTACGAATCCCGTTCAGCATGGTGACATCGATTTGAATGTTGTCATTACTATTACCAAAGAAGTCCATTACATCCAACTTGGGCAATTTGCCGCAGGCTGCCGGAATTGTTGCCCCTTCCGTTAACGTGAGCGATAGCACTTTCAGTTCCCTTACTGGTAAAATAGGCATCGAGTAGTTTTGCTTGGTTCCTGACATCAAGAGTATCTCTAACGAATACAACTCGCTGAAGATGTCTACAGGAATGTTGCGGATGTCATTATGGTTCAGATTTAATTTCCGCAATTTTGAAAGACCGCGGAAACTTGCTTCCTGCAAAGTATGCATGGCATTGTGGGACAGGTCGAGACTTCGCAAGTTCCGCAGCTGTCGAAACGCGTTCGACGGGACCATCTGAATACACGAATGATGGAGTAGTAGATCAGTTGTGTCTTCGGGAAATGTGCCAAGATGTACAGCAGAACATTCGGTCGCGCTGCAGTCAATGGTCACTTCAACATGGCCGCCTACAACTTCCCGTGACTCCGCGCATGCGTGACGCGGTACGGCGACGACAGACGTTTGGAAGAGGGCGAAGTAAAGAAGAACACGCGTAATCCCATTCATTGTTGCTGCCTGTCTTTCCGCGCGGGTCTTCGCTGAAAGACAAACAAAGATAACTTTTGTTTGGTCCAAATAGCAAAGCATAAATGATTGACATTAATAAACAATACACAAATTAACATAAATTCATGATGAATACAAATATTGAATAGTAAAACATAAAAAGAATAAATACGTGATCATCAAAAGATACATTTAGCAAAAACACATTAACTGCGGGACCGTTTCCATGGAGTCAAACACAGTTAAGATATAAAATATTCTTGACTAGGTTACACCAACCCGTGAAGCAACAATCGAAGGACAGCAAGTGTCACTATTGCGGTATTTTGGACTTAAACTTGTTCCAATGACCATTTAATTTCTGCTGTCTCGACGTTGCATCATAGGTTAAAGGGATTCTTTGTAAGCTAATATGCATTCGAGGCGTACCGTATCAAAACGTATTAATTTCCCATAAGTACTTTCTCTGCTACTTATGTCTTGCATGTTTATGCATAATTTGGGTGTTATCTGCGCAAAAAACCGATAAACAGTTGTGTTTATGCGAATCATTTTGAGCTTGCTGCCACGTGGATGATTAATTCTGCTGCCCGCGCATAATGAATATTCATGCACGCGCAGTGAACCACACGAAGACTGTTGACGTCACACACATAGTTGACATGTTAGTTTCTGAGGTGAGTTGATTCAAACAATGGCATTGTAAATAAGCAATTTGTAGACATATGCATATTGACAGCTATTTTTATAAGTGTAGGAAGCGTGTGTACTGTTTAGTTACCCTGCTCCCCAATGCCGTCAGCCGAGTAACGTTTCGATTAAATATAATTATAACGTCCGCTGACGCGGACGGCTGCAGTCGGTGTCAGCTTTCGCTGGGACTGTCACTGAAACTGAGTCTGTCGAGCCTCAACTACAATAACTAACATAGCCTTAGGCAAATGTATCGTCTTTCTAGTTAATAAAACTGCATTGTCCAATATTTGACATGCAGTGAACGAAAATGCACGATAAAATATCAGTATATGCAACCATAGCAAGATGATTAACCTGGTCGTGGATGTAATTTGTTTGCCTAAAATATAAATCTGGGATTTGGGTATGTATGTCTACGGCTACGCCTACGGGTCTTGCCTTTCCAAATTCCAGTCAGCCGTTTTTGAAAAGTCTCCGTTTCCCCACTTATTTGAACCGAAACATAAAAATGTGAGATTCGTACGTTCACAGACTGTTTTTAATGCTACAGCTACGATTGCCAGTAAACCTGGTTGGCATGTTATCATTCAGTTTAAACATTTTAGGTTTGTAGTACACAATATCATGTTGACACGGAATTTTGCGATGCACGAATTTTAGACACCAGCAGATCTGCACTCTAGTATACATAAGTTTTTATCCATGTCCATGTGAATAGCACAGTTGATAATAATAGTACTCGCTAAAAACAAATTAAACATTTATTTTTGACATGTTAATTTACTGTTATTGTACACTTTTCACGAGAATGGCCCATATGTATAATTATATACAACATTAATTATTTGAGCAAAAATAAAGGTAAATATACAGTGCACTCTGGATAAGGTCGAACTTCCAGGGACCCACGACAATACTGATAAATGGAATTTCTGATAACTTTCTAGTTATCAGAAGGTCCCCTTGTTGGGACTTTTGCCCTGGACTGAGGAAAAAGTTGATTTAACTCAGCAAAAATTCACTTATATGAGTTCAAGTTATCTGAAGTGCAGTGTATGTGACCAATGCATACAGGTAATTATGTAGAAGCAAATTAAAAGTTGGCCAAAGTAATGGATTGGGATTTTAGTCTGACTGAATCAACACAACAAGGTTCTCTTGTATTTCATTTCCATTTAGCCAGCTGTACACTTGGTGATAAGTCCCATAATCCAATATGTAATATAATATATAATGCAACTTTGTTTATTTGCAGGAACATTGGAAATAGCTGAGCTGATGGAAAGAGAAAATTGAAGGCTTCGTGCATGGAGAGGTGGTGTTTTTTCTTTTAAATCAATCCGTCTGTCATTAACTGTTGCTATGTTCATTCTCCGTTTATTCCATACATTTTCCTCCTTTACTTTACTGAATCTGTGACATAAACAGCAGCTGGTCCACGTTTAATTTTGATAATTTATCGGTCACGATTCATTCGCATGGCGGTGGTTAATCCATAAACACACATGTAGATGATATATTTCTTGCATATATTAACTCGGCGTAGCTAATCGAAGTCTGACGGACATTCCCGAATATTCATGAGCATGCCTTATACCGATTGTGAAGGTGGGCCCAAAGGCAAAGGAGAAACTCTGCGTACGCAGAATTATTTTTTCGATATATTGTCAGGGTCATTAGTAATTAATAAAACTTAATTCTAATGAAATAAAGGCATAATATTACATGAAATAATCATATTAACAGGATTACCTAATAATTACAAAGAGATTAAAATTCTCAAAGAATCCCTGTAACAACAATTTGTTAATGTGGTTGTACGCAGCACCGTAACTCTAGTGGCGCCACCCAGGGAATGACTGACAAATGAACAAAGTAAAAACGTCAAATAACAACCTTTGTGATTTTTCTCTCGAAGACATCTTCAGTTGCTAGACCAGAGGCCAATGGTCCAAGGAACCGAACGCGTAAAGAAAGAGGCTTATGGTACCAACACCTAGGAATAGTTAGACTTTCAATGCACCAACATTTTAATACAGTACCATAAAATACCAGTGAACGTCACCGTGAACGTCGCCCTGTGCCAAAGTGTCTCGAATAGCGAGGTGACCAAATTAGTGCGACTAATGTCTTATATTTTATTTTGGGAAGTGTCCAAGGATCACCTTAATTGCGAGGTGGTTGTATTACTGAGGTGACCGTAAAACGAGGTTATAAGTTTGATGTCACTTTCCTACATTTTATATAGCAAAAGAAGATTAACAAGGTAAATGATGTCATTAAATACAAATATCACCATTACGTCAACAAATGAAAATAAATTATATCTCCACCTCAACGTTTCCAATTGTATTTTTCTACTGAGTGACGCTCCACTGAGTAAGCCCGGTTGCACACATTTTGTGATGTATGGCAACTCGTCTAAAGATTTCACTAGAAAGGCCACATTTAGCATACGAAATAGGACTGGCAAGTCGCTGAACCCCATTATAAAGACGTGGCATGTCAGCGCTGTCAGGTGAACACCCGGAGCGGGCATGGAAGACCTTTGGTGTGACAATCTGGCTCTCAACACAGGGGACTGTGTATCCATCGTGACGTTATTGTCGGTTAGGCTCAGTTTTGGACGTAAAAGAACGACTGAGGGCGACATGCACCCTGGCAGTGACCACCCTCAGTGCCAGCATAGCAAGGTCGGCTTGGCGATAATGTTCTGAAAAGGGCTGACTAGTTGAATGAGACCTCATATGACCATAACATTCTAACCACCGTATATATACAGACTAGTTGAACGGTGCCGAGCACTGGAGACTAGAACTAGGCCTACAACGTAGAATGTAAACCATAACCTTATCCCTCTCCCAGGGTTACTAATCCAGACCAGTTAACAAAACATTGCCGAAATGCCCTACTAATACCACTCGATTGGCAGCACTCAGCAAATACTTGACGTGACAATTTGTAATTGAAGTGGCCAGTCACTAGATATCATGTTATTAGCAACTTACAGTGATATCGTCGCTGCACGCGCGTAAGTCCCTTGTCCCGCTGCGGTACTACGCCGTGTCACTATATGGTGTCTTCCGGTGGCAGGTGCCGATCGTTCTCAACGTGAAACGCTTAATGTCATGAAACCGAAATGGGGAAATTCCGCTGACACCTGGTTGGCCCGATCATTTTTCCTGCTTCCGCAGACCGTAAGCCTAGGTGCTTCGTCACCGCGACGCTCTACTGAGCCTACTTTTTCTTAGCAATGACACGCTCTATTTATTGAGCACATCGTCAGCATCGCCGCATCGCGTCTTCTAAAGATGTGTTAACTGTCTGTACAGTAGCCGTAGGTTTCAGTTGAAACGTCATTTCTCATATGCCGCTATGTCGCGAAGGCGGAAGGTGTTTGGTTTAGGTCAGTGTTAAAAAGTGCTTGTGTATATTTATAGCGCCATCTGTTTTCGGAGACCAGTGACTAACACTAACTAAAGCGAACGGGGAATACCCGCTGACGTAACAATAAAAAGGAAACTTGTGCAGTAGACAGACTCAGATGCACGTACATTGACAAAGTAGCAATACTTCAGCTATTATGTCCTTTCACCACACCATAATATGTATTTGGAGGTCCGTAAGCAGGTGCGATAGGTGCGTACGCACCCCACGCTGAGGTAATTTAGTTCCGTTCGAAGACTACGGGGTGAAGTTGGAGATTTTTGGAAGCCTCAAGGGGGTGCCGTTGGAGGTATCGAGGGGGGCAGTTAGAGTTTTTGTGAATTTGGTAGATGTTTTTGGAGAGCGTCATCGGAGTTGCAACATGCGAGGTGAAACTACATCGTTTTGTGGTAGGTACCATAGGCTCGGGAACAGGGGGACTTTCTTCGGGGGGGGGCAGATATATGGTTCTGCCCCTCATTAAAAGTTAGCGTGAATGTTTGTTTTTGTGGCGAGCGTAAATGACGGGTGGAAATCTAAATTTCATGAGACGATTAATGTGCATTTTACCGACTGTGAAAGGTGTGTGTAATTGGAGGGCAGACATCATGGTTTTCTCCCCCCCCCCCCCACCAATAATATGCGGCGCGGCGGAGAATTTTTTTTTATAGCTAAAGTACAAAGTTTCTTAAACTTCTTACCTGCTGTTATCATCATCTCATTGACATGCTGGTCGAGTTTAGTCAAAATATCTAATATTTCTAGCTCTCGTAAAATGCCTGTATGTGTGACACCCGTCAATATTTACGAATGGATGCAGGTAGTAGTCCGGCTAGAGTCAACTAGCCAAATTGCTGCCAAATACCCTACCGCTTAGTAATATCAGCTACCAATGCACCATTTTACTGTCAACAGCTTCTACAACCACACCGGGAAATCTGACTACTCAAATGCACTTATGTCAGAGCATGTGAATTTTATAAAAATCATTTCTCAAAAATAAATTGTACTTTTTCTTATGTAACGAAGCAGTAAGTCCAACAGTGTCCTGACCCCTGAAGTTACAGCACGGCGGCGGCGAAAATTTGCCAGAAGCTCCGGTAGCCCCCTCGATAAGAATTTCGTTCCCGTGCCACTGGTAGTTACCTGGGAATTTTAACTGCACCTGCAACAAACATCACACGACAAGCAGTTACATGGAATCCCCCAGGGAAGAGAAGAAGAGGAAGGCTGAGAAACACCTGGCAGAGAGACACGGAAAGCAAAAGAAAGCAGATGGGAAAATCCTGGAAAGAACTTGAGGAAATGGCATCAAACCGACAACAGTGGAGGACCGTGGTCGATGGCTTATGCTCCCAGCGAGCAAACAGGCCTAAGTAAGTAAGTAATTTGAGGTTTTGTCACCACATACCACCCTTTCTAGATACGTTCCTGTGAGGGGTACCATATCCACTACCATGGTCTTTTTTACCGGGGCGCAGCAGTGTCGGTAGGGGTACATTTGTCTATACACTATATGATGTTGTCCAGCCAGTTTGTCTTCTGATGTCCCCGCCTTGTCTTGCCGTTTAAGGGGCCTAGTACACGTATCGACGACAACGGCAAACCTCGACGGCAAGCGGCAAAATAAAAATCGCTCTAATTGAAATTGCGAGAACCTAGTAAAAATACGGCAGCAAACCGCTCGACGGCCAAACTGCTCGATGGAAAACCGTCGAGAATCGAAACAAAAGCGATTTTCCAAAAATTGCCGCGCGGCAAATTTACATTTGACCAATCAACGCTGTTGTTTTGGAATGACGTCAAACTGCACATGTCAAATTGCACGTGTTCCAATATAGCGATGTAAACACAGAATAAATTGCAGATTCATTGTTTTATATTTTTTAATTGGTGTAATTTGATTTCATTTTCATGGAAAATAAATAATCCAGCGAATATCATGTTTAATTATGAGCTCAGAATTATATCAAATCGTTGCCATCAGTCAACTAGTAGAACTTTTTTTTTAAATCAATCTGCCTTTATTGCTTTTGTTGACTTCAAAGCTACCTTTGATTTGATGTCCCGTATTGCACTATGGGAAATCCTACAATTTGTTGGTGTCCCTAAGAAACTCAGAGATCTCGTCCGCCACTTTACATTGAGTGATGACCTGCCAGCTAGGTTTACTAACAATCGTAGTTGTAGCATTAAAAATAGTATGTGAACGTACGAATCTCACATTGTTATGTTTCGGTTCAAATAAGTGGGGAAACGGGGACTTTTCAAAAACAGCTGACTGGAATTTGGAAAGGCAAGACCCGTAGACACACATACCCAAATCCCAGATTTAGGCAAACACATTACATCCAAGATCAGGTTATTCCTCTTGCTATGGTTGCATATACTGATATTTTTAGTGTGCATTTTCGTTCACTGCATGTCAAATACTGGACAATGCAGTTTTACTAACTAGAAAGGCGAGACCCTTGCTTAAGGCTGTGTTAGTTGCTGTACTGTAGACAGTGTAATACATGTGCGCTCGCGTCGTTCTGTCTGTTTACGTTCTATATGTGATTATATATATATATTATATATAGAACGTAAACAGACAGAACGACGCCAGCGCACATGGTGTAGTATAGGCTCGACATACTCGGTGACTGTCCCAGCGGTAGCTGACACTGACTGCAGCCGTCCGCGTCGGCGGACGTTATCATTCTATTTAATCGAAACGTTACTCGGCTGACGGCATTGGGAAGCAGAATAAATAAACATGCATACGCTTCCTACACTTATACAATAGCAGTTAATATACATATGTCTAAAATTGCTTATTTACAATGCCATTGCTTGAATCAACTCACCTCGAAATCAGACATGTTAGCTGTGTGTGTGATTCACTGAGCGTGCATGAATATTCATTATACTTGGGCTGCAGAATTAATCATCCACGTGGCAACAAGCTCAAATCTGCTTTTTGCGTTGATAACACCCAAATTATGTATAAATATGCAAGACATAAGTAGCAAAGAAAGTACTGAGGGGAAATTAATATGTTTTAAAAATTGAGTATCCTGCTACTGAATCTGGGCAGTGTCAATGAAGTTAGGCGCGCCAACAATAGGGGGGTCCCCCGGAATTTTTTTTATAAAATGATGCTATTTGGTGGCTTCTGGTGCAACCTAATCATTTAATTTCATTTTAAAATGTTGCTTCAGTAGACAAAAATTATACCCATTTTGCTATAAATGTAATCTCACTAATTATTCCAGGTAAGCTCATTATTTAACTGACAACACATTAATTTGGTACTCTTTTTAAAATCTCATTTACTCTTCCTTATTTTGCAGTCTACAAGTAACAACCAGTATTTTATGCGAGTGAAGTTATGGTTAATAATGCAGCCACCCTTTCCCCCATCCTATTTTTTATACACAGATTGGTGGTGAAACTGGATCACAAACAGACCTGTCAACCTGACATCACTTGTCTCAGTAACAAATCTGAAATTTGTCAGTAACAAATGCTGATCTGTCAATAACGTTTTGCGGCATATCAAATTACATTATTATACCATATATAAAAAGAATAAACAGCTTTTATTTATCTCTTTATTGAAACGAGAAAGGTACACTACTAGCAGCACACCACGTCTATTTACTACTAGCAGCACACCACGTCTATTTACTACTAGCAGCACACCACGTCTATTTACTACTAGCAGCACACCACGTCTATTTACTACTAGCAGCACACCACGTACTATTCACTACTAGCAGCACACCACTTACTATTTACTACTAGCAGCACACCACATACTATTTACTACTAGCAGCACACCACGTCTATTTACTACTAGCAGCACACCACATACTATTCACTACTTGCAGCACACCACATACTATTCACTACTAGCAGCAAGCACACCACGTCTATTTATTAATGTCTATCTCACTGTGCTACTCAGGTGTCTCTTTTACATGTTCTTTTATGGTTTTTGCATTTTCATTTCATTGTTCATATTGTATGCAATTATCATACCATTTAATGCATGTGTATAAAGTATTCAATGTATTTAGCATATATGTGTTTATAAAATGCATTGTTGTATTACCATTGTTATCTTCAATAAACCAACGTAAGTGAAATGTTGTCATAACATCCCAAGTCTCCCATTCATCTAGATGAACAGGAACTGACTGTCTATTGACAATACAACAGTGGCGCCGTCGAGTGGTTAATATTGAAAACTAACGGGTGTTTAACAAGATTTAACAAGATTGCCACCCAGAGAATTAACTCTAGGTAGCAGGTGGACAAGGAAGCCCTTGGCTTATCGAGAGTCCGACCTTTTTATCTATGTGTATCCCGCCCGTCTGAGGAATGTGTCGATTTTATTTTTAAACATATTCACGCTACTAGCACCCACACAATCAGCAGGTAATCTGTTCCATTCATTTACAGTCCTTTGTGAAAATGAAAACTTTCTTATATCCAATCTACTCTGCTCCTTTGCTAATGCAAGATCATGTCCTCTAGTCCTTCTATCTTTCTTAACTGAGAAAAACATATTTCTATCAATATTTTCATAACCCTTCAATATTGTAAACACTTCTATCTGATCTCCTCTCAATCTCCTGGTCTCTAGTGTTGTTAAACCGCATTTTTTTAGGCGTATTTCATAACTAAGATCCCTCAGATTTGGTAGCATTTTAGTTGCTCTCCTCTGCACTCTTTCTAGCATATCTATGTCCTTCCTGCGATATGGCCTCCACGCTTGAATACAATATTCTAAATGAGGCCTAACTATTGTTTTGTACAGCGGTATTATTAGCTCTTTTTCCTTATACGTTATGTTTCGCCTAATTAATCCAAGGATTTGATTTCCCTTTGAAGCTGCAATTCCGCACTGCTCTGAAATCTTCATATCAGCACTAACGGTTAACCCTAAGTCCTTTTCTTTTACAGTAGTACTTAGTACAGTACCCCCCATTGTATATTCTACCTCTTCGTTCCCATGTCCTATGTGGAGGCATTTACATTTCCCAAAATTGAACATCATTTGCCACTTTTCAGACCATTTGATCAACCTGTCAAGATCATCTTGTAAATGTTGTCTATCTCCATCACTTTTAATCCTTCTAAACACTTTTGTATCATCCGCAAATTTCAACACCTTGCTTGTTATTTCATCATCCAAATCGTTGATGTATATTAAGAATAATATAGGACCTAATACTGATCCCTGTGGTACCCCACTCAATACCGATTTCCAGTTTGAAGCCTCCCCATCAACTACTACACGTTGTCTTCTGTCAATCAGCCATTGTTCTATCCAGTTTATTATACCATTTCCTATGCCATGGGCCTTTAGTTTAAGCAGTAATCTTTGATGTGGTACTTTGTCAAAAGCTTTTTGTAAATCTAAGTAGACGATATCTACTGGTGATCCCTCATCTACCCACTTAGTGATGTCTTCCAAAAAACATAACATATTTGTTAAGCATGACCTCGCTTTAAAAAAACCATGTTGAGATGGGTTTATCAAGTTTTGTTTAACAAGAAAATCCACCATGTGATCTTTAATTAGTCTCTAATAATTTACAAATCACTGATGTTAAACTCACTGGTCTATAGTTCTCTGACTTGTTTCTCGAACCTTTTTTGAATAACGGTATAATGTTTGCTTCTTTCCATTCTAAAGGAACCACTCCCTCTTCTAATGACAAGTTGAAAACTGTTGCAAGCGGTATGCTAATTTGTTCTACAATTTCCAATAGTAGTTTGGGTGGAATACCATCCACTCCAGGTGATTTATTATCCTTCATAGCCCTTATTTTCTTAGCTACCATTTCCGGGGTTACAATTAATTGTCCTAAATAGTCTGAATCTGCCCCCTTGAACTTAGCCTCTGGTATTGACAGTGAACTAATATCTTCCCTGGTAAACACTGAACTAAAGTACTCATTCAGGTCTTCTGCCATTATGAATCCCTCTGATATTATATTTCCAGCACTATCTTCTAGAGGACCGACCTTATCTTGAACTTTCTGTTTGCTTCGAACATACGCATAAAAACTCTTGCTGTCATGTTTTATATTACTAGCTAATTGTTGTTCATAGCTTCTCTTTGAATTTCTAATTTCAGCTGTAGCTTGTTTAAGTGCTTCTTTATAATTGTTGTAGTCTTCATCATTTCCAGTACATCTATATGACTTCCACATCATTTGTTTATACTTAATTTTTCTAATGGCTTCTTTCGATAAGTGTTTCTTTTTGGACCGTTTTCCTTGTTTTTTGAAGGGTACAAATTTATCGATTATGCACTTAATTTCAATCTTTAATATATTCCAGCATTCTGTTGCCGTCTTATTTTTCAGTGTCTTATTCCAGTCTATCTTTGCTAAATATTTCCTCATGTCCTTATACCTTCCTTTGTGGAAATTTCTCCTATACTGCTTTTTGCTATTCCTTTCTGATTTTACTTTGTTGATACTGGCAACAGAACTGCTGACCGCTGTTAATTTATCGCACCGCACCGCGTTTGGAAAAGTCACGGATTACGTATTTTGCAGAATACGGGATGCTTTATAATGAATAAGCTTGTCCGATTTTTTGACAGTTGTTGTCACTACCGTATTGTTGTCACAACAATTAACGCATTTACAAGCACACGATATACGTGTGTGTGATTGTGTGTGTGGTGGCGTGTGTGCTCGTGTGTGTGTGTGTTCGCGTGTACGGTGTGGGGTGTTGTGTTGTGTTGTGTGTGTGTGTGTGTGTGTGTGTGTGTGTGTGCGTCCGTTTGTGTGCGTGCGTGTGTGCGTGCGTGTGTGCGTGCGAGCGTGCGTGCGTGCGTGTATAAATATAAGGTCCACGGTAAATAATACGTCTTTGCGCAATTGTCCGATTGTAGCCCGTGGTCCGCGGTGAATTAGCCGTCGTTGCACAAATGTCCGATTGTAGTACGTGGTTCATAGTAGGTTTATTAACCTTTTGTTACATGATGGAGAGCAACACATCCCATTCCAACACACATGTTCGGAGCTTCGACTGGTTATCCGCAACTACACCGATCATGCAAACTACATGTTACGAGAACGGTTACATATCTGTTTACGTATTTCCGTATTTCCACTATTTATTATAAACTCAGAGCGGGTTCAGTTGTTCTGTTTCGTACAAAGAAGCGTCAGTACTCGGCTGCTTGTTTCGGACCAAGAGGCCGATGCATCCGTCTCCCGAGGAGCCGCGTGTAAGAGCTCCTCGTAAACGCCGCTTGAAGTCGCTGCTATCGTCCTCGTTGTCGTTCTCGTTCCAGACGAGATTTGTAGCGCCGGATTTCGGCTGCATCAAATGGCACAGCAGAGCGTATCGAATAATTTTCGCCACAGAAGTTTATGAGTATGTATTGGCTCAATGGCTTCTTGGACGCTAAAGCCAGATTAATACTGTTCATGCACATTGTATCTTTTAGTAACTCTGGGGTAAGACAAACAATGAGTTTATCAGATTTCTCGAAAGCAGAAATGAACAGTTGCTCGGTCGTAGATAAACAGACGCAAACCTTCCTCGTTTTCGGCGAGTGGAATTAGTTGATTAGCCAGCCAAGCCGAAATCTTACGGCTAGCAGCAGTGTCAGCACCGTTGGTGTAGTAGGCAAAGTACAGCACCATAGCGTCGTAGCGGACGCCGTGTTCCGTATGCCTGCTCCCCCGTAAAGACAAGTTACATACAATTATACGATATTTAATGTACCATCGGTTCCACACAAGCGCAGTGATAACGACAATTGCAGAAAAAATGATAACCGTCATGAGTATAATGTATACGTGATGACTACTAACACTACTACATGTTTCACCCATCTGCGTCACGAACACGTTGACGAATAGTGTCCTCTTGGTATTCAGCAAACATATCAGTTCATCTCTCACCCTCACTTCAACATTCGTTGTCTGGATCCAGCGGACGAAAGCGATCGACGCGCAGGAACAGACGAAACTATTGTTTCGTATGTCCAATGTGAATTTATTCACCTTGTACAAACTGTCAAGCTGAGCAGTGAATGTGGCGGATAAGTGTTGCAGTTTGTTGGTGTGCATGCCCAGCGTGTCGAGATGAATCATGTTTGCAAGTTCAAGTTCCACATACACCAAAGCATTACCGCTGAGTTGAATATGTCTAAGATTCGCGCATGCGGAGAACGTGCGAGGATCAACACTCGTCAGGCGATTGAAGGATATGTCGATGCGTTCTAACTTGGCACAGTCGCTACAAAGCAATTGAAAGTCGAAGTCTCCCTCCCCCAGCATATTGTGTGAAACATCGATATATTTCAGGTTGTTGCAAGGCACAATATGCGGTTTAAACTTTTCCAATGTCCCGTGACTCAAATCTAAAGTCTGCAGTTGGTGTAGATTATACAATGTACCTGTAAATACCTTGTACCTGGCCGTGTAGGCCATACTATAGTAGCGGAGGTTGTTGTCAATGTTGAACACGTATGACTTAGTAACCCTTGTCGCAGAAGTTCGACAATGCTCTACGCTAAATATTTGCAAAGATGGTTGAATGTCGAAGTCTCGTACTTTTTCTTGACTGTACCTACGAACTTCAGTCGCAGTGAGTAGCCCAAGTGCTGCGATTCTCTCAGATGTCAAATACGGTCGAGTCGTTTCGCCGTAGGGATCGTCGTTCACACACGACGCAGAGTCGGGAAAGTATTTTGTGATATCATAAGACAGACTGTCTACTCTTCCATGACAACACTCAATATCAAGTTGTTGTGAAAGGAAGATCAAGCAAAGTCTCGGCAGAATATTACTAACATCAAATGATCCAATATGTGGGCTGGCGAAAAACACCTGGTTACCCCTCAGATCAAGTTCTCTTAGTTCGTCGAGACAATGTATAGTTTTCTTATAAACGACACCAATTATGTTGTTTTTCTTAACGCTTAATCTGCGTATTTTACGCCAGAATTGGCCACATAAATGAGTCACATCGAATACAGCGTAGTCACGATGTTGTATGCCATCCAGCACAAGGGTGTCAATGTTCGAGTTCTGGGTTTGCGCCAGTGCTGCGGCGGTTGTCTCGAAGCCCATCCTGTTACAACAGAGATTGAGCGATCGTAGAGACAAGATATTTGAGAACGCGCCGGGGTCGACTCCCCGAATAGCCGAACCCCGAAAGGCAAGACTGGAGATGTTCGAACTACGAATCCCGTTCAGCATGGTGACATCGATTTGAATGTTGTCATTAGTATTACCAAAGAAGTCCATTACATCCAACTTGGGCAATTTGCCGCAGGCTGCCGGAACTGTTGCGCCTTCCGTTAACGTGAGCGATAGCACTTTCAGTTCCCTTACTGGTAAAATAGGCATCGACTAGTTTTGCTTGGTTCCTGACATCAAGAGTATCTCTAACGAATACAATTCGCTGAAGATGTCTACAGGAATGTTGCGGATGTCATTATCGTTCAGATTCAATTTCCGCAATTTTGAAAGACCGCGGAAACTCGCTTCCTGCAAAGTATGCATGGCATTGTGGGACAGGTCGAGACTTCGCAAGTTCCGCAGCTGTCGAAACGCGTTCGACGGGACCATCTGAATACACGAATGATGGAGTAGTAGATCAGTTGTGTCTTCGGGGAATGTGCCAAGATGTACAGCAGAACATTCGGTCGCGCTGCAGTCAATGGTCACTTCAACATGGCCGCCTACAACTTCCCGTGACTCCGCGCATGCGTGACGCGGTACGGCGACGACAGACGTTTGGAAGAGGGCGAAGTAAAGAAGAACACGCGTAATCCCATTCATTGTTGCTGCCTGTCTTTCCGCGCGGGTCTTCGCTGAAAGACAAACAAACATAAGTTTTGTTTGGTCCTAATAGCAAAGAATAAATTATTGACATTAATAAACAATACACAATTTAACATAAATATTCATGATGAATACAAATATTGAATAATAAAACATATAAAAAGAATCAATACGTGATCATCAAAAGATACACATATACATTTAGCAAAAACATATTTGCTGCGTGGGGCTCCAACTGAGATCAGACGTGACCAATTTCATGGAGACAAAGACATTTAAAATAGGAAATATTATTGACTAGGTTACACCGACCCAGCAACATTCGAAGGACAGCAAGTGTCACCATTGCGGTATTTTGAACTTAAACTTACTCCAATGACATTTAATTTCTGCTATCTCGACCTTGCATGCAGCACCATATCTCCAGTGGCTCCACCCAGGGAATGACTGACAGATGACAAAAAACAAAAACGTCAAATAACAACCGTTGTGGTTTTTCTCTCGAATACATCGTCAGTTGCTAGATCAGTGGCCAATGGCTCAACGAACCGACCGCGTAAAGAAAGAGGCGAGTGGAACCTACACGTGAGAAGAGTTAGACACCAAAATGTTAAAGGGATTCTTTGAAAATTGTAATCTCTGTAATGTAAGCAATTATTAGGTAATCCTGTTAATATGATTATTTCATGTAATTCTATGCTTTTATTTCATTATAATTATGTTTATTAATCACTAATGACCCTGACAATATATCGAAAAAATAACTCTGCGTTTCTACTTTGGGCCCACCTTCACGATCCGTATAAGGCATGCTCATGAATATTCGGAACTGTCCGTCAGATTTTGATTAGCTACGCCGAGTTAATAGATGCAAGAAATACGTCATCAACATGTGTGTATATGGATTAGCCACCGCCATGCGAACGAGTCGTGACCGATAAACTTATCAAAACGATACTTGGACCAGCTGCTGTTTACGTCACAGATTCAGCAAAGAAAAGAAGGAAAATATATGGAATAAACGGAGAATGAACATAGCGAAAGTTCATGACAGACGGATTGATTTAAAAAGAAAAAACACCACATCTCCATGCACGAAACCACCGATGCCGATGGCGAAGCCGATGTCATATTGAATGATTTGCATTGTATTTGTTGGAATATAAAAACTATGGTACTGTCATGTTCCTTTTTAAGTAGGTACATCTGGCTATACATTTTGAAGTGACGTTTTATTGAAACGTTTAGATAACAGAAACTTACAGAAGCCGAGAAACATTCAATAATGAAAAAAATTTATTTGCACCATAAATCCAGCTGCTATTTCCATAACCAGTATAAATACATTATACATCACTTATGTAATTTACGGTATTAAAGGAAATAAAAATAAGGCAACAGCGAAAATCCTTTTTCCATGTGTACACAAAGTTTAACCTTGTATGTAATATTTGACAACATTAAAAAAATACAGAACAATACCTTTGTAGCATAAATTCGATTTTAAACCCGTCTGTGTAGCGACACCAATAAACATTCATAGCAAACATATATTGTATCCAGCTACAGAAAGTAACGTGAATAATCTCATAAGATCATTAGAATATCGATGTATGAAGGAGGAGTTGTACAATTTATTATAGCAACTTAAATCAGTCAGTGAATTTCTATCGGTCCTGTTAGCTCAGTTGGTATAGTTGATACGCGTCAGGATCGCCTCAGCATCGGCAGCCATGGCAAGATTGGAGAGGATCTGGAGAAGTAGTAATATATGCTTCGCAACCAAGTCTAGCCTGTTCAGATCACTTGTACTATCCATCTTTCTATACGGATGTGAGACTTGGACACTCCTTGCTAAGGATGAGAAAAAGATGAAAGCATTCGAGACCAAGTGCTGGAGGAAGATGCTCCGCATCTCCTACATGGAGCCTAAGACCAATGAGTATGTGCGGAGAAAGGTGACATCCCTGGTGGGCCCACAAGAACCTCTACTGGCAACTGGCAAGAGAAGGAAACTGACATGGTTTGGACACGTAACACGTCACGCTAGTCTCCCGAAGACGATCCCGCAGGACACCCTGGAGAGAGACGTCGCCGTGGACGTCAGAGGAAGGGCTGGATGGACAATGTTATGGATTGGACGACCATCTCCGTGCCAGAGCTCCTCATCACAGCCACTGACAGACAGGAATGGCGGAACATCACAGCTGCAGCGTCACTTATGTCCCCCCGACGACCAAGTTGGTCAAGGGACTAAGTAGGTAAGTAATTTTGCCAAAAACACAATTTCTCAAATAACATCAAATGCCAACTGATATATATATGGCAGCAAATAGCTCATTCTACAATGCAACTTTAAATTCACAAAACCTGACCCTTGCGCAAGATGTAATCAGTACCTCATTTCTAGTTGGATAGTATTGTTATAAACTATCATGTACAATTTCGCAATTAATAGGTTACCCCTAGTTTTAGCGTTTTCTGTACAAATATTACTTTCGTTTAAAAAAAATCACTCCACTAGCATCTAACTATAATTTAAGTAGTCAAATAAGGTATAAAATAAATGTTGTTGTAACATTTTACAATACACTGTACACACAAATAAAAATCACATGCATTAAAAAAAATGGCCAATAGTTAGAACGCTGGTGTGTTTCCATAGTTTTGTAGAGAGGCAGTACTTGATATTTTAGGATACGAATATGAACGGTAACACATCAACAGAAAACGTTAACAAATTAGGAGTAACCTATTACTTGCAAAACGGTAAGTAGTATAGTAGGTCAATCAGAAGGTATGAAATGATCGGATCGGTAGAAATTGGATCGGTGAAAATGACGTCACTTCCGGAGCAAGGTCAAAGGCGCCCCTGGCGAATAGATCATGGTAAAATAGCCCCCTGGCGAATATGTGGTGAACTAAACAACGAGGTCAAAATAGATCAAATGACGTTATTAAATAGGTCATTGCGCATTCGCAATGGTGTGATTTCTTATGTCGGATAGGTGGTGAATAATTTTTTTCGGGTATAGCGACCCTTAGCGCATACACTTAGAACTAAAAAATAGGTCAAGTCCTCACGAATAGGTAGTAAACTAGAAAAATAGGTCAAATTATGTCATGTCCGGTTACCATACAGATCTACGACCTTCCCATGATCCTACTTCCGGTTGCCGTTCAGGTTCACGATGTCTTCCGCTTACCGTATAGGTTAACGATGTCTTTTTAAGCCTACTTCCGGTTACCGTACATTTTCATGATTTCTTTTTATGCCTACTTCCGTTTACATACAGGTCTACGACCTTCCATTCACCTTAATTCCGGTTACCGCACATGTCTACGACATTCCCATCACCCTACTTCTGGTTACCGTACAGTTTCACGATGTCTTTTTAAGCCTTCTTTCGTTTACCATATAGTTACATCAGAATGGATGTTGAATATCACCGACGTAAATTTGATCGGTGGAAGGTGCAAGTGCACTCGGTGCCCTGCATTTTTGTATAGTATGTCCCTTTCATTAGGCAACTGGATCGATTAGAGCAAATTTGATCGGTGGGCGTATGTAAGTCTAAACTTATCCACGACGTACAATATTTTATATTGTAAATACACCTCTTCGCGTTTTCGTGATGTGACGTAAGTGCTATTAATAGTACCACGTACCTCGACAAGTCTGAACTTGTCAACGACGTACAATCTATTACATTGTGACTACATCTCGTCGTGTTTTGTAGATGTGACGTAAGTGTCGCTAACTATGTAACGAAGTCAACGACGTTATAAAGCGGGTCATTGTACATGTACAATAATGGTTTGTTACGTACTCTTCATGTTATAACACTGTCTTACATGTTTTTAGTACAACAGTAAACTCTCTTGTCCTGTACTGTTCATGTTATAACACTGTCTTACATCTTGTTGGTACAACTTTATACTCCCTTGTTCTGTACTTCTAACTTTTCATGGGCTTATAGTGGTAGTATTTTAGTAATTTAGTGCATTACCAAGGTAACTTCCTAATATTTTATCGTTTCAATACATTAGACTTGTATAATGTTCTTACTTTAACGCGTGAGGGTCGTAAATTAGCCCGTGTACATAAATTTTATATTCTTAGCCATCATTCTTGTCATAGTTTCACCTATAGACCTACCAAGAAGCGCCATCTAGTGACATTACGTGTCAGTCTGGGGGTGCCCAGTTCGTATAAGTAACATTGAATGTATCGACTTTGCTGCTTTGAGTGGTGTTTCATATTGTGTGTCTGTTGTTTCGTGTTTCATATCTGTTGAACGTAGCAAATAGAGCAAAAATAGCAAATAGACAAGATAAAAGTGAGCAACACAGACATTGACCTACAACACACAAACACTGACCTACAACACACAAACGCTGACCTATAACAGACAAATACCCACCTTCAACACACGAAGACTGACCTACAGCACACAACCACTGACAAAGAACACACAAACACTAACCTAAATCACGTGACATACCTTCATTCCAAGAGATAGCCATGTGTTTGGATTCAACTGCAATGGTGCGGACATGAGACTCGTATGAGGTATCGCTTCATTTAACAGAAAGCATACGTATACGAAGCGGCCATCTTTCAAACGATTCGGTTGTACGACTTCCGTTAATATAAACACAGTGCGCGGATACCAATGTAACTAGTTAGAGTATCGCCATCTACCGTAAATATCGCAATTCTATTCATCGACACACTTCCGGGAATGTTGGAACCGTAGAAGCGACCATGCCATCCACACGGTTTAGGGAATTAAAATCACACTACACTGTATTAGGAAGTTGCTATCTTTCTTCTTCCGGTTGCACGACTTCCGTTGACATAAACAGTAGGCGCAGCCAAGAGAGATAGGCGACTTCCGGCGCCACCCAACGGACACCAATGTAGTTAGAGTAACGCTATCTACCGTGAATGCCGTATCTCTATTCGTCGACACACTTCCGAGGAATGGCGGAACCGTAGATGCGGCCATGACAGTCACGTGAATTCCGGTACGACGACACTTTCGACTCGACATAGTGCCCCGTAATGTATAACTGGAGTACTACGTTACATGGTGGCGCCGTGCCACTATATACAAGAAGTCTGTATTTGATTGAATCATACAAAGGGCACCTCAGGTCCCCCCAAAATGGTAATTTTCACATTTTGCCTATTTTCTCAAAAACTCTGGAGTAATTGTTTTCTAATTTGGCATACACATTCCATGTGGTAGTGCCACTATGCACAAAAAATCTCTAATTGATTTAATCACTCGAACTGTGGTCTGTGAGTACGATTCACCCAAAACCATTTGATTAATAATTACAAACTCACAACAATATTATAGTCCAAAGGACTTCAAGGGCCGGTGGCCCATTTTTCTGTATCTGACCCTAATTAGTTAATTTTACCCGTTAGACGAGTACGTAATAAAACCATTATTGTACATGTACAATGACCCGTTTTATATCGTCGTTGACCTCGTTAAATAGTTAACCACATAAGAGACACTACTTTAAGCAGTAGCCTCAAGATAAACCACGTAAGAGACACCGCGAAACGTCGGCTAGTAGATTAGTCTGCGTCACTGTCGCTGAAGGAATTCTGAATTATGTTCAACCATATCTGAAAATTATGTTACATGTGGTAAAATATACACTGTGAATAGAACCCAGGGCATCTGACTGTCTCACTAAATGTTCCAGGATATGCTAATAATCTAAAATGATGCACTATATGTCCAGTCGTGGCTTTGTCTCTCTATAGATAGTATGTATTCTAGTTGAAAACAGTTTCGAGGCAATCGGTACTATTAATAGCACTTACGTCACACAAACAAAAGACGACGAGGTGTAGTTACAATGTAACATACTGTACGTCGTGCACAAGTTCAGACTTGCCTACCTCCACCGATCAAGTTTGCTCTGATCGATGCAGGTGCCTAACGAAAGGGACACACTACACAAAAATACAGGGCAACGGGTGTAAGGAAGATAATTATGTACTTCCACCTTCCACCGATCAAATGTGTACATTATGCGATTCAACATCCACTCTGATGTAACTGTACGGGAAACGAACGCAGGCTTAAAAGACATCGTTAACCTGTAGGGTAAGCGGAAGTAGGCTTAAAAAGACATCGTGAAACTGTACGGTAACCGGGAGTAGGGTGATAGGAAAGTCGTATGCCTACCTGTACGGTAAACGGAAGTAGGATGATGGGAAGGTCGTACTTTTTTTAATACTACTACCGAACTAGAAATGAGCAACTGATTAGATATTGCGTGTCACTTCACTGCCGGTCAGATTTGTAAATTTAAAGTCGCATTGTGAGTTTAAGTACGATACAGATTGTTAGGTACTTTGTAATGAAAGTGAATGTACAACATAAATTTACTTACTTTACTGTTTATTTATTTGATCATACTTGCTAACATATGTGTCATTTTGGAATTTGTTATATTATTCAATAAATGATGTGTTTTTATGCCAAAATAACAGGTCGTATGTCTACCGAATATGGCACGCGGATAAAAATTGATTTGTCCATCTTTGGTGGCATTTTATGTCAAAACATAATTTTACGTGAAAAAAGGTTACATGGAGTTGAGGAAAGTGATATATTTAATTAATTAATTTATATTTATTTTTAATGGATATATATACCAGGTATATATATATATATATATATATATATATATATATGAGGCATGTTACTTCACTGGGAATGTTTATTTCATCTCAGAATGCAAAGTCAAGTAGGAGTACATTTGTCAAAACACTAATAAATGTATTCAAGTAAAATCTTAAAAGCACATTAAAATGGCAATTGTACAGTTTTTTTTAAATACAAAAAATTCCGTAATGATACCATCGACATCATCGTCGTCTAAAATATTGCATGTCTTAAGACCATTCCTGATGTCTAACATTTCCGATAATACGTTAACGTTCGATATTGTTACGTTGGACAAACCAGCCCGCCACACACGGCAAATATCACACGTAGACACTTCGTACATTGCATCACATTCACTTATGATATAACGGTAGTTTGAACTACAATTTGACCATGGATTTACAATGGACAACTTAGCAACACTGCTTATACTTGGTGAATTTTGGTTCCTAGCTTTATGAGTGAATTTGGAGAACCTTTGCTTTAAGATTATCAATAATGGCAAACTATCCGATAACAATGCTATAACATCACCGTGTTTAAGTGGTGCTAGCCCTCACATTTTCTAAGCTTTTCGCCATGCAATGCAAATAGTGCCAACACTCTATTTCTGAAGATCCCACAATGGGGCTCCATAATAAGAGCAGCAATATTGTTTAAATAAATTGCACTTTACATTCGCCTTAATATGACAGAAATCGGACATGAACATATTATATCCTCTCCAGAATTTGGCAGTGGCATCGACGACTAGACTATCCTTATTAACAACGGATATAAGATGGCCCAAATGTACGGCATCTTGGGCACTGTCCAACTCGGTATCATTAAAAAATACAGTTCTGTTGTCGGGTTTACAGCTACGACCTCTCAAAATCAAATACCTACTCTTAGTACCGTTAACATTTACACAGTATTCGTCTGCATAGTTTTCGCATATATCAATTAAAACCTTGAATCCATATCTTGTGGGTGTTAGCAAAGTGAGATCATCTGCGTATCCGACGAAACCCGTATAGCGGTTGTCCGTGTGGCATCCCACTCCACTCTTTTCTAACTGTTCAAACAATCCATCCATGTATATAGAGAAAATAATAGGAGACAGGATTGCTCCCCGTTTGATTCCGTTACATGCGGTAAACTGGGATGACATACTAGAGCCCCATCTTACGTGAAGTTTTTGTTTAGTATACATTTACAACATCAGTCTTATTACCTTACGTTTTATAAGTACTCTAAAAAGTTTACAGTAATTGACCCTGTCGATTGCTTTGCTGGATCTAACATGAGTGCATACGCATTACTGCCATTTGTCTTATAGTAACTGATTGTCTCCATCATAACATATGTGCAGTGAGTAGTGAACATATTTGGTTTAAATCCAAATTGCAAATTGCAAATGTTGCAAGCGCACTTTGTTCCTTAGAAAGTACAACAATATCAAACAGTTTGGCAACAATGCTGCCAAGAGTAATAGCTCTACAAGTGTCGGATGTACATACTAATTGTCTCTTGTCTTTTGGTATAGGAACCATAGTTCCCACTAACATTGAGTTGCGGCTAAACCCAAGTATCAACATACTGTTAAAAATTAATGCTAACAGCACAAAGAGTATTTTCTGACCATGTATAATATGATCAGAATTGAGACCCTCTTCACCATCCGACTTGCCCAGCTTCAGTCGCTGGACACCTTCGATAACCTCATCAACTGATATATCATACACAATATTTTCTTTAATCTGCTTGTTTATCTCCGTATTTATAGCACTCGTGTCATCAACATCATGTGACACACCGTTGTAGTGGTGATTATATTTATCGGAAACAAATTGTACTATTTCTTCATCACCTACCATACCATCAATACTTGAAGGCAAGAATTTATTTCTGCCCTTTTTCCGGCGTACCTCAGAACACAAATCCTGGTTTCTATTTTCACTAATGACTTCTGCCATCTTAGTAGTACGAATTATGTCATCCTCTCTCGTAATATGTCTAACAGCCCTATGATATCGAGCTCTTGTTATACGCCTCATTTCTGTAATGTCACCCTGATGAGGCTTTCCCACTACTCGCCACTGTCGGTGCCAGAAAATAGCCTCCTGTTTGGTGTTTAACTTCTTTTGACCGCCCAGGACGTTTCCTTCCGCCATCAGTTGAATTAAGGTTGTTTTAGGACAGGTGGTAGGTATACATTCCGATGATTCTATGCACATATTTAATATATCATTGTATACTCTAGATAATTCGTTCTCATGTGTTTTACACATTACATTCTTACACAGCAAAGCCTCTTTGTCGTATTGTACCATGGAGAGTTTATACTCAAGATCACTACTGCATTGGGTGATGAGTTTCGTACTGGCTTTATGCCATGTTAGATTGTGACAATAGTTCCTTTCGAACATGTGGTCTACATTTATGTCTAACCTGACTTTAAGTGGTACATGGTCGGAAAACAACAAGTTGTCTGTAATAGAACATTCGAGCACCTTCTGTCCTAGATTGGCCGTGGTTAAAAAAATATCAATTCTCGAAGTAAACCGTTTGGACTTACATAACTATATGGCACTTGCGTATCAGGGGCATCTATATATACCGTAAGATTAAAATCCAATATAAATTTCCTTAATGCATGTGCATGAGGCTTATTCCTAGTCAAATCTGTATTCATGTCACCCCCGTATATAACATGAGCGGGGTTGTAATTGTGTATTAACTGCTGTATTTCACCTAGCACATCCATATATTCAGCAAACGTATCGTCTTCCGACCAGCCGTCCCCCATCATGTATACAGTGAGGCACATGATTTCACAGTTGTTAATTTGTATTATAATCCCACACAACCTCACGTGATTGCATTTAAACTCTTTCACTGCAGACTTAAGTGATAATTTCCACAGAATTGCACATCCGCCGTATGGGCGTCCTTCCCTGGCAATACATTCATCCATGAAACTCTTACCAGTTATTGCCATACCGTCACCTAATTTGCACGTCTTGTTTAATTCACTTTTACATAGACAATGTTCAATATAACAAATAACACATCACATTCTTTACTAATATTGTATATAAAATCAAATTTCCGACGTATGTCTCTAAAATGCTTACAGTTGTAACTAATAATAGCCAGTGGCGGTGTACGGTTAGTCGGTGAAGCATTGAACGTTATTGCAAAAATTCACACAGTGACCCAATATCCTTATTTCTGATGGATTCACTCTTTGTTTTAGTATACCATCTCCTCACATTCCAGCCCCTGGACCAGAATAGAGGGTCCTTTACTTAGTTTATGGCATCCACAGAGATTTTATACTCAAGATATATAATTTGAAGGAATTCAGTTCTGCATTGTCATTGCTGGCTTTTGTTAGCTTACGGTATTTCACTCCTCTTCGTGTGATGAGTTCACCGACCTCACTAACCCCGTCCGATTTATGAACTCGGGATATAAAGAAGTTTCTATCGGGAGGGGGCACCATGGTAACTCTTGTAGCGTCGATCCCCTGGCCAACGATGGTTCCTCGCTTCTGTGTGTTCCGCGTTCGCTTACTACGGTTTTCTCTCTGCAGCTGTTTTTTCTGCTTTCGTCTCTGGTCTGCTGGTATCACAAAAGTATCATGTAACTGCTGCGTCGTGCTGTCGGTCGTTGTGACGTCGATACGCAGCGAAACTGTGGTTGGCAGCGACTTACGGTCCGCTTCCTGCTGTTGTTTACCCTGGTCACAGTCGTTGCCATCCGGCGCCCCATCACGGTTGGAGCCACCTGTCTTCTGTTGTAGTTGAGTACTGGAGCCAGCAGCAACAACCTCTGCCAGTGATGGGTACTTAGCATTATGATCATTGGTTTTAACCAACACCTGCTGGATCGGTTGCCCGTGTAATTTAGAGTCAGTTTCCAATGCGAAGATCTTCTGGCTGTTATTTGCGGCATCAGATTTAATACCATCAGGAGTGTCCACGAACACTTTAAAGTTTACCCTCAAGGTCTGCCTGTTTCTCGGCGAGATTTAACTCATTTACTCCCTCCGGGCGACTTTTTGGAATTAGCTTCCATTCCCGTGCAACACACTGCACTTTGATACCATTCTGGATTAAGCTTCCAATACCTATCAGAATGTCATCACTCATAGCCTCTCTGTCGGTTCTATTACACGATGTTTGTCTCGCGTGCATAGGTTCTAAAATGTTAGAATCTTCAAATTGTGACCACAGCATATACTTCGCGTCACCCAGTGTATCACTGGTATAAAATGCCGCCATCACTTTTACGATGCTGTCTCTCGATGCTCGAAACAAAGTTTCTGATGTGAATAAGTGACAAAACGTGCCGTCGGTGGTATCGGGGGGCCACCGTCCACAGGGTGGTATACTTGAGACGTCGTAAAAAGTAGTACACGTATCAAAAAATTCGATATTTGCAGCGCACGAGAGAGAGAGAGAGAGAGAGAGAGAGAGAGAGAGAGAGAGAGAGAGAGAGAGAGAGAGAGAGAGAGAGAGAGAGAGAGAGAGAGAGAGAGAGAGAGAGAGAGAGAGAGAGAGAGAGAGAGAGACAGAGACAGAGACAGAGACAGAGATAGAGAGACAGACAGAGAGACAGACAGAGAGACAGACAGAGAGACAGACAGAGAGACAGACAGAGAGACAAACAGAGAGACAGACAGACAGACAGACAGAGAGCTTCTCCGGGATTTACATCATTGTATCGTTGGTTGCGACATTTGTTGATGTTATGCTATTTGTCGGCACATCACCCATCCACCGCAGAATAAAGTATAATATTCTCCTGCTTGCCAATTTATGTTTGTACGCCACGAGCACAAGACATCGTACAATGTAACTGACTTGTTACATTGGCACAGCGCCAAGCGTTCGCTGCGATCAGCTGAACAACAATTGCTAAGGTCTTGTTGTGCCAAGGAGTGGACTGACGCAATATGAGAACCGCCCCTTTGTTATAGTCGTACCTTTTGTCTGAAATGCGCTGCCTGTGTCAGCCGGATCTTCGGGTTCGGTGGTGTCATTCAAGAAGGCCATTAATACGTTCCTATTCCTCAAGGAATATTGCTGCCGGAAAAGTTGGCATTTTAAAGATGAACATTATCTTTAGGATCGTACTACTTTTGACTGTTGTTGAACTTCATTTTAATTTTATTTATCATACCTTTTTAGGTAATTAATAATTGCATTTACACGGAGTGAGGATTTATTTATAATTGTTTAATTATATATACATTTAATCAGTTTACATTTAAATAACGTTTTACTAGTTTTTAGCAAAGTTTGTAAATCTGAGCTTATGTTTACCTTCGTTGTTAAACTACATTTAAACAACACGAACTACGTGAGCAGTTATTTGTATTATATTCACCGTATGTTGTATTTTGTTACAATACAATTTATTTGTTCTCCACATTTGTCACACATACAAATGCAACTTATCAAATGTGTTGCAAGAGTTCAGTTGTAGACAGTTCGTGAGTATGTGTGTGTGAATGCGTGTTTCCGCGTGTTTCTATTATATATGTGCGTATGTCCACGTGTTTCTATTATATGTGTGCGTGTGTTTACGTGTTTCTATTATACGTCTGCGTGTGTTTACGTGTTCCTGTTATACGTCTGCGTGTGTCGTGCCTTACTGAACGACCGACGGTTGTTTGACCTTCTTGGAAGGCACATATTATAGCAGACGAGTCATGTGGTGTATTACATACAACAATCTGCTATTATTCAACAGTTATCTGACTGATCGCAGTCACAGGCTACTGAAGGTGTGTCAATTCTATTGATTATAACTTAGTCTAATCATACAGGAGCACCGTGAGTCTGCTAAGTGTCTATTCATAATATATAATTACAAATGTAGTAAGAAACTAGGTGACAGTAATCGTGCAGACATCGACTCTATGAAAAGTAATTAATAAAGTAGTTTACCACGGAAATGTGAGCATAATTAATTTAGTAGTCGAAACCTTTCTTAAAACAACGGCACCGAAACGACCAATATTCGTTCGTACTTGTCGCATCGGCAACGATACCACTTCGGTGACGATGCAATTTCAGCGAATTTGTTTTTAAAACGCCGCCAGTGCGATCGAATTGTCACGCTGAAGCCACCAACTTTTGCCGCCTAGCCGAAGCGGTAAGGCAGCCGAAGCATCCTAAGTGCAAAAACGAAAAACGAGTGGCGCTGCATTAGTATTTCATTTTCCATTCTGATGCAGTGATAAAGAAAAACGGTTTGTTTTATCGTTATTTTGTTTTTCTATAATATATTAGAAATACAGCGAATAGTAGATTGTATTAGTTTTTCGTTTCTTGTACTTCAAATATGAAAACGAAAAACGAACATTGTTTGCTTTTCCTTTATCGTTCGCAAATTTGAAAACGAAAAAGGAAAAGACGGTATATACACGGACCGTGAACGTCACCGATAACGTCACCCTATGAACTGTGCAAAAATTTCTCGAACAGCGAGGTGACCAAATTATTGCGACTAATATCTTATAATATTTTATTCTATGTGGAAATAATTTGGAGACTGTCCAAGGATCACCTTAATTGCGACGTGGTTGTATTACTGAGGTGACCGTAAAGCAAGGTTATACGTTTGATGTCACTTTCCTATATTTTATAAAAACAACAGAAGACTAACAAAGTCAATTATGTCATTAAATACAAATATTACGTCAACAAATGAAAATAAATGATATATCCACCTCAACGTTTCCAATTGTAATTTTCTACTGTGAGACGCTCCTCTGAGTGAGCCCGATTGCATTCATTTTGAGATGTAAGACAAATCGTCTAAAGATTTCACTAGAAAGGCCACATTTAGCATACGAAATAGGACTGGCAAGTCGCTGAACCCCATTATAAAGACGTGGCATGTCAGCGCTCTCAGTTGAAAACCCGGAGCGGGCATGGAAGACCTTTGGTGTGACAATCCGGCTCTCAACACAGGGGACTGTGTATCCATCGTGACGTTATTGTCGGTTCCGTCTCAATTTTGGACGTAAAAGAACGACTGAGGGCGACATGCACCCTGGCAGTGACCACCCTCAGTGCCAGCATAGCAAGGTCGGCTTGGCGATAATGTTCTGAAAAAGGCTGACTAGTTGAGTAAGACCTCATAAGACCATAACATTCTAACCACCGTATATATACAGACTAGTTGAACGTTGCCGAGCGCTGAAGACAACTAGAACTTGGCCTACAACCTATAATATATACCCTAGCCATAACCGCACCCCTACCAGTAATCCTAGGGTTACTAATCCAGACCAGTTAACAAAACATTGCCGAAATGCCGTACTAATACCAGTCGATTGGCAGCACTCAGCAAATACACAACGTAACAATTTGTAATGGAAGTGAACAATCACTAGATATCAAGTTATTAGCAACTTACAGTGATATCGTCGCTGCACGCGAGAATGTCCCTTGTCCCGCTGCGATACTACGCCGTGTCACTGTAATTTATGATATCTTCAGGTGGCAGGTGCCGATCGTTCTGCACGTGGAGCGGTTAATGTCACAAAACCGAAATGGGGAAACTCTGCTGACATTTGGTTGGCCCGTTCTTACGCAGTCCGGTAAGCGTAATGGATATAACACCGTCTGTTGCTGCCTCCTATCGTATAGTTTATAATGATTTAAACATGTTGGAACTCTCCTGTAATTACGAGAATAAAAAATTAGTTCTGTCACCGAAGCGACGATATATATTTGTGTGGACAGTAATCGTGGGTCCAATCGTGTTTTACAATTTTAACTAAAACCTGATCAAGTTCTTCCGTATGGTATTTATGTGCTAAATCTCTAACACATATTCCTTCCAATTTCTGCAACAAATTGTTACAAAAGTTGTTTTGAGTGAAGTACTTACGAAAATATATCGGCGAAATCCAAATCTCGTCGAAGAGTAAAAAGTCGTGGGTTCTATCTACGCTGTGTACATTGTTCGTGTGTCACGTTAATCAGTGCGAGACCACGCAAGTAGTTCCCTCTCTAACTACTCACGCAGTGTATTAAAATAGGCCACGCGCGTTAGAACACGATATTTCAGTGCCACGAATTTTGACCTGCCCCAAATTTTCCGGTCGTGAGTATACGTGTTGCAATTTTATATTTGGCGACGAGAGATGCACGAAACAGAACCTAAACAAAAATGTTTGAGTAGCGTTGTTTACCACGAAGCACAGAGACGTGTTCAAAACGCGAATACCAAGAAGCCAGTCAAAGTGATAACAGACCAAACGCCATTAGTAACGTTGTATGAAAATCCCGGCGCCAAGCTGACCCTGAGAATGGAAATATGGGCTATGAGGCTGCTATCATACCAGCCTGTTACCGAGTACCGTCAGGGTAAAGATAATCCGTCGAATTTCTTATCTCGCCATCCGCAAGTGTCAGACAAAAGTTCTCGAGAGGAACTTGCGTCAGAGAGGAAAGTATCCCAAAAGCAATGAGTAGTACAGAAGTCTTAGAAGCAACGTTGGTAGACTCAACTCTGAGTGTTGTGAAAGATCTTCTGCTAACTGGGAAATGGTACATGCTTGAAATAAAGTAGGACAGGATGCAAGTGTGGACTTTGAAGCGATGCAAACGTATACAGCAGAGTTGGAAATGAACTCACTATAACACGAGATAGATTAGTGCTGAGAGGAACCCGTATCGCAGTTCCAGCGAGTCTGCAGCACAGGGTAATCCACCTGTATCGCAGTTCCAGCGAGTCTGCAGCACAGGGTAATCCACCTGGCCCACGGAGGGCATCAAGGGATAAAAAGACCAAGGCTCTCCTCAGAGAGAAAGTCTGGTTTCCCAGAATTGACGCTATGATAGTCAAGCCACCTGGTGGATGTGTAGCGTGCAAAGCCGCTTATGATCCAAAGCTAAGACAACCATTCGTCATATCCGATCTTCCGTCAAGGAAATGATCTCACCTTTCCGCAGATTTTTATGGACCATTATCTACAGGTGACTATCTACTTGTTGTCACGGACGAATACTCCAGATTCCCTGAAGTCGAAGTGATAAGATCCCTGTCGGCTCAGACAGTTATAGACTCTTCGAGATTATAGTATCGTTAAGAGGTCCTCCAGGCAACCTGAAGACAGACAATGCAACTCCGTTCCAAATTGAAGAGTGTAAGAGGCTTGCTATCAACCTAGGTTTTCGTTACCAGCGAGTAACACCACACTGGCCAGAAGCGAATGGTGTAGCCGAGAGGTTCATGAAAACGATAGGAAAAGTCTGCAAATGTGCACAGGTAGAAGGTAAACCCTGGAAACGAGAGTTGTACAGGTTTCTTAAAAAAACTACAGGGCAACCCCGCATACCTCAGCAGAATTACCACCAGCAACTATTTTGAATGGTGTACCATTGAAAATGAAGCTACCCGAGGTGCATGCTGAGGAAATGGATGAAAACCTCCGTCGAAAGGATTGGACAGCAAAGAACAAGATGAAAGAGTATGCAGAAGTACGACGACAGATAACCGAGTCTGTCATTGGTATCGAAGACAAAGCATTGTTGAAGAATGTGGCACAACAAGGGAAACTAATGCCAAAATTCCAACACGAACCTTTCGAAATCATAGACAGGAAAGGTACAATGGTAACAGCACAAAGCGGCCAGGAGGTCAAAGGGCGAAACACAAGTCATTTTCGCAGAGTCAGCACTGACATTGAGCCGTTGCAAAACAGGCCAGACGAACCTGACCCAGCTCCTACCGTAGTACCATCATTTGTCCCAGTAAGTCATCCAGTGGGATCTCCGTACTCAACTGACGCTAGTACGAGTCTTGCCCCTTCTGTGTATGCTTCATCCAGTCATCCACCTAGGGTTAAGAGTGTACCCAAACGGTTTCAAGATTTTTTGTAAACCTGCCTAGTTTCGGCAAACAGTGATGTAGTTTCAACATATCAGGGGATATTTTGTTTATATGCAAAACATAATTGTATAAAGTTTGCGGAGGTATAATGGATATAACACCGTCTGGTGCTGCCACCTGTCGTGTAGTTTATAGTGATTTAAACATGTTGGAACTCTCCTGTAATTACGATAATAAAACGTTAGTTGTGTTACCGAAGCCACGTTGTACGTGTCACTATTTTATAGTACGTCTAGGTGCTTTGTCACCGCGACGCTCTACTGAGCCTACTTATTCTTAGCAGTGACACGCTGTATTTATTGAACACATCGTCAGCGATGGTGCACGATTTATTAAAAGTTATCCGTTATTTTTTGTTTTAATCGGCGCATCGCGTCTTCTAAGACTAAGGATGTGTTAACTGCCTACACACTTGCCATAGTTTTCAGTTGATATGCCATTTGTCATATGCAGCTATGTCGCGAAGGCGGACGGTGTTTGGTTTAGGTCAGTGTTAAAAAGTGCTTGTGTATATTTATAGCGCTATCTGTTTCCGGAGACCAGTGACTAACACTAACTAAAGCGAACGGGAAATACAATCAAAAGGAAACCTGTGCAGTAGTCAGAGTAGGATAGGTGTACATTGACAAAATAGCAAGACTTCAGCTATAATGTCCTTTCACCACGCCATAATATGTATTTGCAGGTCCATAGGCTGGTACGACAGGTGCGCACGCAACCCCCACGCTGAGGTAAATGAGTTCCGTTCCAGGACTGGGTGGTGCAGTTAGAGGTGTTTGGATGCTTCAATGGGAGCGCAGTTGGAGCTGTAGAGGGAGCAGAGTTTTTTGTGATTTTTATATGCTTTTGGATAGCGTTGTCGAAGCAACATTCGAGGTGAAACTGCATTGTTTTGTGGTAGGTATCTGGAAATTTTAACTGCGCCCCTCTCCGTGTTGCGATGTTAAATATGCTAGAAATCCCGAGACTCCGGCACAAACTCACACCCATAAATAACCACATTAACAAGTCATCTAATTGACATACAGAAGCCGTCGTAAAGACCAATTACTGACTGTGAAACTCAGTCGTGTATGTAAATTGCACTACACACTTAAGCCACGTAATTTCAGTAGTACATTTTGCGAAGAAAGGTTGGTCAGTCCACACACTGTGTCAACAGATGTCGACCGATTAGGTCGTTGCGCTCCAGTGAACGCAATCTACAATCTCCAACAGATCACCCCTCCCACTATCTCCCGATGTCATATCCGACCAATATTCAAATCGTTCTGACGCCTTTGTTAGTCTTATACCGCTGTAGTGTGCCACGTACAGACTTTTACATATGTAAATTCAGTACGCATGGACCTCTCGCCATGAGTAACAGGGCGCTTGTAGAACAGTCAATACTACACAGTGGACAGTTTGTTCTTTGTCGCTCCTTTCGGCCGGATCAGACGACAAAAGCTTGGTCGGCGCGGAGCATTTCCGGAGATGTATATATAATGTATTTATAATTCCTTCGATCGCAAAATTGTGTTAATCATTTAACTTGCTTACTTACTTATTGCTCCCGTAACCCGCCTGGGTCATAGGGGCGCTGCATTGCTGAATATTTCACCAGTCGACGCCATAGGTACTTGAACTGTTTCCAGTTCGCGTCCATTGGCAGTTATTCGGGACCTCGTTGCATTTTTGCTGTTTGTCATTAGCTTGGTTTTTACTGTGCTAATTTCCATTCCATATCTGGATGATGTTTCGTCCAGTCGGTTCACAACGTTAGCAAGTTCCTCTTCACTTCCAGCCAACCCGTCGATGTCATCAGCGAACCGTAGGTTGGTGATGGTGCGTCCTCCAATGTTGACTATGCCATTGTGATCTTCCACGAAAATGCTGAATAATGTAGGTGACAAGCGGCATCCTTGACGGACTCCGACTGATGTGTGGAACCATTCACCTACAGCGCCTTGCACCAGTACTGCGCTCCTAGCTGTAGCGTATAGATGTTCGATGATGTGTACTAGTTTTTGTCCAATATTGTAGTTCTTCATTGTCGCCCATAATGCGGCATGCCACACCCTGTCAAATGCCTTCTTGAAATCAGTGAAGACATGGAATAGTTCGTGTTGGTGTTGCAGGTATTTCTCACCCAGAACACGAAGATTGAATATTTGTTCCGTGGTGCTTCCTACACTGCGAAAGCCCGCCTGTTCTTCGGTGATGATCTCTTCTACTTGTGGTTTCAATCTGTTCAAGATGACTCCCAGCACCACTTTGCTCGCATGACTAAGGAGGCTAATGGTTCGGTAGTTTTGACATTGTTGTAGGTTGCCTTTCTTGTGGAGAGTAATTATCAGTGATTGAGTCCATGTTGTTGGCCACTCTCCAGTCTGCCAGATTTTTTTGCAGATGTTGGTGAAGATGTCTATCACCGTTTCTCCTCCGTTCGTTCATTATCAGTTCTGCTGGGATGTCAAATCTTCAGTGATCTTACAGGTATCTCCACTTCTTCACGTAAAATTGGAAAGTCGTCCTCATTTGATGATTCTTGGCTGACTAGAACATTTGGATCTCCGTTGGTCTGGAAGTTGTATAATTCTGATCGCAGGGTCTTTCAGTTTGTCCAAGTTGAATTTGAGCCTGATATTCTTAGTTTTGTTGATCTTTTTTAGCCATACTTTGAAGTTCATCAATACGAGATCATGGTCATTTCCCACGTCTGCTCATGGGAAAGTCCTTGATTTGGCCCTGTTGATTCCAGATCTGAAACGATTTAGCACCAGGGTGTAGTCAATCTGATTGTGATCTCTTCCGTTAGTTGCATGCCATGTCCATCTTCGGGATGCTTTATATCTTCCAAGTGTGTTTGCAAGCACCATGTTGTTATAGTTGGCAAACTCCAGCAGGCGCAACCCCCTCTCATCAGTTGTAGTATTACAGAAAGGACCGCAGGAATCTTTCCATTCTGAATGTGCATCGACACCCACTTTGGCATTCCAGTCTCCCTGGACAATCAGATTGTCCTTCTTGTCTACCCCGTCGACGATGTCCTGGTGTTGATTGTAGAATTCTTCCACTTGCTCACCATCATAAACTGATGTTGTACCACCGTGATGTTGAAAGGTGTTGCTCTAAGGCGGATGGATGAGCCTGCTGGATGTTGGGTAGCACCATAGTACCGAGTTCTTTATGTTTTTGTTGACAAGGAATCCTACTCCCTTTACATGTTTGTCATTTTCTCCACTGTAGTAGAATGTATTTCCTTCATCCGCTTGTACTTCACCACAACTCTTCCACCTGGTTTCACATAGTCCAAGGAGGTGCCATGTATATATTTCCATCTCATGTTCAAGTTCTTTCATTTTTCCTCTTTGGTTAAGTGTTCTTACATTCCATGAGGCAATAGTGATGTAGTCCCTCCCACGGATCGTTATGGGTGAGGGTCCATCAGTAGCATATTTGTCACGTCCGTCCTGATGGGAGACGGATGGCGCGGTCATTGGTAATCCGGGCTGCGACCGATCCAGTATCGACATTGGTGCTTTGTTCATCATGTAGCGTGTCTGGGACAGATTTTCTAACCTGGTGGAGCCCATCCCTCTCCAGGCGGCTATTTGACCCATAGCTGGAACATTATTTGTGGGAGTCGGGGCATGTCCACACACTGGTGGGCCCTGCACCCCGCACATATCGGGCTCTTGCTGCTCCGCCAAGGTTTTTCGTGGCTGGACCACTAGATCCCATGCAGGTTTGGCCTGGAACCGTAAGGTGCCCAGTTACCATATGGTGTCGCAAGGAGGCACTGCATGAGTCTTGATTGAGGAGAGGCTATATACCAGAAGGAAAGACTTAAGCACTCGGCTTTCTTTTCACCTCAGATGAGGCTATCTGGCGGCTGAAGCTGAAAGCGGGAGGTCAGAAGCAAGCTACTAACCACTACACTAACACAGGCTTAAAACGTGTTTTTTACGCAATAGTACATCGAATGATAAAAAGGCACCGTTGGCAACCATCCTACCATTTACTTTAGATAAAACAGCGTACGATTAAAGGTACATTCAATATAAACAAATGTCGACACCGTTATTAGTGTGAATAGGTCGGCTATTTCCGGGAAGGTCGTGACAGAAGAGTTTGTAAATGTCAGAGCTTGTCAATTAAAATCAACATGGTTTCTATGAAAAGTGATTGCTCGTCAACAGAGATGTCTTACCACAAACTGTCGTAAATAATATGCTTGTCACTGTTTGTGAAAATAACTTAATTTTCGATTGTGTCATATATTACGCACATCATTTGCAGTCTCGCCTCGTCAAAGCGTAATCAGAAACGCCTACCGGAGTTTTTAGTTTTTCCGCCGGAAAGAATGGCACAAAATGCAATAAAACCTTACTTGGCGGCAACATACCTTCAATACGTGTATGTCAGTGTTAAGAATAATTAAATACATGGTTATAAATTGAAGAAGAGACCTTTTAAATGACTGACAGCTGAAGACGGCTGGTAAGCAATGGAAGGAATCTGCAAGCCAGTCAACCTCAAAAATTTTGTTGGGGAAAGGAGAGGTGATTTACCAAGAGCTCTCTCCCTCTCTCTCCCCTCTCTCTCTCTCTCTCTCTCTCTCTCTCTCTCTCTCTCTCTCTCTCTCTCTCTCTCTCTCTCTCTCTCTCTCTCTCTCTATCTCTCCCTCTCTCCCAAGAGAGATGGTGTTGGCAACAGTGAGATGGTTGGGAGTGCCAGAAGCAGAAGCCAGGATGGTGGGAGCAATGTATGAAAGAACAACAGGAAGAGTTGTGGCGAGATCTGAGATGTCGGAAGAGTTTCCAGTTAACATCGGTTTGAGGCAAATAAGTGCCATAAGCTCATTACTATTTATCATGGTAATGGATGTAATCAGCAGGTAGATTAGCACGATGGATGTTCTCGGGAAGATGTTGTATGCAGACGAGCTGGCCATAGTAGCAGAAACCAAACAAGAGCTTTGAAGCTACAAGAGGCCTGGAACAGGCTGTTCAAGAAACAGGGACTGAGAATGAGCAAGGATGAAAGATGGAGAGAGGGAGCTATTGATACTAGAACACTTTTGGAAAGAAAAACAGCAATATTATACAAGACACTCACTCGTTCCTAGCAGGGAACAAGGATGAGAGCAAACACTCTCAAAAGCGTTTTGCTAGTAACTTTTCAGTTGTGTACACAGTTGCTGTGCGCCTGCTTGTACTTCCACCAACGGTGGCGGTTGCTCGCTCGGTGTTGTAATGTTGAACGCCGGTTATTAGCTAACGCTATTATGTAGGTTACAATGCCGCCTATAAACATTTGGTTTACACAATTCGCGACAACGCAGACCATTACAAGCTGCCATACTTAGAGCCATAGAGGCATGTGTAGCAGTAGTGTTAATCACGTTACGGTAATTGGTTAAACGCGCACACTGGCTGGATGTAGAGCAAAGCGATGTCACTAAAGACGTGCTTGACCAAAGGCATACGTCCTCGGACATTGGCTCAACGCACGAGTCGGCAGAGTTCGGCAACTATCCACCGCCTCAGTGAAATCTTCGCCTCGTTGCGCGCTCACTCGACTTGAGCCAAAGACACAACGGAGATATCGCACAAAATTATTAGTAGGAGACACAAGGACATATGCTAGTAGAGATGGAGGGTTGCTCACTGGATCGTCTCATGATATCTGACGACAGGGTTCACGGTAGGTGAGCATTTCATCCGAACGGTGTTTGACTAGTAACGTAACGCTCGCCTATATTATATATTTACGTCGCAAGGCTGTTGACCATTAGCATCGCGAGGCAAACCACAAGCCCAGAATACAAGACGGTAATAATAATGACGACGACGACGACATTAATACGACTTCTTTTGCGCCTATATCTTCAAGAACACAAGCCTATGCAGCAGCGCAACAAACCTGAATCGTAAACGTGATATCATAAAAAGGTCGCGCACAAGTGAGTGGGCGTTGAGGCTTGATGTTGGATATGTAATTTTGAAAACAATATCATTGATATATTTATGGAATGCAACCATAGTTTCAGACTGATTGAAAGTTTGTTCGAGTTTTCGCGCAGTTTCGAGTAAGCGCGCCTACACATGTGGTTTTTTGGCATAGCTATTGTGAGATAAATTATTTCTAGACTTCCTGCGGATACTTAAAAGACGCACAAGACTATTCCAATGTGGGTTTTCAAATATACGTCTTACTGCGCCATGCACTTAACACGTCAAACGCACACATTTTATCGTTCAAATGTTCACCGTTAGCATCACTCATCCATTGACCGAGAGGGGCGTAGGCATAGGCGGATCCAGGAGGGTCTAAGGGGACGTGCACCCTAGACCTTTTGAATGTGTCCCCGTTACGTGCCCCCTAGACGTTCTGAAATTAGGAACGTCGCCGCGAAAAAACTTCAATCGCACTCCCCTCGTCTTCCGATCCGACAGCACGACGGCTGAGTGGCGACAGCGGAGTTGTGGTGAAGCTCCGGCGGAAATTCTTCAACACCCTCTCTGGACCCCGCCCCCCCTGGGAGGGTTACCATATTCACTACCATGGTCTTTTTCGCCGGGGCGCAGCAGAGTCGGTAGGGCTACACTGGTCTATACACTGTACGAAGTTGTCCAGCCAGTTTTTCTTCTGATGTCTCCGCTTTCTCTTGCCGTTTAAAGGGCCTAATACACGTATCGACGATAACGGCAAACCTCGACAGCAATCAGCAAAATAAAAATCGCTCGACAATAGAAACAAAAACGATTTTTCAAAAATTGCCGCGCGGCAAATTTACACTTGACCAATCAGCGCTGTTGTTTTGGAGTGACGTCAAATTGCACATGTTCCAATATTGCGATGTAAAAACAGAATAAATTGCAGGTTCATTGTTTTATATTTTTAAATTGGTGTAATTGGATTTAATTTTCATGGAAAATAAATAATCCAGCGAATACCATGTTTAATTATGAGCTCAGCATTAAACCAAATCTTTGCCATCAGTCAACTAATAGAAAAAAAGAATTTAATCAATCTGTCTTTATTGCCTTTGTTGTCTTCAAAGCTACCTTTGATTCGGTGTCCCGCGATGTATCCTACAATTTGTTGGTGTCTCTAAGAAACTCGGAGATCTCGTCGGCACACTTTATGCAGACACCCGCTCATCCGTGCACCTCGCCTCCTCTCTATCGGAAGAGTTCGCAGTCGAATCTGGTGTAAAACAAGGATGTGTTCTGGCTCCTGATCTCTTCAACAGCGTCGTTCACCACCTTATGCGCCGACTGACCAGCCGATGCGACATTGGCATCAAGCTTGGTAATTATACCCTGATTGATCTCGATTACGCCGACGACATCGCCATATTCACCTCCACCATTGATGGACTACAACAGGCCTTGGCAGTACTTCTGGAGGAAGCAAACCATGTGGGTATGACCATAAGCTGGACAAAGACCAAACTCAAGGCTGTCACTCAAGATCCGACAACTCCACCGCCACATCGTATCCTAAACGAACATGTTGAATTTGTGGACTCTCAGCTATTTAGGATCTGTTATAACAAACACTGGATCATCAGCCAAAGACATTACATCCCGCATCTCCAAAGCTGCCGGTGCCATGTGCCGTCAATCGAATCCTCTTTTCCGCAAACGACGCATCAGCATCAAAACCAATAAATATGTACCGAGCGCTGATTATTTCCGTTCTTCTGTACGGCGCCGAATCCTGGGCAACAACTCTCGCAGATCGCCGTCGCCTCGACGTGTTCGATACGCGATGCCAGCGTCGTTTATTACGTATCTCCTGACAACAGCACATCACCAACTGCTCTATACGAGATAGAACCAGCCATCCCCGCCGAGTCTATGACTTGAATCCTAAAACAGCAGGATGGCGCCGTCCGAGAAGACGGTTCAAGACTCGGTGGTCAGATTCAGTCACCCATGATCTGGCCGCTGCTGGCATTGACATTACCACCGCCACCCAGATGTGCCAGAACAGCTCCAGTTGGAGAACGTTCGAATCCGAGTATGGCACGTAAGTCAAGTCAAGGTAGTCAATATATTATTTCGGACACATGTTGACTTTATGTAGCGTCAACATGTTATTTCGCATTAAGGCCATGACCCATCAACTACACCTGACACTGAGCATGTCTTTCACCGTACTAGATTCGACCCAGTCAATTGCCGCTAGGTAGCGTTACTGTTTATTTTACGTAGTGGGGTAGTGGCTAGCGCAACGGGTCCTCAATTGAGAGGACCTGGGTTCGGATCCCGTGCTGCGGTGTTGAATCTTGAGAAAGGTTGTTCCAGTTCACGCAGCTCTATGAAACAGTATCTGGCTATATACAGTGGTGGATATGTTTGTAATTAATTGCAGCATGGCTGAATGCTTCCCAGAGATGTCGAGATGGTGTTCGATTGAACATGTCTGCCAAGGAGTGAAGTGTAAAGCCCTTTGAGCAGTCCTAATGATTGGATACTGTGCTATATAAGAACTTACTTGTTTTACTAGATGTAGCACATTATGATTGCACAATATATCGCTAGTTTCCTCAATCTTGGTCTCTCTCTTTGCTTCTGTGCTCCGTGTCAACCCAGCGGCCTCTAGTTCTTCGTTCACCGTTCGTCGCCTTTGTTGTTTTGGCCTACTTTCAATCTCTTCCCTTCTGGTGACCAGGGGAATGCTATTGGCTGGTTGGCCAAAATTAATGTTGTTGACCTGTCAGCGCCATTTCCATTTCCTCCTTTTCAATACGATGGACCGTTCTAGTTTTTTTTTGGTGGAGTGATTATGGAGATGGAGGGCCGGTATCCTGGCAATATATTCCTTAAGCAGGTGTTGTGGAAACTGACAAGTCTATTGTTGTCTTGCTGCGTTATGCGCCACCACTCCGACCCGTAGATGAACACAGCGAGGACACTCATCTGGTTGATTCTGTGTTGATCTTCCATGAGAACACTGAGCATCTTGTTAGCTGTAGCTTCACTATTTTATTTATCCGGAACAATTTCGGTAGATAACAGTCAAAGATACGTGTTCGTTGGTGTCCGTTGGTGTGTGTGTGTGTGTGTGTGTGTGTGTGTGTGTGTGTGTGTGTGTGTGTGTGTGTGTGTGTGTGTGTGTGTGTGTGTGTGTGTGTGTCCGTTGGTGTGTGTGTGCGCGTGTGTGCGTGTGTGCGACCGTGCGTGCGTGTGTGTATACTGTATGTATGCATGCGCCACAATAGGGAATACGATAGTGTTGCAATGTAGTCCAATCAATTCAATTACTCCTTGGTGTTTACTGAGTACGGTTGCATTCTGAACCAGTGCGTTGACAACATGCATGCAGCAGTTTTTTTTAAACAAGGGTAATGTGCCCCAACAGTTAGCGATTGTACGTTTGTGCACGCACGCTAGCATGCTTGCACCTGCGCGCCATAAATAACCACATTAACACGTCCTCTATTTGACATACATAAACCGTCATAAAGACCAATTACTGACTATACAACTCAGTCGAGTATGTCAATCGCACTACGAACTTAAACCAGGTAATTTCAGTAGTAAAGTTTGCGAAGAAAGGTTGATCAGTCCCACACTGCGTGAACCGATGTTCACCTGTTAGGTCGCTCCGCCCCAGTGAACTCTCCCTACTTTGCGTCACGCGAGCAACTGCAAGGCGTCACTGGGGTGACCGGTCGTTCGGCATGGCAGCTCCAACTCTGTAGAACTTGCTACTATAGCCAACGATGTTTTTTTTAAAGAAGTAAGCTTAAAATTCACCATTTTTAGAACATTCTGTGACGGTTTATGCATTTTACGATATGAATTTACATTGCCGATCTGGACATATTAAGTGAACCGTATGTAACGTCATGTCCACCTTTCCATTACTATATGCATTATGTTCGGCGCCCCGGTTATGTCAGCCAGTTAATGATTGTAATCGCTGCCACAATTACCTTCTGCGTGCACTTAATTCGTGAGCCGCGACGCTTATTGTGCATTAGTGCGCAGGGGGTCTAATAATTGCACCACTGATATACGTCCAAATGAGTTCTTTGAGGTGTAATGATTGCATGCATTGTGCGAGCGTTCGCTAGTGTTCCTATGACGTTAGCTATCAGTGCTCAGAGTCTCTTGGCACCCCTCCTTCTTTCAGACACCACACACTTACCGGCTACACTCTGAAATTTAAAACACGGCGACAACAAGATCACATGCCACAGCAGCACATGTAATTGTGTTACGCAACAACACACATGTTTGTGTAACTATATTGTTGCGTAAGATTAACGTATACATTTAGCAAGGTGATAGTTCTGGCTGTGGCGTGAAGAAACAACATTACCGTCGTCTGGTCTTTAGGATTGTCCCTATGTGCTAGCTCACCATCCTGTATAATGTTGACTTATCTCGGCCGACGTCGAGGACCAGGTATGGCTTCTGTAAATATATGGGCGGTAACAACGAAGAGAGTGGATAGAAGGAGGGTAAATTGACTGATGAAATTATAAGTAGAGGGATTGTCAAATTCGCCTGAAGGATCTAAATGCCGGGACACACTGACACTTTTTGCCCGACCAGACCAAATCACATCAGACCGACACTGACTAACCCCAACTACTTTCGACGTAGTGGAAAGTTGCAGTAGAGGGAGTCTGGTTTGGTCTGGTCTAGTCTGGTCGGATCGGGTCTGGCGAAAGGTGTCAGTGTATCCCGGCCTTTAAGACAGATAAATATGTCAAACTATATCTCGAAGCCCCGTATCAACTGTGTGCCAACGTGTCTGGGATTGGTGGTTGGTCACCGCAGCAGGTTCCACACGAAGGTACCTCCTCAATTCGATTAGTTCGCTTATCTTATTTCAAACACATTTTGAGATAAAGCAAACCTGTATGTTGAGGATGCGTGCTATAGCATCTAGACCTTCAGAATTTGGCCGCGTTGTGCCTGCGCTAGAGTGGCGTGCTGCCCTCCAAGAACATTGGAAATTGTGAACGTCGCCGCGAACAATATTCCACAGCATCCCCAGAAAAAACCCAGAACAAGATTAATATTCAAACCATGCTTGTAGAACATTTCCTCCTATCCTTGCAGTGATCCTTGTATTTCATGTTTGTTTTCCACTAATGTGATAAGATATATCCAGAAACCGCCCTTAAGTGCAAACCAACCCCCAACCCCAGACACGTTGGAACACAGTGGGCAGTCTACGACCACTGGCCGCTAGATCAGGTCGAAACAAATACGTTCATTGAGAGCACGAAATCACCGCTCGCAGCACGATACTAGCCGAACTAATCTACTCTAAACAATATCTGGTATGGACAGAGCAGTGTCCTACAGAAAGAACGTCTATATGAGTTAACGTTGGACTGCGATGTTATTGTGCATCAGCAATTAGGCACATAATATGCGCTGGCCAGTTAATCTGCAATACACAATATGTGGCGTGAACCGAGTATTGTCCTGAAGAAAGATTTTCTTGATCGGTTTACGCCTGGATGCGTTGTTATTGTGCATGCGTACAGTTGCAGTGCGTGCAGGACAGTACGTGTTCCCACGGTCAGGACGCCGTAGCGAAACCGACGCAGCTCACGAAATATAGCTGATAAACAACTGAGGCTTTCAAATGCATCTACACACATGCACGAACGCATGCACGTGCACGTATACACCCCCCATCCCTCCACCTTCTTAACGCACGCACGCACATACACACACAGACACACGTACACACACAGACACACGTACACACACAGACACACACACACACACACACACACACACACACACACACACACACACACACACACACACACACACACACACACACACACACACACGACGTGAAGTTGTGGAAAATATATACAGTTTCAGCTGTACGTTTTTTCGCTCTACGTATATTTTGTAGATAGGTAACTTATATATATATATATAATTATATATATATATATATAAGTATATTTATATATTTATACTGGCGTAAGCTGCCTTTGTCTCCAAAAGGACTGCACTGACTACGAACACGTAAATACAGATCGAATGGCAGCCGAACAATTGAATAGCAAACCAGAACAGGAAAAAGAGTAAATGGAAGATCGACGATACGATAACCGACGACATTATCAACAATGCCGGTATGGGAGTTGCCTGCTCACCACACCATCTATAAATAATAGGCCATCGTATCGGAATTTATATAGCGCCCGAATCCACTTGAGACAAAATGCTCTCGGGCGCGTTACATAAAGCTGCATAAATTAAAAAAGACTATAAAATATAGATTATTTAACAAATAAGTAGTGTAAAAGAGCTGATTTACACATAACAAATACATGACGTAGAAATTACACTTATATTACACATATGAATAAACCATTACGAATAAATCATTAGTATATAGCAATGTCATTAAAACGAGAGCGTGATTCTAACACGTCAGTCGTACGCCAGTTTAAAGAGATGTTTAAGTGTCTCTTGAAAGAGCTGAGAGTGTTCAGTTGTTTAATGTTCTCAGGCAAGTCGTTCCACAGTTTGGCCGCGTGTCGGCTGAAACAACGTTCGCCATAAGTTAACAGTCCGTAGCTAGGTACAACGAGAAGTGACTTCTCCGTTGATCTTAAATTACGAGTTGGTTGATGTTCCTGCACAATGTCACTCATGCATGCCGGTGCCAATCCGTTGAGCACTTTATACGTACAAGCTAAAAGATCAGCCGGTATTTCACTGGCAGCCGATGTAGTTCACGTAACACAGGCGTTATATGTTCGCTCTTGCGTGTCCTGGTGATTAGGCGAGCAGCGTAGTTTTGTATACGCTGAAATCGTTCAAGTTTCCTGAGGCAAACCTTGCAGCAGCGCGTTTCCATTGTCCAGGTGATATGTTGCCAGTGCCTGGACTACAATCTTACAGGCGTCATTTGTGATGTATTGCCTGACTTTGCCAATATTTCGGATGTGGTAGAAACAGGACTTGGAGATTGCATTCACCTGTTTCTCCATTGTCAAGCCGCTGTCCATAATAACTCCAATATTTCTCACGGATTTCACAGTGTGTAGTAGTGTGCCTCCGACCATGAGGGACAAGTCGTTCACCTGACGAATTCGGTGTTTGGACGAAAACACAATGAGTTCGCTTTTTTTTATTCAGTCTTGACATATTTCTATTCATCCACCCGCCAACATCCGCCACACAGGCTTCAATGACTGACCTTTCACTGACCCAGTTCTCGTCAGGCTTGACGGATAAATATCCATCTAGTGAGCAGAGGAAACATAATTCCCACAATTCAATTCCTTATGGAGATTACCGATGGTAGCCGAAGCGTTGGTGTACGTTAACTTTCACAGTTGTGTTCTGGAGAAAATTCCATTTAAAATATATAGGAACACTTTGGACAAGAATAACCCAAATGGTCACGTACATGTAGTAGATTTTGGTAAAATAAAACAGAAAAATCATTATAGTATGATTACTCAGATTTTCATGGCATACTTATAGATAGAAACACAGGGATAGCTTATATATACGCATTCACCAAGGCTTTATAATTCCCTTCCCTGCCTTTAATGTCCAACATTCTTTGTATGGCTTACACAATATGCGTTATTGTTGGGTTCGCGTGCCATTTTGACCAAACTTGAACTGGCCAGTCAAGTCAAGTCAAGTCAAGTCAAGTCAAGTCAAACACAAGTCTCGGACAATCTCTCTGAACTCGCAATTAAGTCGCACATCGTGACAATGAGAAAACTAACCCAAGTCGACTAGTCTGTTTTTATCCAGTAGAAATGTACTTGATATTTATCCAATATAAACTACTTCAAAATATCATATCGTTTTCTAATTTCACGCAGTAATATATCTTGTACTAATTCAAGAATACCACATTGGTAAATAGAAACACATTGCTGCTTGTTTTGATACTTTGCACTAGTTATTTGTTTAGCGACAAACGTTAAAATGTTGCCTCGAGGCAAGATTTGTGACATTTCCCTCAGAAAACAATGCTCCGCATAGAGAAGCTAGCTTATTATAAACACACGTGTTTTGATGGTCTAACTAATTAAACCTGGTTATTTTGCAAGGGTATGTCCAGGGTATTTAATTGTCGGGGAATAAACTATGTGATATAGGTTTATAAATGATCACAAACGCGCCAACCCTGCCTTACGCAGCGCGTAACTACCACCTTGTGGGGCCCATTCCTCTTACCCAATAGACCGATGCTGCACTGCACATCAGGGGCCGGTTTCATGAAGCGTACTTAAAGTTACGCAATTACTTATCGTCACGTGTATACGTAAACTACTATGTTCGCTTATATTAAAAACACGTAATTTATTAAGACAATGATCTTAGCGTTAAGAACGTTCTTAGCCGCTTCATGAAACCGGCCCCAGGACTTCCCGTTATGATCATCCGCCCACCATATAACTACGATCCAAACGTCCCCCGAAAACATTGGCGGAACGTGCGCGTGAACGTTATGCGTGGTCACGGCTTCTGTCTGGGGAACAGTGTCTAAGCGAGATTAGTGGGCGGACCCCGACTTAACGAATCACTGAGAAACCGTCGGTTCTACAACGGACGCCAAAGAGAACATACGGTGACGAGATCGTTGAACTTCTCTGGCTATAGTGGGCCTCGGCACTGTCGGCGACCTTACAATGTGGCCTTTGACTTCAGCTGTTCTTTCATAGGCCTATAAACAGTTGCTGTGTCCAAGACTATAGGCTTCACAAAACACCTGACCAGGCTGTGGAACTTGTGGTGTTGGGTAGGCGGTAGCACTTGTACATGCTTTGGTTTAAAAAAAACATTGGGTACGTCTACAAGAATTGTACAGACTTTGATACTTCTACAAGTATTGGATAGGCTGTGACACTTCTACAAACATTGGATACTACAAGTATTGGATATATTGTGACACTTCTATAAGAATTGGATACACTATGACACATCTATAAGCAGTATTATTGTGACACTTCTACAACCATTGGATAGACTGTGACACTTGTACAAGTATTGGACACACTGTAACACTTGTACAAGTATTGGACACACTGTGACACTTCTACAAGACTAGTATTGTATATACTGTGACACTTCTACAAGAGTAGTATTGTACATACTTTGACATTTCTACAAGCATTGTACACATAGCGACGCTTCTACTAGGCCTGGTTGGGCTGCCACATGTCTAAAAGTGAGACTTTTACCAGACACTGAACTCTACAACACATTTCTCGGTTGTTGACACTCTTGTCAGCCCTGTCATGTCAGCGAAACATGTCCACGGCGTCCGCCTGGCACGAATCACGAGTTCGCCGCCTCGCGACCTCGTGACAAGACCACGCGTCTCCTTCAGCGCGTCATCGAGTGTAGACAGAGAGAGCAACAAACTCCCTAAGCATGTCACCATGCCCCCTACTGCGGGGGAGGCGGAGGGGAGGGAAGGAGAGAGCGAGGCAGGGGAACAGGGAGATAGCCGTCCAGGGAGCGGGGTGGACATCAGCCACAATTGGATGCTGCGAGACGCGCTAGAGAAAAGTCAGAAACAGTTTGAGAGCAGGAAGGCGAAGCTCTTCATCACGCTGCCAGGTAGGGTCGGTGTCCGCTGCAATACTTTACTGTATGTGAAACAAATCTGAAATTATCTTAGGGTGACCTTATTTGCGAGGTGGCGGCTGTTTTACTGAGGTGACCGTAAAGCGAGGTTCGGCTGTATATTGCATTATGGAGATGACACAAGAAAGTGCAAGGACTAAACTACTGTGGCCTGGTTTACGCTAAGTGTTCCTTCTCTAGAGTTAGTGAGTCCATCACATGTTACACATTTACCCCCTGCATGGAATAGTTTGCCTCCCCTGGCATAGACACCAATTAAAGAGGAACACCGGCTTACAGTCTCGTCCGAAAGGCACAGGCAACATGGGCGAATTTGCCAAAATTTCGACACGGCGGTCTGTAGTAGGATTCGAACCCCCAATCCCCTAGACCGACAGTCTGGCGCTCTACACCTCGACCACCGCTCCACACTGTGCTATCGAAGAACAGTCAAGGTAACCGTGTTGGTGGAACGTCGCTCTGACATGACATGGTTGGAAGCCAAGAAAAACAGTGTGCTTAATGGGCAAGTTCTCACCGCGTTAAATTTAAGTTAGAAACGAGTTCACAACTTCAACACGATCACATTTACCAGTGGTGGATTTGGGCTGTTTGTAACTCTTTGCATCAGTAACGTAGCACCGGTGTCCAATTAAACTAAGCTCTTTTGTTCCAGATGAGGATCCGATGGTTCACATTGAGCGCCGACTGGCGGAGATCAGAAAAATGGCGAGACCACGACGCGTGATGCACAAAGCGCTGGAAAACTTCAGTAAGGAAATGCAGCAGAAGATCCTGGTAAGATATTACACAGAGATAAGTTTTCTGCGACCTAGGCGAAGTTCTCCATTAAAGCTTAGTTGCGTTCATATCCACGAAATATTGCTAGTAAACCATGAAAAACTACACAGCCCACTGCAACAATATCAGTACAACATTTCCATATTTACACGTAAACCACTACACTACATAAACCCATCGAGCATACCACACGACCCATTTTAACCAACCACACGACCCACTCTAACCCACCGCACGACCCATTGTAACCCACCACACGACCCATTGTAACCCACCACACGACCCATTGTAACCCACTGCACGACCCATTTTAACCCACCACACGACCCATTGTAACCCACCACACGACCCATTGTAACCAACCGCACGACCCATATTAACCCACCGCACTACCCACTGTAACCTACCACACGACCCATTGTAACCACTATACGACCCGTTGTAACCCACCGCCATGACCCATTGTAACTACCCACACAATCATTGTAATTCACCACACGACCAATTTTAACCCACCATACAACTCGTCGGCATCCCACCCATACCCGACCGTTGGAGATCGTAACGTCGTAACCAATAAGGCAGTAACACAACGCGACAACTAAATAAACTGTATTAACATACTAGCATTCAGGAAAACCCAGTCAGAGAATCAAATGAAATGGCTTGTAATGTCAAAACTCCTGATGTGAGGAACATATTAAATATTGTTCAAAGGAACAACATCGAAAATACCATTCTGGTCTGAATTGATGTCCGTACACATGGTTATATGTACATCGGATAAAAGGTACAGTTAACGAAGTCCCAACATATTACTAGAATCCAGTGTGTTTAAGAGATAAACTGTTTTAATCTGAATGCAACATAGCATAGATCAAACGACAACACCCACATCAGTGAATGATCCATGTGCTATCAGATGGTACTATCCATAAGGAATGATCGATTAACAAGCGAACCAATTAGCGAATTTAATTAACAGTTGATGCTACTATGCAGTAGCGTATAGGGTACATGTTGTGAATGGTCACCCGAACTGACCCCGTCGCAGATTCAACAAAACAACATCTAAATAATTAAGATATAAATTACACATCATGCAAATCGCGATTCGTGTTGAGGAATTGATGGCTTCAATATATGACGGTGCATTACGTGCATGTCCCATCCAATCGCCTGCTCTATAAACATGTCGGTGTGCTAGAGTTTTGTTGTCCCTATTAAAAAGACAAACATATTGTTACTGCTGTTCGGTTATGTATCTGTCACGTATGTAACTTGACGGCTGGTGAAATAAATCAACATTATTGTATTACAAGTCAACGTTACGGAGGGCTCACACATGAATCATGCAGTGTAAAAAAGTAGATACCCCGCAGAGCCATTAAGATCGTTAGCGTTTCATAACGTAAATTATTCTTTTCATTTCTTTCTGCTGTTTGGTCGGTCTAAAACGGTTGATTGGTGTGGGACAAAGCTGTGGTACAACAAAGCGTTGAACCGTACACTCTAGGCCTAGCTAGTCATTACGTCCGTGTTAACAGCAGTACATAACACCTGACTGAAATACATTTATTGGAAACCGTTTGCGTCACCCACCGTCTAAGTCGCCACAATTCCCTACGATGAATACCTACTTAGATAAAAAGTACGTAACTTCCGGTGATCGAAATGTGGACTTCTATAGTGTGTATGCCGTGAAAATTGTATGTTCTTTGTGCTACGTACGCGCGCGCGCGCGCATGTGTGTGTATGCATGAATGCGTGCATGCGTGTATGCGTGCATGCATGGATGCATGGATGCATGTAGGTATGTAGGTATGTAGATATGTAGGTATGTAGGTATGCATGTACGAGTGTACGTGTGTACGTGTGTACGTGTGTACGTGTGTACGTGTGTACGTATATACTTGTGTTCGTGTGTGTGTGTGTGTGTGTGTGTGTGTGTGTGTGTGTGTGTGTGTGTGTGTGTGTGTGTGTGTGTGTGTGTGTGTGTGTGTGTGTGTGTGTGTGTGTGTGTGTGTGTGTGTGTATATATATATATATATATATGTTTAGAATTGTAGACTCTCACCGGCAGTGCACAATGGATACCGCGCGGTATAAAAACTTCGAATTTCGTTCAAAACCTACAACGCTCAAGAAAGCCAGTCTTAATAATTTATATTGAAACTTAGACAAGGTTTAGTTCGCTCCACGTTGCTTCGAATCACTCAGCTTTATAACCGAGTACCTGGCTATAGACATTGATTGATGTAATTGTCTTTTAGCAGTAATTACGGCATGGCTGAACTCTTCCGGCAGTGCACAATGGATACCGCGCGGTATAAAAACTTCGAATTTCGTTCGAAACATACAACGCTCAAGAAAGCCAGTCTTAATGTAGACAATGTGCTTTATTACATGTTTTTAAATTGGCACGACGATCAATCGAGACTGATATGTTACAATGTTATCTTCTTAGCAATTATCTCTGCAGTAATAGTTCATAGTTGTTATGAAAGTAGTAAAATGTCACATGTCACCATACGGTTCGGTGTGTCGATGGACACTCGAAAATAAATACTACTACATCCTCTTATCTCATTAGCCGATGCGCTCATTAATACCTCGACAACTAGTCTGCGATGTGTCTCTCGCGCCTGTGTGTCCATTAGTATACAGCTGATACAGACAATACGGTACCGAGCTGACCGCATCCTCATTTTTCTAAAGAGATGATAGTTGCTACTTATACTCATTATTGAGAAACAGTATTGTCGGATGTCTAACATACAATGTTCCTTCACCAGCGGTGTACGAATCCTCTTTCTGTTCTACTTTCTATACACCTATCAACATTTACAAAATTACTTACCACGTTAATCAGCTCTGTTTTATGTCCGTTTACTCTCCTTGGCTCAAGGCGTATCCTTCTTACAACATCACCTCCATGTCTGTAGACAGTTTGTAGATAGTATTTTTCTTGCATAACTACATATCTTTACAGAGATATAGCAAGTTATTTCCCGTACCTTCTTACTTACGTATGCATGGTACAATGACACAGTGATAGGGCATAGGACGCTCGATAGAGAGATTCTGGGTTCGAATCATGTTGCTGTTTACTCAGCTGTATGAATGAGTACCTGGATATAGATAGTGGTGGATATTTGAGTACGAATAGTCTTGCAATAATTGCAGCATGGCTTAATGCTTTATAGAGAAGTCGAGATAGTGTTCGATTGAACAGGTCTGCCAAGGAGTAAAGCACCTGAGCGGTTCCAAAGACTGGCTACATACCATTTCAGTATATTGTCCAGATCGTCTTCACTTGTAAATGTTTTTATCTGTAACATTTTAAACCTTTTATACACGTGTGTGTCATCCAGCTTGTTTGTTATATCATCAGGCCAGTAATTGAAATGTATTTAGAATAACATACCCTGTAAGTCCTGATACGAGTTCTTGAGGTACTCCATTCAAAATCGGTTTCCAATTTAAAACCTACCCGTCTACTATACTAGCCATTATCTTCTGTCAGCAATCCATTTTTCTATCGAGTTGATTGTCCCATCACCCGTGTCATAGGCTTTTAATGGGAAGTTGTTAGTTTTTATTGTATAATAATGTTATGCAGTAAAATACACTTTATATATATTATAGGTTTTAAATAACCATATGTCGTTGACATTTAAGTGTTTTGGGAGAAATAAGTTTGGTTTAGGTCCGATTACAAATGAGATGGATATGTGTATCACGTGATGTGTCGTCAAGCCCCCCTCGGGTCACGAACTTCCTTAATATCCGAGCTCGCTATTCGGGGATTTGAATGACAGCCCGACGATGTTTCTAAACGTTTATTTCCATTAAAACACTCCCTCTTTAATGATAAGTAGAAAACCTTTGCAAATAATATATCAATTTGTTCTTCTGTGTTTGTTATTGGTGTCAGTAGAATCCCATCCATTGTGATTTGTTTTATTCTTCTTGCAATTATCTCTGCAGCAGTACTTCATACTTGTGATGTTACTTGCAAACATTTGCTGATTTCCTCTTTTTGGTTTTAACATTTCTGCCGCAGCTGTATTAGGCTACTCTTAGTACTACTTCTTCGTCATTTCTAGTACACCTACGGCTGTATGTCTCCCACGTAGATTGCGCGCAGTTAATTGTCTAATAGTTTCTTTCGACATGTGTTTTTTAAACCAATGCACATGACGCACACGATTAATATAAACAGCATGTTCAGTTTGTTTGGGTAAATAATGATACTTGACTAACTTCAACAGCCGACAGGTGATTTGTGTTACTTCAAAGGTCACTTTATATAGCATACAACTGACTGATTAACGAACCAGATTTCGTCACGCGTCGCCAAACACAAGCTGGTAATACCACGCTTCAGTGAACTTCGGTCGTGTTACCTCCCCCCGTGCATTTAGTGGTACTAGTACGCGACCAACACTGTGTTGGAAGCGCAAAGCGAGAAAGTAGCCGGTGCATAATTAGTAACTCTAGCTTCAGTTCAGCAGGTATTATATCAGTACGGTCGTATTCCTTGTTGACATCGCGTGTCATATATATATATATATACATATGCTAACTCGGAGGCATTTAAAGGGTATCTCCTCCCAGGAACCAAAATATACTGTCCTCTTTCTCCGTTCATTCGCTCCCATTGTCCTTTGGTCTAATCTACCAATTGGCGATGCATCTGAAAAAATAGTTAGAGTAATTTAATTTTGAGATGTAATGTTTTCATTGTGTGGCGTCGTAAGTTCAAAATAAAGTTGATGCCCATGGTTTGTTAAGCCATGAATGGCCACAAAACACAATGCAATCCCATGTAACATTTAATGGCGAACCCAAACAATTTTTTGAAACTGTGTAATATTTATACTTTGTAGAATGCAGAATAACGTCATAAATTACCCATTAATCATTATTCCGCGCTGAAACCAATGCCAACATCGTGGCGGTATTCTTTCTACAAAAACATCTCAACGTAGGAATATCACTTTAACAACCCTATCTACAACAAAACCTATCAATGCAAACCTACTTCAGTGTTTCCATTATCAAAAGTGTTTTATTTCAGATATCACAATAGACCAAGTCGTTTGCCTACGACGATGTATAAACGTGAATTCTAAACCAAAACTAACAAACAGAAGTATCACAATATCGGTATTATGATTTCAGAAGGTCGACGCGATGTCGCCAGCAGAGATTCGCGTCCTCACGAAGCACACCAGCAGTAATGTGAGTTGGACAGTTCCGTCTACGGACGAGGCGGCTGGATCTGTAGAGCACAGACAATTTTTAACTTTCCCGTTAGTGGCCATGCTAACATTTTGTCAGATTATAAGAAAACTGTACCATTCAAAAATCTGAAATGTCTACACAGCCTCTGCCATCATGCTATTGATACGCTGACCAAGTTTTGTCAAAAAAACGTATATCCAGCTCTTTTAAAACGCATCCATGCGCGGTGCCCATTAATATTTACCGAAATAGACATGTTTGTCTGCACCCATATGAAAAAGGCAAAAAATCACTGCGCCGACTACACTCTTCCAAATAAGTGTAATTCCACTGTCAATACATGCTAGCAATCAACCTGCTCTTATGCCTGATCTACTGCACTCTTCGAAATATGTGTCATTTCACTGCCAATACATGCTAGCAATCAACCTGCTCTTGTGCCTGATCTACTGCACTCTTCCAAATATGTGTCATTCCACTGCCAATACATGCTAGCAATCAAACTGCTCGTATGTCTGATCTACTGCACTCTTCCAAATATGTGTCATTCCACTGTCAATACATGCTAGCAATCAACCTGCTCTTATGCCTGATCTACTGCACTCTTCCAAATATGTGTCATTCCACTGCCAATACATGCTAGCAATCAAACTGCTCGTATGTCTGATCTACTGCACTCTTCCAAATATGTGTCATTCCACTGTCAATACATGCTAGCAATCAACCTGCTCTTATGCCTGATCTACTGCACTCTTCCAAATATGTGTCATTCCACTGTCAATATATGCTAGCAATCAACCTGCTCGTATGCCTGATCTACTGCACTCTTCCAAATATGTGTCATTCCACTGCCAATACATGCTAGCACTCAACCTGCTCGTATGTCTGATCAACTGCACTCTTCAAATATGTGTCATTCCACTGCCAATACATGTTAGCACTCAACCTGCTCGTATGTCTGATCTACTGCACTCTTCCAAATAAGTGTCATTCCACTGTCAATACATGCTAGCAATCAACCTGCTCTTATGCCTGATCTACTGCACTCTTCCAAATATCTGTCATTCCACTGCCAATACATGCTAGCACTCAACCTGCTGGTATGGTTGATCTACAGCACTCTTCCAAATTTGTCATTCCACTGTCAATACATACTAACACTCAACCTGCCCGTATGTCTGATCTACTGCACTCTTCCAAATAAGTGTCATTCCATTGTCAATACATGCTAACACTCAACCTGCTGGTATGGTTGATCTACAGCACTCTTCCAAATATGTGTCATTCCACTGCCAATACATTCTAACACTCAACCTGCTCGCATGCCTGATCTACTGCACTCTTCCAAATGTGTGTCATTCCACTGTCAATACATGCTAGCACCCAACCTGCTCGCATGCCTGATCTACTGCACTCTTCCAAATGTGTGTCATTCCACTGTCAATACATGCTAGCACTCAACCTGCGCGTATGCCTGATCTACTGCACTCTTTTCCCATAAAAAACTTTCCTTCGCAATTGTCTAGGTATTATGATTATTATGCAACACAATAACTGTGCTCTGACCCCTGTAGTCCGTCTCTAGTTCCAATCGGAGGTGCCAAATATCCATCTTTCGGACGGAAATGTTTTGATTACAATTTTTTTATTTTTTTATTTATTCTTCACTTCTTTCTTTATTAAATAGTTTCATTCTTTTCGAACCAGTTCCTGTAATTTTGTAGCCATCAAATAATAAATAGAAATGTTCCCAATAAAAAAAAAATTGCTCAATAATTAAATATATTTTATTTTATATTTTTTTCATTTTCTGTAAAAAGTAAAAAGGCACCACCTAAACATTCGTGTGTTACAAAAGTCGTAGTGCTTTGCATTCCGGACTTTCATTATGTCATTTTTAGCTGGATAATTGATTTCATAAAGGAACGTATTTCAGTTTTCCCATAATACCAATGTCGACCGTGTAATTAATTAAATTTGTTGCAAAGTTATGGGTGATTGAACTTACCCACCCGGTGAATTCCAGTCTTTGGATAGATTACATCAAAGTTTGGTATATATTTCAAATCACATGCCATTCGATCAAAAACATGCATTAAAACACTTTCTTCAAGATAATAATTCCAAATTGCATTATTCAAACTTGCTGAAAATGTTTATTGTTTCTAAAATTGCGGAAAAACGAAAATCGTCATTTTCACCCTTGCTAATGGAGTTTGGCTGTTGCTCAGTTTTATGACACGCACCTTATAGAGTACAAACAGTTGCGGCATGTCACGTTTTGGCCACAATTTTAATCTTTTCTGGATGGCATTTCATCAGGCACGCGACTTGATCCGATGGGCCGGTCGAATGATAGTAATCCTTAACAACGGAACCAGCGACTCGGAAAGGTAAGTTTGTTCTTCAACAAGCTTGACAAACGTTCAACAACACTGGTTGATTGGATTCACAATGAGGGTGTGCGTGTGTGCGCGCCTGCGAATGTGCACGTGCGTGTGTGTGCATGTGCGTGTGTGCGTGTATGCGTACGTTCGTGTGTGTGTATGCATATGTGTGCGCGTGCGTGCATGTGTGTGTGTGCGTGCGCGTGTGAGTGTGCGCGTATGTGCGCATGTGTATGTTCGTGTATGCGCGTGTGTGTGCATACATGCGTGTGTGCGTACGCACGTAGGTGCGTGTCTAATGACATGCATGGGCCGTCATGATAACAAGCATATTTGAATTAGGAACCTTCAGAAAACGAAGACAATGCAAAGCTTACCTTTTATAAGATCTTGCCACAACACTAAGAGAACACACAACGTCATTTAACCCAAGGACTGTATAACACGCGGCAACGCCTCAGTATTGTTGCAGATACTTCATCGAGCCAAAGAAGCCACAACCAGACAAGAAGCGACGCGTCTCAAAATTCAAAAACGATTTAAAGTCGGGAACGTTGAATGGCACTGCTACCAAGTCGAGTGTAAGTGACGCCTGCGGTCGATGACGTCGGAAACATAGAAATCTGTATTTCTGTTTTATAATAACAATAATACTAATAATGGAATGACTTCTTCAGCGCCAATATCCTCGGAAAATCGGAGCTCAGTGACACAACAAATCCAAAGGATTAAGCGTTCTCACTGTCATGTACAAACCTCTGAAAGCAAAATCATTTCATCCATCTGCTCAGTAGTGTAACTAGCATGTCGGAAGTGGACAAAGGGACCGAGCTTAGTCTTCCATTAGTATCCCATGCTAAAATGTAGTGGTGCAACATTGTCATAGGAAATATTTAAGGACAAAAAGTTAAAGGAAGCATGACCTGATGACCTCCCAAATACGCAGAACACGTTTGATGCCAAATAATATATTAATTTGTTTTGTTATACTGTTTTTATAATAATAATTTTATAATGGTAATTTCATTTATTAGATGTGTACAAAAGGGTGAATGACGCAGGTGTGAACACGACTTCCACTGTGCGTGGACAGATTTATGGACCAAGTCGTGTGATTTATTTACACAGTGAGTCAATATAGTGTCACGTGGGATGCGTTTGTCGAATTACATAAAAAGCGTGCCATCGAGGTGACTCGCTGCGTTATGTAAACGTAGCATTAGCATTTACACAAAGCGCTGATATGATGTTTACGTCATTAGACAAACGTAGACTCACATGACGATTGTTTACTTACGTAACAACACGTCACCGCTGCGGTGAAGCACCTGCGTAAATACAGTGTTGTAATTATGAAAGGCTTGATAATTGATATCCACGGACAACAATTGAAGGAGGTCAGTGGAGCCAAGTACCTTGGAGTAACCATAGACAGGACAATAACATGGAGTGAACACACCAACAACGCGACAAAGAAGGTGAACAACACCAGAGCTTTCCTACAGCGGAACATCAGCAGATGCCCCCAAGCCATCAAAGCATTATGCTATCAGACGTTCGTTAGACCCATCTTGGAATATGCGTTGACAGTATGGGATCCTTTCACAGAGAATCTGTGAACATAAAGTCTGTGGAGAATATTCAACGACAAACTGCTCGCTTCGTGAAGAGCGACTACCGTCGACTCAGCAGTGTGACAACTATGATCGAAAGTCTGAAATGGGAGACCCATGCGAGTAGACGGGCTAATGTCAAGCTCATAATGCTCTACCGCACCAGGAACAACTTAGTGGACATAACAACGACTTCACTCACCGCCGCATCAACTCGTACCAGAGGCAACGCATATCGCTACTTCAAACATTCACCCGCATCGACGCATATAAGCACTCATTCTTTCTAAGCACTATCAAATTATGGAACAAATGCACACAACAGCTAGTTAGCAAACAATCACTGGACTCATTTAGAAAGCATTTCCTCTCCATGCCTGCCTAAAAAAGGAAGGGTCGTGTATTGTATTGGATGCTATCGAGTGTCTCCAATTTTGCCGTTTTCATAAGCCCCAACCATAGCTATATATCATCAGTTCTATTTCTATTATATTTATTCCCAACTGGCACACAATTGTGTCCTTTATTCGCCGTTAGAATAGCCGTCTTTTGATACAAAATTAATACGATGTGCGTGCGTGCGTGCGTGCGTGCGTGCGTGCGCGTGTACGTTGCCTTACATCAGCTCATATTAGACGATGTTCATGCTGATGATGTAGACCAACAGTGAATCAAATCGGTAACTTAACAGCAAGGTCTGTACTAGACCCTGCTGTTAAGTTACTTGATTAATTAACATTTACGTCACCCATGCAAGCCTCTATTTTGTTTTGCATTCACTGTTAGTTGAGCCGATTTGAACATGTACATGACCATAAAACTAGACTTAATTAATGTATTATTTTTGTGTTTACAATTTGAACATTTTTGGGGCGCAATTGTCCAATGACTAACACTGTTTCTGGGATTATTAAATGTAATTTGGCAGACGGTATACCTTCAAAATAGTTATTCTAGTAATACGGACAACATATAAATAACTATTAATACATGTTGAGTGGACACCGAGCCTTTAAAGTTGTCACGAGTAATAAAAGGCATGTACGTTATTAGTTGTCGCGAGTAATACAACGAATGTACGTTATTAGTTGTCGCGAGTAATACAACGAATGTACGTTATTAGTTGCCGCGAGTAATACAACGAATGTACGTTATTAGTTGCCGCGAGTAATACAACGAATGTAAGTTATTTGTTGTCGCGCGAGTAATAAAATGAATGTAAGTTATTTGTTGTCGCGCGAGTAATAAAACGAATGTACGTTATTTGTTGTCGCGCGAGTAATAAAATGAATGTACGTTATTTGTTGTTGCGAGTAATAAAGCGAACGTATGTTATTTGTAGCTGACGCGTGAGATGCAGTTACAGTTGACGGCGCGACCCCGGTATCGCACAAACAAGTGTCTGAAGAAGGTACGTTACCTTCCCTTCACGTACACGACGTCTGCCTTCCGCTGTAGTTAGCACGCGAGAAACTGGATCTTGAAAAAGTAGTCCTACGACTGCGTATGAACACATTTCTTGCTGATTTGATAATTGAATTTGCATTGAATAACTGCAATTATTTACGACTATTTACGAAAATAAATGTGTAATTGTGGTTCGATAGTAACCCTATATTTGTTTTGTGCGTAGCTGGTATAGTTCCTTTGGCGCCCTTTCTGCGTTCCTTCTGATAGAAACACATGTTCAAGATGAAGTTTTGTATTCTATGTTTTCGGTTCTTTTTGGGTTGGGATCTTTTGTTGCAGTTTGTGCGAGATAAACCCTTATTCGACACAGAAACGTTGGCGTTTTAGTTTTCGTCACGACTTCTACGTGCCAAGTTGCCTGACTGTTTTGTTATCGCCAATACTAAGTAGGCCCCGTATTTAATAGTAGTCCACAATTGGCACTACTTCTATTGGTTGTAGATTATGTGGTTGCTGCGAGCGACGAAAGCTTTCACACACTTGTTTCCCGCCGACATGGAGTTGGAGATTGCCCGCCATGTCGCCTACGTACGGTGAGTAATGTTGCATGTTGCCTGGTTACCGGAATTATACAACATTTTCATTGAACGAAATGTCAGTCTGATAACTATAATAATGCGATCGATTTCCTTTTGCGGTATATAATAGCCAACATACATCGCACATAGAAAATAGCAGTCGCCCTTGTTTTTAATGTAAACAGTTGAACGTTTGTTTTAAGGGAGATTGTCCGTTCGTATTTATTGTTAAATCGTGTTATACAGTATTACGGTTGATATACGTTCTAACATACGTACCTCTCGAATATGCTTAACGAAGCAGACAATGCAACAGTTCAATGTTAAAAAAAACGCCGACCTGTCACTCAAATCCCCCAAAAACGAGTTCGAATAATTCCGACGGGGGGAGACGTATCACGTGATATATGTATCCATCTCATTTGTAATCGGGGTTGAGGCCATGCCTTCGAAAACGGCCCGCTGCCATGTAAACAAACGGTCTCCTCCCGATACACGTACATTTCAACAGCACATAACGGTTTACTAAGACACATTTGGATAATCAGTATTTTATAATTTAACATAATTTAAATTGTGTAACGCGATTCTACCACAAAAATTAACGGAAAACTTCACTTTAATTTTAAAGTCCAACAAAGTAACCAAAAGTTATGATTTTCGCTTTGGGTTAAACTTAAAGAAGGTACGTTGAGGTGATTTCATAATTCAGCATAATTAAGTGAGTTTACTGGTCAGAGTTATGAGACTAAAGCGATACTACTACAGCTGTGTTACTGGTGGAAGACAAAGCAATGATCATACCATATAGATGTTTACAGATATATGCTTCCAGTAACAGTGTCAAACTATAAACTACACCTCACTTGTAGATACGACGATGGTCGCGTCATCGCCAGGCAGGGCAGACTTCCGGACAGGATATATTACGTCGTCGGCGGTAGACGTAAGTCACATGACAAACATAAGGACCGGCTTATAATAACACGATGACACCTTTCATTTCCCAAGTTGTTATAATATAATAATAATCTTTATTGATACATAATGTTAAGTATAGCACAGATGTAGCAGTAATATGAAACATGTATACATTACGTAACAAATGGAACGAAGCAACACATTGCTTGTGTTCCTTATTCATGTCATATATGCAATGAAAACTATGATTCGTGAAGAAGAAAAAAAACATCTTCATAATAAACTAACTAATTATTTAATAATGCATTATACGAGTACCGTAAGACTGAACACCAGGTACATCTTAACATGACAACATTATACGAGTACCGTAACACTGAACACCAGGTACATCTTAACATGACAACATTATACGAGTACCGTAAGACTGAACACCAGGTATATCTTAACATGACAACATTACACGAGTACCGTAACACTGAACACCAGGTACATCTTAACATGACAAAATTTCATTAAAGCAGCATTTAGCATATGTTTGCTAGAATTAGACGCTTGGTCCTTTGTTTGAACATATGAAGAGATGTACAATATTGTAAATAGTTATTTGTAATAAATGTATTCCAGATTTTAGGACCAACATAAGCCAAAGACAGTTGTCTACAATTAGTCTTGCAGTATGGTATTTTATATGTTACTTCCTGCCTTGTATTATATTTATGTGTGGATATTTGCAGGACAAATACATCATGATATATATCTGGCAACATACCCCTATTATGCTTGTACATTAGAATACAGCATAAATATTTATTTACGTCATAAATATTCATTATTTGATAAGATGTAAATAAAGGCTGCGTATGATCAATAAATCCTACATGACTTATTACACGCAAAACTCGTTTTTGGAGTAAATGAATTTTAGCAAGGTATATATTCGGGGCCCTTCCCCAGACGACATTACAATAAGTAATATAAGGATATATAAACATGTAATACAGGTTTAACAATGATTTGTTATCTAATTTGTTTGTCACCTTTTTTATAATACCAATATTCTTATAAATTTTATTTGATATATATTTAATGTGTGTGCTCCAATTCAATGTATTATTTATAAGCAAACCCAAAAACTTGATCTCATGTACAGTGTTAATTTGTATGCCGTCTATGCAAATGTTAACTGAACCACAAACGTCGTTGAAAACATAAAACAACATGTTATTCAGTAAACATAACCTGTAATAAAGGTAATATTTCTGTTTTAAACAATATTATCACACTTTGCGACGAACAAATGTTATATAAGAACAACAGATTATAGTTGAATGCTTACGGTTCTGTCGCTAATACGAAACTAATTAAAATGGCTCTTACCAGGCTTACGCAGCTCACTTAGTCTTTGCGACTCCCGCGCCAATAGACGCACAAGGCAGTCAAATTGCTCTACGTGGATATGTTAATAGGTAGAATCTTTACGTCGCACCATCTTTTGTTTACTACTACTACTACTGCTGCTGCTGCTGCTGCTGCTGCTGCTACTATTACTATTATTACTACTACTACTACTAATAATAATAATAATAATATTACTACTACTACTACTACTACTACTACTACTACTACTACTACTACTATTACTACTACTACTACTACTACTACTACTACTACTACTACTACTAATAATAATAATAATAATACTATTACTACTACTACTGCTACTACTACTACTACTACTACTACTACTACTACTGCTACTGCTGCTGCTTGCTGCTGCTACTACTACAACTGCTACTGCTACTGCTACTGCTACTACTACTACTACTACTACTACTACTACTACTACTGCTACTGCTACTGCTACTACTGCTACTGCTACTGCTACTGCTACTGCTACTGCTACTACTACTACTACTGCTACTGCTACTGCTACTGCTACTTCTACTATTGCTACTGCTACTGCTACTGCTACTGCTACTGCTACTGCTGCTGCTACTACTACTACTACTACTACTACTACTACTACTACTACTGCTGCTGCTGCTGCTGCTGCTACTACTACTACTACTACTACTACTACTACTACTACTACTACTACTACTACTACTACTACTACTACTTCATCTACGAGTTTATGTTTCAGTCGCGAAGTTAAGAACTTACAACCTTTGGACCGGTCACATCACCAAGACGATGGCGTATCTGACAAAGGGAATGACCACAGACGTAAGTGACGTCACACCTCTCACCAAATACCACCGATTCTAGCACCACATTTATTTATAAATTAAAAGCGAATAGGTACTTCGTTCCTACTAACACACAGAAAGGAAATATTCAATGTTATGCCAAATATTATGTATCCACCCACCCCACCAATAAGGGTAAGCCCTGATATAGCGCAGTATTCAGTCCTCAGGACTGCCCAAAGCTCTTTACACTTTACTCCCTGACAGACCTGTTCTTATACAGCGCAGTATCCAGTCCTCGGGACTGCTCATAGCACTTTACACTTTACTTCCTGGCAGACCTGTGTGACGATATCACAATTAAAGTGATAAACTGACACGCCACCTGGCGAATAAGGTGTATATCAGCGTGCCAGTGGCTACACTAAAGCCAACGTGTTTAGTGTGTGTTGTCGCCATGATGTGTGTTGTCGCCAGATGTAAACGAAACAAAGTCGGCAATAAATTACAGTTATATACATCGGCTTGTTTATATACATATATATAAACAGTTATCGTTATATGGTGTCAGTACTGGGATAGTATAAGCCACAGAAGAAACCGAAGAAGACGCGTACAAGATGAGTGCAAGATTGACGGAAAAAGTGCCGAATCAGCTCTCCGTGGAAAACAGAGGAGAATCATGGCGGATCTTCAAGAGAGAATGGAGATACTACGAGACAGCGACGAAAATAGCGAAAGAAGACGACGAGGTCAGAGTTGCTGCGTTTCTGAACGTATTAGGTACGGAAGGAGTAGATCTATATGAAACATTCCAGTGGCAAGAGGACGAAGACAGGAATAAGATCGATGTCGTCATACAGAAATTTGATGACAACTGCATTGCCAAGACCAATGAAACCTATTAATCATACAGATTCTTCAACAGATCGCAAAATGCAGGTGAGACGGTGGAAGCCTATATAACAGCGCTATACAAGCTGTCAGCCACTTGTAATTTTGGGACTTTGAGAGAGAGACTGATTCGAGACAGGTTGGTCATAGGTATAAAGGACGATAAAGCAAGAGAAAAGTTACTTGCAAAGGAAGACCTAAATCTGGAAACTTGCGTTGCCATGTTGAAAACATTACAAGTGACACACACACGTGCACAAGAAATAAGTACAGAAATGACCACTCACTTAGTTCGACACAAGGCGGCGCCAGTCAAGCCACCAGCTGCAAGCCCATACAATGCAAATTATGGCAATCCTGCAAGAAAGTACAACAGACCTAGACGTTCGAGTACTAGCAAGTACACACCCACCAGTAACAGGTATGCACAACTTTCTGGTGAGGGACGATCAGGATGTAGCAGGTGTGGTGGTATACATGCAAAAGGGAAGGACAAGTGTCCTGCACGTGGCGCCACCTGCCATGTGTGCGGAAAACTAAATCACTTCGCTAAGATGTGTAGAAGTACAGCTACTCATCAATTGGTCGAACAACAGCAGATCACTCATGCAGCAAGTTGGAGAACACGAACATTAGACTCGTCATGCACAACAAGTCGGTAGTGAAACCGATAGGACTGGCGCGTTTGCAAGTTCACCGCAAGGGAACAAAGAGACAGATGCGTTTCGTTGTTGTGCGTGCCAATGTTGTTCCACTTCTGAGTTTGCAGTCATGTCTGGACCTTGACTTAATTCAGATAAACGACTGTGATGCAATAAATGCAGTGACCATGAGAACAGACAGTCGGAACCGTGACAAAGGTGGTGACAGCCAACAGACAACGATGGAGACAACACAAACACTACCAACGACTGGTAAAACATGTCCATCGAAAGCAGACACGGTGCACATTTCTGTGATGAGTAAGCGATCACAAGTGTTACAGGACACTGTACTCAGAGAATACCCAGATGTATTCGAGGGACTTGGTTGCCTTGATGGCAGCTATAGAATACAGAATGATCCAATTGTAAAACCTGTTATCCATCCGCCCCGCAGAGTTCCTTGTGCGGTACGAGAAGTCATGAAAAATGAACTCACACGAATGGTAGACGAATCCAAGGTTAAGGCCATCATGAAGATGCCTACTCCAACGGATGTCACAGCACTGAAGCGAATTCTCGGCATGGTTGGATATCTTGCGAAGTTCTTGCCACATCTGTCACAAGTCTGTGAACCACTGAGACAACTAGATCGGAAAGATGTGGAGTGGTGTTGGCTTGAGCAACATAAAGATGCTTTGAACAAGATCAGAGAACTGATCACAGCAGCACCAGTGCTCGCATACTATGATGTAAAGCAAGCAATCACAATCCAATGTGATGCATCCCAGAGTGGTTTGGGTGCAATGCTCCTGCAAGAGGGAAAACCAGTGTGCTACGCCTCTCGAGCACTCACAAACACAGAACAGAACTATGCCCAAATCGAAAAGAGCTCTTAGCAATTGTCTTTGCATGTGAACGATTTGACCAGTATGTGTACGGAAGACCCATCACCGTGCAATCGGATCACAAGCCACTTCAGACGATCACAAAGAAATCGATGATCGATGCACCGAAGAGACTGCAGAGAATGCTGCTCCGTCTGCAGAAGTACAGCATAGATGTCGTATATACGAAAGGAAACGAAATGCATATCGCAGATGCACTATCTCGAGCATACCTTCCATACAGCCACGCACATGACCCAGGGGATCATGTGTTCGACATTGAACTGCAACAAATGGACATGACAGAAGATGTTCATCTGTCGACCAACGGAATACACGAAATCATGTGCAAGTCACGTAAAGACGACGAAGTGAAAACTGCAGTTCGCTACACACTTCAGGGATGGCCGGATCGACGTGAAGCAGTCGATCCACTCGCACGACCGTATTTCAATTGCCGTGACGAGCTCAGCACACAGGATGGCGCACTATTCAAGGGACAGAGAATCGTCATACCTCGTGACATGCGAGCCATGCTCATAAAGAAACTCCACTCCTCGCACTTAGGAGTCGAAGAATGTCTTAGAAGAGCACGTGAAGTGATGTATTGGCCAGGCATGAACCAAGAAGTAAAAGATTTCATCAGTGCCTGCAGTACGTGCAACGCGTACAAACCAGAACAATGTAGAGAGCCGTTGTTGTCACATGAGATACCGTCACGTCCATGGTCACGAGTTGGAGTTGACCTGTTCCACCTTCATGGACAGGACTACCTCATAACGGTGGACTACTTCTCGAACTTCTTCGAAGTTGACAAGCTGTCAATGACCAGTGCAACACAGGTTATCACCAAACTGCGTATTAACTTTGCGAGATACGGTGCACCAGACAAAGTGATTTCTGACAATGGGCCACAGTTTGCGTGTGATGAGTTCAAGTTGTTCTCAGAGCGTTGGAAATTTGAACATATCACATCGTCACCTCGTTACCCCCAGGCAAACGGAAAGGTGGAAAACGCAGTCAAGACGGCAAAGCAAATCATGCGGAAAGCAATTGATGACAAGGCGGATGTGTATTTGGCGTTTCTGGACAATCGAAACACACCTACAGAAGCTATGCACACATCGCCAGCTCAACGGATGTTCGCACGTCGAACCAGAACACTGCTACCAACGCTGCCAGTACTGCTGCAGACTGATCCTGCAGCACAACGTGATGCTCCTGAACAACTCAAACGTAGAAAGGAGAAACAAGCCAGGTTATACAATCGTACGAGCAAGAATCTCAGCATACTACACCCAGGAGATGTTGTGCGGTTCAAGAAGCCAAATGCCTCAAATGACTCACGAACATGGACACTAGCATGCATTCAGAAACCATCGGGCGTCAGATCTTACATCATTGAGAGTGAAGGCTCGACATACCGAAGGAATAGACGACAGCTACGTGCCACACCAGAGCAGTATAAGGATGATACTCGGTACTCTCAACAAGATGAACCTGACAATACGATGAAAAGACCAATGTGTTCAGACAACACGTGCGTAGACAACCAGAACGCACAACATAGAGGTCAAGACAACGTCACGTCTCCTCCAAGCAGTGAACCTTCAGTCGAAACGTCTCCACAACGTAATGTACCATCCACGGTAGAACATTCACCACGCAATATGCCGCCGAGGGTTATAAGTTCACCATGCAGTGTGCCGGCGACTGTTGCACGACCAAGGCGGCAATTGAAACTTCCAGCAAAGTTCAAAAACTTTGAAATTAAGTGAAAAGTTAAACATCTGACTGTAAAAAGAGGGGGATGTGACGATATCACAATTAAAGTGATAAACTGACACGCCACCTGGCGAATAAGGTGTATATCAGCGTGCCAGTGGCTACACTAAAGCCAACGTGGTTTTGTGTGTTGTCGCCATGATGTGTGTTGTCGCCAGATGTAAACGAAACAAAGTCGGCAATAAATTACAGTTATATACATCGGCTTGTTTATATACATATATATATAAACAGTTATCGTTATAACCTGTTCTTATACAGCGCAGTATCCAGTCCTCGGGACTGCTCATAGCACTTTACACTTTACTCCCTGGCAGACCTGTTCAATCGAACACCATCTCGACTTCTCTGGGAAGCATCCATTAATGCGCGAAGACTATTCGTACACCAGTATCCACCACTGTCTATAGCCAGGCACTAATTCATGCAGTTAAATGAACTGGAGCAACGTAGGTTGAACGAATTGCCCAATGTTCGACGCGGCAGCACAGGATTCGGACTCGGGTTCTCTCGGTCGATAGTCCGAAGCTTTATCACTGCACTCCACAATAGCGTCAAAGTGCACTAGTATTTGTTTCACTCGATAGGTGGCGTCACTGTTGCGATTTATCATCTCCGGGATACGGAGTGACGACCAGCCCACACCTTCTCATAAAAAATACGTAACATTATTGAAACTAAACATGTCTGCAACATGCCTCCACTTGAACACCCTTTCTGTATGCCAATGTATGCTTCACACACGCGTGTAAGAATATATGCTACTACTCTCCCAGCACTTGTTTCATTGACACCCCGATGCAATTACCCAAAGTGTTCTGCTTATGGAGCAGATAATCCCAAAATGACAATGTGTGAGACACCTTGTGTGTTTGTGTACACACAGCTCCACGAACTGGAGCAGCAGTGGGTTCGAGAAGACAGCTTGGTGGCCGTGGGCGACGTCGAAGTTTTGTTTCTTGATAAAGAGGTAGGGAAACAACCTGATCGCACTACAATATTGTAGTTCTGTTTTTTCCCTTAGCAAAAAGTCTGTGACATTCAATGACTATGACATGTATTGTTGATTCTATGGCATTTGTATGGATTGTTTTCTATAAAATATATTCTGTACAACAGAAATATAATTATAGAATATGTTGTATTATATAGTTTTCTCAAACATATTTTACTCTCTAGATTTTTTTTATCGATGAAACAGTGTTTTGGGTTATGATATGGCCCTTAGAAAAACTATAAATGAAAAAAAATTAGGTTATTGATAATATCACAACTTGATGTAGCTATTGTTAAGTTGACAGGTTTATCAACATCAGTTCTTTAGAAAGCGGGAATCATTCCTATCCACTTGAGTGGCGTAGGTTTTGTTACTTAAATGAGTCGCCAGTTTATTTTGCCGTTCTCATTGGCGGTGAGAGAAAATATGAATCCTTTGAGATCACACATGCACACGCACGCGTGCACATGCACGCAACACACGTACACACACATGATAATTACAATAACAACAACGAGCAAAAAGCAGGGACATTGTGTTTATTTCCCGTCCGAAAGCAACATTGTTGATACCTAGGATATTATTATGAATTGGCACATAATGTTGACCCGCATATTATTATTAAGAGGTGTTTACACGTTTCGCGCATGAGCACTGGCAGACTATGTGTGTTACAGGCATGCGATGAATTGTCCCACACTAATTGCGGCCCGCCATTCGAGTTCCTCAGGTAAGACACAACATTCACCGCATGGTGGCGCCGTAAGTACGAACCACGTCGACCATGACTGTAATCATTATATTACTACATTAGATGTAGAATAATGCATTATATTACTAATAATGTTAGGGCCTACACCACGTATTTAGTACGCGTCGTGCAATACAGATGTGCCATATACGTTGAATGTAGAATTAAACTATTTGCTGTTGAAATTTTTTCGCCACCGTGCCGCCGTAATTTCACACCTTATTGTAACCTAAACGGTAAACGGGGGCCACGTGCCAAAGGTCTAAGAAGGCACTGTAGCGGGGCCCCATTCAAAAAGGTCTGCGGGGCCGCGGGCACGCCAAATTCCAAAGATCTAGAGGGCACGTTAAACCCCTCCTGGATCCGCCGATGCGCACACCATTATTTGAGGACAGATTCAGGAAAATGCTCCGGTGGAGTGAACAGAAACTGTGTTATTTTGTTACAGATCGTTGGACTTGTTCAAAGGTTTCCCTGACCGTGTCTTCACAAGTCACGCTGACGCGGTCGAAGTTTCATATTTTGCGTAAGTGCCAAATCTCTATACCCAGGTTACATACTGGTGTTGGGCATCATCATCATCATCATCATCATCATCATCATCATCATCATCATCATCATTAGCATCATCATCATTAGCATCATCATCATCATCATCATCATCATTAGCATCATCATCATCATTAGCATCATCATCATCATTAGCATCATCATAACCATCATTATCATCATCATCATCATTATTACGTTACAGTTAAAGGTTTTTTGGAGCCTTCAATTGTAGGTCAAAAATTGCACCCCCCCCCCCTAAAAAGTAAAGGGCTGACACATAGTAATAAATACACATTTTACGCAAACATAGACCTACACTTACTGGTTGATAATGACTAAATGTGCTGTTTTCGATCCGAATGCAGTCATAAGATACCTAAATACCATAACCTTTGACCTCCAGACAAAACAAGGTCGTTGTGAAAGACACCAACAGGACGCCATGGCTGCATGTCATCAAGTCGGTAAGATTTCAAACCATCATTTGGATGAGTTTTTTTCTTATACTATGTATAATAATGTTTGGTATTTATTAAAAAATAAAAGCGTGTTTATTATTTATGTTTATATAGATGCTAAAAATTAAGCTGAATGACGTTGCGTAGGGCATACTATTTTAGTTAACGTATATATTAGAGTCTATATAATATGTCAGAATAATACATAAATTATGTTAACACTATATGAACAGATGCCGTTTTATTAATACGTACTGATGAACGGGTTAAAAATATTAAATTCGAGATGCCCCGTTACACACACACACACACACACACACACACACACACACACACACACACACACACACACACACACACACACACACACACACACACACACACACACACACACACACACACACACACACACACACACACACACACACACACACACACACACACACACACACACACACACACACACAAACACACAGACACAGACACACGCACAGACACACGCACAGACACACACGGACGGACACAGACAGACACACACACACACACACACACACACACGCACACACACACGCACATGGAACTAAAATCGGCAAAGCGAAATGCCAAAATGCTGAGCTGTGCCTATCTATTCCTCAACGTCATGTTACACCAGTATGTTGTCGGAAACTGTGATCATGGGCTGCATCCTCGTCCTCAGGGTCACGTGAAGGTCATCCGCCGCCAGACAGTCTTTGACGTTGCCACTCACAACCAGAACATCTTCCGCTGTTCGCGTGTCGAGCAAATCGGCTGTGGCAGACAATTCAGTCACGCGTCAGGTACGACGTTACGCTACGTCGTCATGAACATGTCAGCACGTATAAATAATGTACAAGCACGTCTTCAGTACAGGGCAACTTTTTTACGGTTTTAGCGTAACGTACACAACCATACAAAAATGCATATACAACACAATATAACTCTAAGGCCAATGGTCAAGTTGATAACGAAACTACGAACGTGGGAATTTTAAACAGTAGGATATGAAATTTGCTTTGACTCTATCTTCTCGGCGGCATGAATAATTGACACAGTTTGAAATTGCTTAAGATGTGATTTCCACTAATCCGTTCTAAAAAAGAAAAAGAAAAAACTGTCTCTTGTTTATTCACACAATAATTGTGCTTGAGTTCAGCAAACAGAAAAAACAATTTCATCAGCATAAGTTATTATAGTAAATAAATGGCGTTGTAAACCGTGTAATTTGTGTAATCCAAGAACAAAACGCAGTTTAAAAACAACACATTTCTTGTCTTGATGTTGTTAACATAAAAGTGGACACAATTTCTGGATTTAAGCTTTACTAGGAAACATCTTTTGGGCGCTTTCTTATGTTTTTATTTAATGATGCTGATTTCCGTTGTTCTTTTCAATGTTTTATAGCATGATTGATTGACTGGTTGATTGACGAATTGATTGATTGATTGATTGAATGAATGAATGAATGAATGAATGATTGATTGATTGATCGATTGATTGATTGATTGATTGATTCATTCATTCATTAATTCATTCATTTATTTATTTATGGATTGATTGACTAATAAGTTCGTGTCTTCTCTTGCAGCCATGCTTGGAGTGCAGGCGAAACAGAAAAAATTGAAAGCAGCAAAAACTGCTGTCCTCCCCAATGTCAGTGGCGTCTACGGTTAACAGTGTGCTACATGCATGCACGATAACATCCCACACACACACGCACACGAACGCACGCACGCACGCACACACACACACACACACATATTATAATAATGTTGGTCCGTTCTCTTGGAACATACAGTTTGTACTTATTTATATCTTTAACACTTGCATAGATTATACAGAATTCTATAGAAATACCTATTATATTTATTACTTAAATATATACCTTTTTTTATAAATTCTATAACAATTTATGTGGCCGTAACAATGCAATATCATTCTATAAAATATTCTGTATCATTTCATAGAATTTGTATGACCACATTAATTTTATAGAATCTACAGAAATTCTATAGTGCAAAATATATTCTTTAGAAAATATGCCGCAAAAATCATACAGAAAATATTTTATAGATATTTTTGCTAAGGGAATGCACGTGTGTATCTAACTTTTTTCCTAAAAAATATACTGTATGCAGTTAGCCCAGATGAATACATGATAATTTAAATGTGATATTTCACTCATTGGTATAACTCAGGAAACATAACGTTGATAATAATTATAACTAAGTCTCACATGTTCTGTCAGATTAAGCAGACTAATGGTCCGACGGGCAAAGCCTATGCTCGCCCAACCGATATCAGAGTGACCACGGAACCGCGGGTGAGTGTGGGTTTGTGTACTTCCGGTCTCCATTGACATCATCTAAAATAAATACGTGGTTTAACGCTTTCGAGACAAAAAAGTTAAGAGGATATCAAATAGAAGTGTTTAAGATATTGAATATAGTGGGTATGGGACTATTGATGCACTCGTTTTTCTCAAATAAGGAAGATATAAGGCTGAGAAGACATGTTAGAGCAGGAACAATGTAACTAATGTTTAAGAAAGTATCCATTCTCTCTGCTGACTACGTAGTTATCAATATATCCCGGCGTAACAATTATGGACAATAAGTGGGACAAAGTACAGCTGACCTCACCCACCCAACCGATCGAAGAATCTCCGGGTGTGTGTTTGCCTATGCGAATATAAACACATTTCCTTGTAAAAAAAAAACCGCATTACAGCACTACTGTTTATCACGCGCATAAACTATTCTAATTCATAACCCGACTGTTGGCGGCCAATTCTAGTATGGACACAAATCACACACAAGTACTGAACATACGTTAGTGCACCAACTCAAAAATCACAAAATGATTAATAAATACAAAATAAAGGATTACACGCTAACGTTTACATGCTACGAACTTAATGACTGCCATCGACATATTTCATACATATTTAATGTGCCATGTACACTTCGATGTCCAGCGGTGCTCTGACCGAGCATCTGTGAGCAGTGGAGACAACGATTCTGATGATATTAACGCTGATGACGAGTACACGATACTACCCGCCGTCTCTTTCGTGCCAACCAGCCCAGAGTCTGTACACGACGAGAAACCAGCGTCGCCACCAGACGATACCACTGGGAAAGGTTTGTCGTCATATCGAGATCCTTGTTTTTATATTTGATATATTATTTGTCAGCAATGGTACAATTTCTTCTTAGCAATTTTTTTTAGTATTCTGTAGAAATATATAGAAAATGTATAGATTTTAAAAAAAGTCTGAAGACTTAAAAAAATTGATGACTAAATCTCAAAAGAATACACATTTCATAGTAAGTATGTGTTATTTTAAATTATTTGGCTATTTAATATTATACTCTTATAATCAAGTGTGAACTTTGTTTCACTTTTTTCAGATGAGACCGAGTTAAAGTTACCCGATGATTCAGGGGAATCTTCTTCTGAGAGCGACGAAGATTCACTCCAGAATGACGAAACGTTAGCCAATAAACCGGTAAACAGTGACGACATTCTTTCGAATTTTACCCACCAATGATGTTGATAACCTGTTTTTAAAGCGAAACAAAAGTAATTTTGTTGATTCTATGCATCTAAAATAGTCAATAAAAACTAACCATTAACAACTACAAAACCGAGTATATTATGTCATCAGTTTACTAGAATAACCTTGTTGAAGACACATAATTTAAATTGCTCGAACAACGCCACTGTAATATGCACACGCTTCCCAGTTCGCCAGTCGCCAAAAGAAAAAAGTTTGCGTCGCCGAATTTGTCTTGGTGCTGTAACTACTAACACTGTTTCGTCGGCATGGTGCACTGTCTGGCCCTATAGCAGTTGTTACAAGTGTAACTCGGAATCGAAGGGAGTACGAGAAACCAAATTTATCACAGGCAACCCATTCTGTATGCTTATTTCTAAGAAATTTATGTGCATGTGTATGTGTGCGTGCGTGCGTGTGTATTATTCATAACACTGATATCACATGTGTTCAATATAGTTCATAAGGCTGAACTATTTTGTTAACTGTGTTAGGCACTTTTGGGCCAACTTCTGATCGCATTAACGATAATAACTCATTAGCTGCGGTCTCCCGGTGGGTATCGACAGATCCGACTGAGACACCACTGCAAGACGTGGTTGAACATCCCGCTCATGTCCGACGACGACGACTTCAAACAGAATGCTCTGTGGCTGACGCGGGGAGAGACGGAACTGACCATGCCGAGGCCGAAGAAGGACCCGCAGTACCGGACCGCCTACCTCGAGCTGGACACACTCAAACCAGGGGACGTCTTCGTGAGTGGACAGTGTGCGTGTGTGCGTGTGTGCGTGTGTGCGTGTGTGCGTGTGTGCGTGTGTGCGTGTGTGCGTGTGCGCGTGTGCGCGTGTGCGCGTGTGCGCGTGTGTGCGTGTGTGTGCGAGCGTGCATGTGTGCGTGCTTGCGTACGTGCGTGTGTGCGCGTACGTGCGTGCGTGCGTGCGTGCGTGCCTATCTGTCTGTCTGTCTGTCTGTCTGTCTGTCTGTCTGTCTGTCTGTCTGTCTGTCTGTATGTCTGTCTGTCTGTCTGTCTGTCTGTCTGTCTGTCTGTCTGTCTATCTGTCTGTCTGTCTGTCTGTCTGTCTGTCTGTCTGTCTGTCTGTCTGTCTGTTTGTCTGTCTGTCTGTCCCGCTCTCTCAAACGTTATAGGATTAGCTCCATAAAAAAACGTGTAGCTTGTAGTTTAGAATTTTGATACGTCATTAATAATGTATAATGTAAGATGACACATAGCGTGTAATCATTCCGCAGGTCATCGGAAGATGTAGCATAACTGCACTGTTTATGTTTACTTACGCTTACGGATCCCTTGGGCTCCACGTGTCGCATAGGGCATGTACAAAGATCCGCAAGTCCGCCCTGTCAGCCGCCCTCCGTGCCGCCGCTGCCCTGTATTTCCACTCAAACGCATCTCGTTCTTTCTTCACCATTCGTCGCAACGTCTCCTTTGGTCTTCCGATCGATCTCTTCCC